>VCII01000149.1:0-396217 GCA_006030095.1 Triplophysa siluroides
TGCACCGACCTCACTTCTGCACAGCCTTATTGTAGATGCACATGGTTTTGACCATTGTGCAAAGGGGGAAGTAATAAGGAAAATGAAACTACAAGGGTATTGGTCTCCATACTTGTCCGCAATGGTAGCTGAATTTTTGTCTACATGTGAGATCTGTGCTAAGTATAATGTCAGAAAGGGAATAACAACACCTATAGGTCATATACCCGTACCTGAAGGACCCTTTAAACACTTGGTGATGGACTATGTGGATATGATAAAACGGGTGCAGGGCAAAAGATACATGCTTGTGGTCGTTGACCGATTTAGCCGTTGGATAAAAGCAGTACCATCAGCAGAGATGAAGGGGCAGGAACAGTAATTAAGTTTTTGACGAGAGAAATTTTCCCCCGATTTGGAATTCCAGCTATTTTATCTTCGGATAATGGATCTTCGTTCATACAAAAGACATTAAAACAAGTATTACAGCATTTAAGAATAAAACAACGATTGGGCTGCATTTACAATCCTCAAAGCCAAAGCACGGCAGAAAAATCTAATGGTATTCTCAAGTCCAAGCTCAACAAAATATGTGCAAGTACTAAACTTAATTGGGTTGATGCTCTACCTCTTGCTTTAATGAGTTACCGCATGCAGTCTAACAGAATTACTCATTTAACACCTCATGAAATGCTTACAGGTCGACCTATGCCGGTACCATGCAGCAGAGGCCCATACAAAGGACCCCCATTAGAGCAATTGCAAATGGAATTAAGATCTTATATGAAAAAACTAACTTCCATCCATAAAGCTATTTGTGTGCAGAAAAAGAGAACGGAGTCGTGTAAGGAGACGGAGACAACCTGTCCAATAACCCCAGGGGATCAAGTCTATCTAAGGGTGTTCAGGAGGAAATGGAACGAACCGAGAAGGGAAGGACCATATAAAGTTGCAGCAGCTACTCCTACCGCAGTCCAAGTGGAAGGAAAAAACCACCTGGTATCACCTGAACCACTGCACGAGAGTTCCTAAAGAAAAAACTGGAACAGGAGAAATAAGATCAGAAGCAACTGAGCAAGAAAGTCCGGTTGTTGTCAACAACGAATTGCAAAGTGTGGCAGAAGGAAACGAACAAAGCAATGAAAATGAAAACTCTGACAATAGGCCTGTTCGTCATATGCTTGTCACAAGTTCAAGTTACAGGCAACATCACAGCTCCATATCCTATAACTCACAACCACACTTCCCTATCATTAACTTTTCAGCCCTCAGCAAAACCCAGTAACAACTCAGTAAATGAACTGTATAAAAAACATCGAAGGAACATTGAAGAAGATTACAGCATGTATGAGGGTGATACTAAACTAGATGCCTTATGGAAACAGCACAGAGTAATCAATGGTATGAATGGGCAACCTATACAGCAACAGAGGTACAAAAGAAAGACTGTTTACTCTGCACTAAAACACCGATGAGCCAAGTGATAGTAGTTCCAAATCCTTTTGATTATGAACATTGTGCTAAATTCAAGAGAGAATTTTGCCATTTGGTAAAAGACGTAAGATATCTTTGTCCAGCTGAATGTTTGGGTTTCCTAAGCAATTATCCCCACACGCAGCTCCTAAAGAATATACCTCTATTGAGAGCTAAATGTAAACATGTTGAAATAACTGAAAGTCTAAAAATGCAAGATAACCAAGCTATACCATAGATTATAGTAAGGAATATGTCAAATCCACAGGGGTTATAAACATGGGACAATTTAAAGGGAAATGCAGCATAATTTGGAATATAGATAAAGAAATTTTTCTAGATGTAGATGACTCTAGAGATGTCGAACCCTTTCGGGCCGCAGGAATAAGAAGAGGAGAAAGGATAAATCCAGCTGAAACTTGTTAAAATCAAACTATATATTTACCCAAAGCAGAGTTGTATCATGATCAAACTAAAGCAATAGCTGACTATTTCTGGATTTGTGGAAAAAGAAAGCTATTGTCTTCTTTACCCCTCGGATGGAAAGGAAAATGTACGAGAGTACGATTAATACAAGAAATCAAAATAATAGAATGGGATTCAGAATCCACAAGGGAAACAAATAAAACAATCAATCACAGAGCTAAGAGAAGTTATACACCAGATCCTAAAGTTTACGTGGACTCCATAGGACAGCCTAGAGGCATACCGGATCAATTCAAAGCACAAGATTAAGTTAAATCAGGTTTTGAATCAATATTCATTTGGATTTCACCAAACAAAAAATACAGAATGGATAAATTATATATACTACAATCAACAAAGATTCATTAACTATACAAATTAAGCTTTAATTGCTTTAGGAGAACAATTAGATGCAACCAGTAAAATGTCATGGCAAAACAGATTAGCCCTGAATTGGATGTTAGCAGACAAAGAAGGTGTGTGCGTCCTATTTGGCAATCAATGTTGTACTTATATTCCTAATAATACATCACCAGAAGGAACATTTACTAAAAGCCATGACTAAACTCAAAGAATTACAAATAGAATTGGCAACTAATTCTAGAAAAGATGAAAAAACATGGGATTGGATTAATTTAAAATTAGGAGTTTGGGGAGAATGGGTAGCGAAATTAGGAATACTTTTGGGAGTGACAATTGGTATAGGAGGATTACTGTTTTGCTGTGCAATACCTTTATTAAAATCCCTAATTATTAGAGCCACAGTTAAACAGATGAACATGTTAAGGTATCATGATGATGAGAAAAGAAATTTGACTCAACAATAATGTTATCAAGACTTACTATACCAAACAGTATTGACTTTGCAACAGGCAGAGGAGAGTTAGAATACCTCTAATAATATTAGGAAGGAACACTAAATAAATGTATTTTGTAACCTAATCAATATTATGCATATATTGTTTTCATATTATCTTGTTTTCATATTACGCATGATTTATTTTTAGTTTTACATGTTATGCATTTTTATCTTTATAATTTCTGTTTATGTGCACATTTCATTTTCTTTTCTTTTAATTCATATTTCATTTTCGCATTTCTTTATCCATTTCTTTTATCTTACATTCATTTCTTCTTCTAAAACTGTGAAACCAAAAAGCAAACCTAATTAAAAAGTGTTTTGCTTTAAACAAGTGTTTTGTAAACCTTTAATCTTAGTTATCAGAATCTTTTACTTCCTTCCTGTCAATAGAGGAGGAAGATGTTTGGTTCTGATAATCCAGAATGCTGTGGGGCATGGTCGGTTATTGGTAATAGAAAATTCTGACTACTTAGTCATTAGATAGATATTGTGAGCTGGGACATGATACGTATAAACGTATCAAAGGGGGAAATGTTGAAGATATTTTTGGCTTAAATATAGACGGATAATGTATATAATTGTTTACCATTATAAAGTCATTTTAAAAGTTTCTTATCTGGGAGGCCAAATGTTGGTTGACACAAAGGAACCAATATGTGGGCCAGGGGAGTAAAACACATCTGTTTTACATTATATTGGGGGTCTCATATAACTCAGGTTGACTCTGTGTGTGTGTGTGTGTGTGTGTGTGTGTGTTTAGCACACTATATAAGGGTTCTTCCAAGACGAGAGAGAGAGTGACATTGCAATCCTACTCCATTATTAAAGTGGCTTTTGTATCAAAACTCGAGACTCAAGAATTATTCTTCAGAACACGCAAAGAAAATTCGCAACACAGGCAGCAGCAGTGAAGGGATTAACAAAGATTTATTAACATGAAGAAAAGTACAAAACAAATCACCCTCGATGGGGAAAACGAAACTAAGACTGGGTACAAAAACAAAGAGTTCCCACAAGGGGGCAAAAACAATAGAGAACTGATAATAACAACTAACTCAAACTAAGACACGACTGAAAACAAAGAACATCCAAGTGGCAGGGCAAGGTAATCCAAAGACAAGGCACGGGTAAGTACACAAAACGAAGCACAACAAATGAGCACAGGACAATAAACACGAGGATGTTTTAAAGGGTGACAGACAAAGGATAATTAACAAGGGACAGGTGTGGGTAATTAAACACTCAGGGAAAGTTAACAAGGAACGAGATGGCGGGAACAGAGACGAGGATTTGTGTCTTGAGTATTGAAGGCCGATAGGGTCAACATCTCTCTCTCACATAAAACATAAGACTTCGTCATGAATCTGCCCCAAGACCAAGAATAGACATGACATGATGAGGCAGACTCGTGACAGTTTTGATCTGTAATTGGAGACCTGTTATCTTTCCAAACTACTGAAATATCAGCAATTGTTTGAAGCTATTCATCAACTTGACTATCATTGTAAGTTAATCACCTTAGTGTCTGGAATTTTAGGTCATGTGCATAAGAATGAAATATAAAAAGGACTGCAGTTGAGTGGATTGCAAAAAAGAAAGCAAAAAACTAAAGATTTTGTTCAGTCTCAGCCACTATAGCAGCCCTTCCCAAAGTCTGGACTCATCACATAGAAAGCGTTTATTGCTGTTAGACGCGCCACTTTTTCGCTGTTTATGCATGATGGGCGCCCCGCATTTTGCTGCCTTTGGCCTGATTCACATTTCGCGTCTAAAACCGCGCGGAAAACGCGAGCTGCACTGCGTCCTCATTTTTTTCCAAATCGCCTGGACTTTGCACTCTCCTGGCGTCTGTCGTCGCTAAGCAACCATGGGCCACGATAGCCGTTGAGACAAGGAAGTATAAACAAAGGATATATGGATTATATGCACTGAAAATACCTTGCAGTAACTCTGCTACTACATTTAGTTATGCTGTGATCATCTGTGTCTCCATTTTCATTGAGCTTGTCTTTTGGCTGGTTGGTTCTTGTCACATGACCTGCGGTGGGCTTGCGCCTTTCTGAAAAGTTGAGATTTTTTCATCTCGATGCGGCACCGACGCTCCTGAAAACAAAGACTGCGTTGCACATCATGCGCGTCGCGACTGCGTCGCCCCATATTTCCGTGAAATGTGAATCGGGCCTTTAGTAGTGTTAATCGACTTCTTCAGGTAAAGCACGTAGATAAAATGTTGCTTGTACAGCCCCACGAGCGCGTAGTTTTGCTTAGCCGATGCAGCTCGTCTTTCTCTTTGTCTCTCAGTGCAGCGCCTGGCAGAAAACAGCAGCACATTCAACTGACCGAACAAAATGCCGTTTCCAAAACTCTGCCCCTCTTACAGATTGCCTGGGCATATGAACATGAACATAGTCTGTCTGTAAATATTCGCATGTTTGTTGCCCAGACAGACATTTGTGCTGCATGATTCACTAAAAGTTACATTGTAAGTAACATAAGTACTATTTCATAAACATAAAATATGTAAATGGCAATTTGCATTTTGTTGTATAAAAATGCAGCACTGTAATGTAACAGTTAAGACAGTAAACTTAAGTACGACTAGATGACGCCATGAATATGAGGAATAGCATATGAATAGTTGATTTGCAAAAAATAACTTGTTCATAAGATGTTCAAAAACAATGTTTTTAAACTGCAGTCGGGTTCTTTTGATTAAATAATCATATAAACTACAGCTAACTAACACGATAAAAACAAGATAAAAAAATTAAACTGAGTTGTTTGTTTTTGCACATAAACTCTTCATATAGAGTTGATTTGTTATTTAAAGTTGTTTTTAATAATTATTAAAAGCAAGTTTTGTAATAACAATTATACCGGACCTTTGACGTCGACGAGAATTCAGATTCGGACCTTTGAATGTACACTTTGAAAACCCCTGCACTATAGGGAGCATGCAAATATGGAAACGAAGATATTTTGTCTATCCTTAATTGTAAAATGTTAAGAATATATGCAATTGTGAAAGTATGTAGGCATAAGCACCTATCATCTTGCACACTGACTTCCCAATGTATTTGGATTATATTTTGTAGCTTGTCTTGTGGATCCAAATAAAAGAAGAAAATGTGTGTGTGTTTGTGTGACCCTGTCTGTGAAATCTAGGCTGAAGTTTTCGGAGATTATGTGCATAAAATTAGGATTCCAGTCATTAATTTCGCTAATTTTTTTTCACTAATTTGCTCTTTATTAATTTATTCAGAAATTAGTGAATCACAAAAAAAATGACTTCGACAATGAGGGAAAGTTCACCCGAAAATGAAAATTCTGTCATTATGTATTTACACACTCTTTTAGATCTACCACAGTGTGGAAGATACAATGTCTGGGGAAAAAGTGACTGAGTCGGCAGTAAAGGTCAGTGAAATTTTACTTGAGGCTGAGGAAAACATTAAAAAATCCCCAAAAAAGATAGACAGACTAATTGATGAAAAAGTGTAAATCATCAACAACAAAATTTAAAGTCGGTGACAAAGTGTGGAGACAGAATGTCAGATTCAAACAGCGGAAAGGTGGTAAACTGGAAGCAAAATACTTTGGTCCCTTCACCATCACTGCTTTAGAAGGAAAGAGTGCTGACCTTGAAAATTAGATGGGTGTGAAGAAACCCAAAATCAACATCGACTATCTGAAGCCATATTGTGAAGAGAGTACTAGAGTCCCTCAAAAAATACAGAAACCCTCAAATATCTTTAAAATGAAAGGATCTCCAATCAGCTCTCCACAGAACGTAGCACCACAGTGATGCTATTGGCCATCTTTCTTTACCAGTCAGCTCAGCGCCAAAGACTCCTGCTAGTGGCCATCTTTCCTCACCAGTCAGCTCTCCTGCTAGTGTAGACTCTCAATTGAAAATCCTTGCCATCACGTCCCCCGTTTATTGAATCTGGATACACATAAACAGGCAAATGGAGAACTTGTGCAGCAATGCACGACGCTGAGAAAGACATAAATAACATTACATTTTGTTGAGAAAAATAGTAACAAGAAAAGGTTTATCAACCGCACATGAGTGTACTTCACAGAGGGATTATACTTAGTTATACCAATCTATTTTATGGCTCCGGACTTACCGCTGCGAGATCACATGCAGACTGGGAAGAAGCTAAGTGTGCTAACTCCCCAAATCAGCATGGATGCCAGATACTTACAGGAAATCCATATATGGCCATGGCAAGTGGAATCACAAAATACTGGTTTTAAATGTACACCTGCTACATTCCCCCCTGCTGACTTCCACTTGCTCATGAAAATCAAACAGAAATACATAAAGAAATAACTTTTGACACCAGTAAAAAAAATATAAAAAAAACTATTCGGGCGAGAATTAGAAATGAAAGAGGTTAGCAAGGCCTCTCAGCACCCATAGGAATAACATGCCTGTTACACATTACACACACTTAGTGTTTCATTTCCTCATCAGTATTACATGCGTGACAACCCTCAACACATAATCCTCAGGGGTATCACAATCACAAACAACAGCAGTTGAATAAAACCACTGTCCCACAGAAATATCAGGAACCAGGAACAATATAATCAGGAACAAATAGCAACATCTGGTACCAATTCATTTTTTTTTTTTACAACCCAGACAAAACCTTCTGGTGCACATTTTGGATCAGTCTAAAGAGGGGTTTAACCACACGCCCACATCTGGTTTTGACAGTTAAAGATTCACCCTGAACGGAAAGTTGCGGTAAGCGGTCAGTGACTGAAGCGTCAAAACAATCATCTGCACTAACCTTATCAACATTCTTATTAAGAAAGATTCACAAGGCAAAGATTTGTTAGATTGAAAGGTCTGGTCATTAAGACTCTCAGGACGTAGTGCAATCAAAGAAGTGGGCTGTTCAGCCACATCTAACAGATCAGATACTGAAAGGTCGAGTCCATCAGAAGCTGGGAGTTCCGACACCCACGCCACAGTCCTCTCACATGGTTCATTGACAGACAACCTCAGATCATCATTGCCACTCACAGACGAGCTCAGTTCACTCAAGGCAGTGTCCACACAAGTAGCGACATCAGAAGCCACATCCTGGATAAGTAGGAAGTTCACTGGCATTATGAGATTTCTATGAACAACTTTTTCCATGCCCGTCACAGAATTTCTGATTCGGAAAGTATGAACGTCACTGTTCATTCCTTTAACAATGTAGATGTGCCCCTTCCATCTATCAGCGGTTTTCCTCTTGCCTCGTTCACCCTTATTGGCCAACAATACCCTGTCCCCAATGGACACTGGAGCACCTTTGAGCTTCCTGTTGTAGAGGTTGGCTTGTTTCTGCTGTTGTCTCGAAGAAAAACACTGAGCAAGTTTCATAGCCTGTGCAAGATCATCTCTGAAAGACTGCACATACTGGTCATAGTCAACCACTTGGTCATCAAGTAGCACAGAGTCAAACATCATATCAACCGGCAACCTGGGAGTTCTACCGAACATCAACTGGAACGGTGGATAACTGGTTGTCTCATGAATTGTCGCATTATAACAAAAAGTGAGAGTTTTCAACATTTGTGGCCATCTGTGCTTAGCTTTAGGTGGTAAAGCGCGAATCATGTTGCCCAAAGTGCGGTTAAATCTCTCAACAGCACCGTTCCCCATTGGATGGTATGGTGTTGTATGGGACTTCTGCACACCCGCACACTGAAGCAGTTTAGAAATCAGGCTGCTTTCAAACGATGCACCCTGATCTGAATGAACTCTTTCCGGAAAGCCATAAATGCAGAAAAAGTTGTCCCACAACTGTTTTGCAACTGCTTTTGCCAATTGGTTAGGGCAAAGGTAAGCCTGTGCCAGTTTGGTAAAATGGTTCGTCACAACCAAAACATCCAACGACTTGTTAGATGAGTCTTCGGCAGACCAAAAATCCACGCAAACCAACTCAAGAGGTCTTGATGTTTTTATACTCTCGAGCGGAGCTCTCGCCTCAGGCAATGGTGACTTACTGACAACACATCTTCTGCAGCAACGGACGTACTCTTTTACATCCTTTTCAATTCCTTGCATCAACCAGATCCTAACGCTTTGCCATATGACCCAATGGGTCGCCATAGCATTTTGGGTCTGATTGACCGCCATAGCATGGAGGACGGAAGCAGTTTAACCCATAGCACCATAAGTCTTCGACACGAGTGTCAAAGAGCTTACATGCCCTGGAAGGGAGACTTGGTCGACCCCTCCAAGTGGCAGCGTCCGCGGTGCACCATGGCTGCTCATCCACCTGGGGGGCTTGACATATCCCTTAGCTGCTTCACCGTCCAGGGAAGTAACAGCTCCCTGAGCCCTTCAGACAGGAACATGCCGCGAATGGCATATTCCACGTCTTTGCGAGCTCCTCATGCATCTCCATATCAGCCACGAGCATTCGGGGAGGGCTGGGCCACTCGGGAGAAGCACGGCCATCGTCTCTGCGCTGCCTCCTGTTGGGCTCGACCGCCCAGGGGCGGGAGCTCCAAGGGGCTTCACATCCAACGTCAGGAGGTAGCTGTCCGATGTTATGACAGAAAGTTTGTGCCATCACGTTGTTGAGTCTGCCCGCTATGGGACGAATACCACCCATCGGGGACGAGCCAGGTGAGCGTGCCGGGGCATGGATGATCCGCGAGCCGAAGCTGACGGAGTGACATCCACGGGAATCCCCGATCACCCCCGCCCCTCGCTGAAGCAGTCGCGCTCAGCAAGCAGTCGGGGTTGCGGCTACATTCCGGAGAAAGTAGCCGACTGTGACCGCAACCCCTAAATCGACAAGCCGTGCCACTGTATGCTGGAACCCCAGCGTGCAGTAGAGGTGTCGTGCTCGTCAGACTCGCAGATGAGTCTGTCATACCCAAGAACACAGCTGCAAAAACATGGCACAAAACATGTTTAACATGTTAAACAAACTTTAACATTATTTTGCCGTGTTTATTGCACAAAGGACAAACAGTATTTTTAGAAATAGAGAACAGCAGCGAGCACGTGGAAGGTTATCGTCTACATTCGCCGAGTTAATAGGTGAGTGCCAGTTTGCTTTGCTCATTATAGACAAAATATAAGTTTGCAATTGCATGTGCAAATAGCGTTGTAAAAACATACTAATTGTGGATGCAGTGAATTGTAACTCTTTTATACACTTGTTTCAGTGATAACGTGCGCTGACGACATTGTGAAGCGGAGTTTCGAAAATATTTTTGTCAAAATCAAACAAGTGTCATGATATACTATGCTCTTTTTTTGCCTGGGATGTCAAATGCTTTTATTATACCTACTTATTAATTTTGCTGCATTAATTTTGATGTCGTTTTGCTTGCAAATGTGGCTACGTCTTTCTAATTGGTACATAACTCTATTCCAAACTAGTGTTGTGAATGTTTTAAGTTGCTTGTTTTTTTGATTGCATTGATCTAAGTTGTTGATAAGTTTGATGATAGAATGCTAAAGAATATTCATGTTCTTAAGAATAACTTGCAATACTTATATTTTAATATATTTGAAAATATTTGAACTTTTAGTGTTGTTGGTTTGCATTGTATTGTCATTTTGACCAATCCATAAGTCTAAGGGACATTTCATTTTCGTGCAGATTTTCTTGTTAAGTCGAGTTGTTTTTATGTCTTTTAGAACTGAACAGTTTGACTTGTCAGCATGTTTCCATGTCAGTTGTGTGTCACATGAGGATTCACAGCAATAGCCCAAACTTACTTTTACATTGCTGTATCCAGGACTGCAACAGGACATTTAAAAAAATAGCAGCTTTGAAATCACATCTTTATCGACATCACAAAGCGTGTGTGCTGGTGCCTAGATCACATGTGTGCCCCTCAGAACTTGCATGCCCCTTTAGGCAGTGTAATAAGTCATTTACTATCTTATCTACATTTACCTGTCACCTATCCAGAAATCATAAACACTCAGCAGAGGTGAACCTAGCTGAATCTATCTATGCCAGAGCACTTGTGACTGAAGCTGAAACCTTTCAAAATATTGATCCTGATATGATAACAGATGGAAATAGCGAGCATTTGGAGGATACTCCAGAAGATATTCCTGAGGCATTATTTTTGAAGAAACTTGCTCTGTTATATCTGAAATTACAGTCAAAGTAACTGCTTCCAGCTTCGATAATTCAAACTATCATTGAGGATATGCAGTCAGTTTATGATGTCAACCAGTCACATCTACTTTTCAAATTAAATGAGAAATTGGTTAAACTTGGTGTTTCAGAGGCTTCTATTAATGATGTCATTGCCCAGTCAACATTTTGATTTCACAGTGATCATACCGTGAGCTCCCAGGATACTCATGATGTGGCTAAAAGTGTAACCTTACAGCGCACTCACTGTGTGCTCAAACTGTGCTCATACTGTGGTCACAGGGCACTCACTGTGTGCTCAAACTGTGCTCATGCTGTGGTCACAGCGCACTCACATACTGTGGTCACAGTGCACTCACTGTGTGCTCAAACTGTGCTCATACTGTGGTCACAGCGCACTCACCGTGTGCTCATACTGTGGTCACAGCGCACTCACTGTGTGCTCATACTGTGGTCACAGTGCACTCACTGTGTGCTCATACTGTGGTCACAGTGCACTCACTGTGTGCTCATACTGTGGTCATCACCGTGCATACTGTGGTCACAGCGCACTCACCGTGTGCTCATACTGTGGTAACAGTGCACTCACTGTGTGCTCAAACTGTGCTCATACTGTGGTCACAGCGCACTCACCGTGTGCTCATACTGTGGTCACAGCGCACTCACCGTGTGCTCATACTGTGGTCACAGCGCACTCACCGTGTGCTCATGTGGTCTCACTGTGTGCTGTGGTCACAGTGCACTCACTGTGTGCTCAAACTGTGCTCATACTGTGGTCACACCGCACTCACCGTGTGCTCATACTGTGGTCACAGCGCACTCACCGTGTGCTCATACTGTGGTCACAGCGCACTCACTGTGTGCTCAAACTGTGCTCATGCTGTGGTCACAGCGCACTCACCGTGTGCTTATACTGTGGTCACAGTGCACTCACTGTGTGCTCAAACTGTGCTCATACTGTGGTCACAGCGCACTCACTGTGTGCTCATACTGTGGTCACAGCACACTCACTGTGTGCTCAAACTGTGCTCATACTGTGGTCACAGCACACTCACTGTGTGCTCATACTGTGGTCATAGCGCACTCACTGTGTCTCCTTGTGTCTCTTGTCTTGTGCTGGTTCATTGTTTGTGTCATCCGTGGTGAGTCCTGTGTCTTGTTTAGTTCAGTTTATTGTAGTTTAAATGTCAAGTGTTAGTCTAGTCTAGTCTAGTTTAGTCCTTGTTCCTGTTTCCATGTTTTGTTCTGTTTTGTTTTTATTGTTTATTAAAGTATTGTTAAAACCCCTTACCTGCTGTCTTGCATTTGGGTCCTCTGTCCCTCACCACCCACGTTCGTGACAGTGCTCATACTGTGGTGACAGCACACTCACTGTGTGCTCATACATTAATTTCGACATTTATTAATACATTTTTACAATGAAAAGTTGGATCTGTTAACACAATGAACTAAGATAACAACTACTAATGAAGAATTGTATTTACTTTAACTAAATTAAAAAAAGTTAATTATTTAAAAAATATATTGGTCATTGTTATTTCATGTTGGCTAATGCATTAACTAATATTAACAAATGGAACCTTTTTGTAAAGTGTTACTTAAACATCATGTAGAAGTTCATTTTATATTTCCTTCAATAAAGTATTTAAACAATTCAGTTTCCTTGTTTATTTTCTTTTCAGTCTGTTCTCATAAAGCGGCCAGATGAAGATGGCCGTGAGGAACTTTTTGAACAACAATGTTCCAGTTCCGAAACATTTGAAGCCTTCTGTCAGAAGCTTGAAGAGGACAAAAATTATAGAGCGCTTTATGTTAGTATTCAGTGCATTTGTGTGCATTCAATTAATTTATTATTTTACTGTGCAGGTAATAACAATGCAATTCCAATTTTTAAGCCGACCATCTTTTGATTAGAATAATATTCTGTATGTTTTTGTCAGGTCAACTATCTCATCCATACCCATGGTAGCTCCAATGTAGGAGAAACAGTATGACAGAGAATAAAGAGCATTGTGACAGACAGTGTTCTCTGTCTTTTCAACCGCACAGGAAAAGATGGGAAAAAGGTGTTGCCACCAGTGCTCCTGAAATGTTTGACAAGTAAGTGTAAAGGTTTGTTCATCTGAACACTGCTATAGGAAATGTAATGCCAAGACCAGTAGTTGTTAGCAACTGATTGCAATGACATTGCTCTCTTTGTTTCAGGATGTGTGAAGTCTTTCCATAGGGAAAAAGAAATCGAGGTTAAGAAGCGAAAAGGAGTCATAGAGTCAGTCAAATTTCTTCACAACATTGCTAAATGAGGGCATGGAAATTTAAAATGTACCTGCTTTTTCAGTTATTGTGAAACTGCCGGAACGAGGTGTTTTCAACAGTGTTCTTCCTTCTACTGGGACATCAATACCATGTTGGTTTAAAATCTTAAGCAAATAAGTGAGAGCAGTTAAGGTGATGCATTGACAGCTTGTGAGAGCTTGCCACTCAATAGCTCTGTATCACTCCCATCACTGCTAACATCATGAAATCTCTGAGTCTATCCATTTCGTCCCATAACAATTGGTCCTGAATATTGTTTATGGCCCTTTTCTTCAGAGTCTTCAATCTGATGCAACTCAACAACTTTCACCAAATGTTTCGAGTCGTCTGATGAATATTCACAAAGTTCTGTGGAGGAGTGTTCACTATCAGAAGTGTTTCTGAAGATCCAAAAGTATCTTTTTTGATTTTCTACGAGCTCTTTGTTGTTGTCTTTTCAATGCTTTGGTGTTAGTTTCACTATCCTAACAGGTCAAAATAACTATTAGTAAAGCAATATATGAAACAAATCATGCATCGATGCTTCCACAAAACAGGCTTGTATAGTTGTTGAAATAGGATTTTAAGCTAGTGTAGTAATGATCTCATATGGGAGGCCTAACAATTCATAAATACTGAGTCTACACCTGAGCTTGCAAGACGGCTGGGCTGATTCAAATGTACATGGCCATGTGCCAGTACTTTGCTAACACAGGGCCAGGCCACAGTGCCTATTGACATTATAATATCATATGTGCGTATGTGAATAGCAATTAAATAAACCACTCACCATTTCTCTAGAGTAACAATTCCACAGTCAACAGTACCTAACGCAATTGTACATCACAATAGAGAAATTTAATTATTCTTCTTCTGGCATTTGTGGAGGTTGGCATACAAATAAGACGATAGGTGTGTTCCCGCCACCTACTGGGCTGGAGTGTGGACCATTGATGGAATAAGAAGAACTACATAAATGAATGAATGAAAGTTATATTATCACTGTTATTAAAAAAAAACATTTTATTAAAACCTGCAAAATCCTTTCTGTAAATTTTACTACAGTTTATTATGCATGCAGATTATATTTTAAGGTGTTATGTAAAATCAAGGAATGGTAAGACTGGTTTATTCTTTCTATATACTTGTAGAATTTATCAGTGTTTGAGCATCAATGTCTGTAATTTGTGCTGTAGGTGCAAAGGAATCTTATCCAAGATATAGATGATCTTATCCCTGGTGACCGAAATTGCGTCCTCCCAACCTGCTCAACATTTTAAATTCACAAAAGCTCTTGAACTCACGTATTTCAGTATACGTGAGTATCACAGTATGAGAATCTTGTGATGTCACAATGAGCTTCTGTATTGCTCACAATGAGGGTATCACAGTATGAGAATTTTGTGATGTCACAATGAGCTCCTGTATTGCTCACAATGTACCTGTTGCCACATACCTGTACCTGAGTACCTGTTGCCACATAACCGTTCAAGTATTGACCAAATGCAACTTGTGCTGTTGTGTAGAGAACAAGATTTCAAGTATTTTGGTCAGGAATTGGTCCTAGGATGCTTAATAAAAGACCTTCAAGACCTTGAGAACAGTTTACATACACTGAATTGAATAGAAGGATCGATCAGTTCAGATATTTAGGCAATGATGCAAATAACAAACCGTGTGAGGTGAAGCCAGGAACTGTCAGACTGAGTGGCCATGCTGTACAAAACTGGTGCCTGCTGAGACTGTTACCTGTGTTGATTGGAGAGAAGATTACATGTCCTGCTGACAATGAGATCTGGCAACTGGTGTTACAGTTAAGAGAAATTGTGACATTGGTTTGTGCACCAGCCATTTCGACTGACCAGATAGGGTACTTGAGAGTCCTTATTGATGAATATTTGCATTCCAGAAAACAAGCCATTCCCCATCTTCTTCTTAAACCTAAGTATCATTACATGAGCACATTATCCGGAGCTCATGATTCAGTTTGGAACGCTTATCCGTCTGTGGACCTTGAGATTCGAAAGCAAACACACATACTTTAAACAATGCGCAAGAAAAATGCATAACTTTAAAAATGTGTGTTCAAGCCTTGCAGAGAGACATCAGCTGCTTCAAGCATACCTTAGTGCTGGCAATATCTTCCCACCAACAATTGTAGTAGAAAAAGCATCTGAGTTTTTTCCACATGTCTATAATGATGGTATTAGAGAATCAGTTGAAAATTATGGCATTGGACCTGAAAATACTTTGATTGCTCATGAAGCAACCGTGAAAGGAACCAAATACAAAAAAAACATGTTTGTTGTCATTAGTAAGGATGAAGATGGGCTTGATGACGTTGGCAAAATTGTGATGATACAGAATTATAAAAACTCTGCAGTCTACTTTCTCACTCAAAAGTACAAGGCTTTATGTCTGCATGATATAGGTGTTCACTGCATCACGCCAATCAGGAACTGTTACTACTGCATTAACCAGGAGGACCTACTGGATTATTACCCTCTACCTCAGTATTCAATTTGTGAGATGGCATTAATTGTTCTTCACCATTCTTTTCCCTCTTTGTAGAGCAATGAACACTGTGCTTGAAGACCTGAGGGGCATCATCCTCAGAACTTTGCCAACAATTTCCAAAGACACTCAACAGGCATTGATAGATAAGCTGCTAAACTCTGGACTGGAATCTACATAAGACCTTAAATATGTGACTCAAGAAGATATTGCTGACCTACTGCCAGCCATTCAACTATATGGAAGCTTCTGGAAGCATTTAAAAAAGGTAAAGTGAAGATCTTATTGTTAATATAACAGAAAATCTTACTGTTTTGAAATATAGAGTTAATCCTTAAACAGTAGCTCTGACTGGCCTGTTTTACAGGATACTGTATTATAATACATTTCAAAGTAGGGAAGGGAGGAGGCGGGAACCGCCAAACATGTAAATAAAGTTTTAATAAATAAACAAACAATACACGGAAGTAAAATGCCGGCAGCCACACAAACATAAATATAAACTTAACATGTGTCCGGTCCCGGTCCTCTCGTCGTATATTCTGCCAGCTCGTCCTTTTATGCTTCCGATCTCCTCCGCCAGAAATGCGGAGCCGGTGCGCGCACAGCTGATAACCATTATCACTCACGCCACCGGCCGCGCCTCTTTGTCTGACGGCCCTCGTTCTGCCTTTCTCGCTACATGTATCTTATGCTAATTTATGCTGTCATATGGGATCTGGTTTTCCTGTACTTCCTGCATATTTACCTGTTAGTCTTTGTACTGCTGGATACTGATGGTTCTAAATAGTTGTAAATTTACTTTATATTTTATTTATGCTGCGAGCTGCAATTAAAAGAAAATTCTAAGCACTTGAAGTGTTATTTACAGGCCTTTTAAGTTAATCTTTTTTATTATTATAGTGTAAATACATATTGTTCAATCACACATGCTGTTTAACATCTGCTTTTCCTATTTCAGAGACAGAGGTGGTCACTTTGGACCTAGATATACTTCCTTCCCCTACACCAGCAGGCAGCACACCTTTAGTTCTTCCTTGTTCCAGTCCATCAAGTGTAGTCTCAAATCAAGGATCTAGCAGCTCCGAAGATTGTGGTCCATCCTTCCAAATAAAAAAAACATGGCCAGATACTTTCCAAATTACTTGGTAGGCACCAATCGATTGGTGGTCAGATTCCTCGGAGGAGCGAGGAGACTTTTCCCTCCGCGGTCCCCTTCAGTGCCGCCTTGGGACTTAGCGCTGGTGTTGAAGGCTCTCTCTTCTACCCCATTTGAGCCTTTGGAAGCGGCTTCCATAAGAGAGCTCACTCTTAAAAACAGTTCTCCTTCTCGCCCTTACTCCGGCTAAGCGCATAGGGGATTTACAAGCGCTGATTTCATTCGTTTTGGAGCCGGCGACTGCAACGTCACTCTCCGACCGAAATCGGGTTATGTGCCAAAGTCTATGTCTACCCCATTTAGAGCACAGGTCATTTCTTTGCCCACTTTGTTTTCCGCGTCGTCAGATTCGCAGAATGCTAACGCTCGGAGAGCGGTCTGCCCGGTAAGGGTTTTGCGGGCTTACATTGATCGCACGGCCGGGTTTCGGCAGGGGAACTAAAGGTCGGGCTGTATCAAAACAGAGGCTCTCTCACTGGGTGGTGGACGCTATTACCTTGGCGTATGAGAGTCAGGGACAGATCTGCCCCTTCGGTATCAGAGCTCATTCGACTAGGCTATCGCCTCTTCGTGGGCCTGGTGTAAGGGCACATCTATTCAGGACATATGCTGTGCGGCTGGCTGGTCTTCGCAGAACACTTTCGCCAGGTTCTACAGATTGGACGTGTCCTCTTTGTCGTCTCAAGTCCTCTCGGTGAGTGCTGATCACTCTGTATCTTCTACCTTATAATCGCATAGTTGTTGCCGCGTTGCTGTTTACGCTGTGCTTGGTGTACTTTTATATCACTGTTATATCTGCCCGGGATTCCGTGTTGGTTCTTACTGTTGTGGTGTCTGCCCTGTTCCAGCGCAGCCCGCTGCTTTGTTGGGTTTGGATATGCAAATTTGGCAGGAGCCCGATCTAGCAGTTCATTGGCCTGTTCAGTGATTTAGCAGTTCATTGGCCTGTTTAAGCCAATCAGCTGTTGACGCTTAGGGCGACCTCGCGATTGGTTAAAATTGTATGCTTGTGTGTTTTAACCCAGTTTGTCTGGCTGATTTTGCTAGCTCTCACGGCGGGATTGTACTACCGTTCCATATGCGGTTCCCTTTCTGTCTGTCTCTCGACGTTGTGTCGAAGACGACAGATGGGGTTCGCTCTTGGGAACCTATCAGCTCTGACTACTTTAGAAAAGGCCAATGAAAGTTGGCGAATGAAATTTGCATGCCGAGCTCCGCCCCCGGAAATCCGGTATAAAAGGAAGCCGGCGTGCTTCATTCACTCACCGTTTGTTCTTCAGAGCCATCGCTCATGATTACAGACAGCGTGTTACGCATTCTACAATTGCCTGTTCTACGACGGGTGTGCAGCGGATCGTCCCTTCTTCCTGCAGCGACCTTCCCCTGGGCGTCTCGGCGGTTCCAGTGGTGTCCGAGAGTTTTTTTCCAAAAGGCCCTTTTCAGGGCTGGGCTATTTCTCCAGCGGCATGTCCCGCTGTTCTCTTGGGTGCGGTGCTCTCATCGAGGAGGGGGACGGACATGTTAGCTGCGTTAGGTGTCTGGGCGTCCAGCATGCCGAAGCAGCTTTCATAGACTCATCTTGCTCGCACTGTGAGCGGATGGTCATTCAGACGTTGCGGTCACGGGTGGCTGTCGGAAACAGCCACCACTTCGCTCGCTACCCAACTCGCGACGACGGGGGCCAAGGCAGCGTTGGTGATGTGGGGACTTCAGCAGGCGCAAACCCGTCAGCTAAACGCTCACGGGCCGCCTGCTCCCCGTTTCGCTCGTCTGACCGTTCCCCAACCGACGGTGGCATACCGTCCGGATCCTCACTCACGTACTCGGAAACGATGCGTGATGAAGATGAGATGTCACTCGCAGCATCGGAGGGAGACTTGCTGGCATCAGACATTGACTAATCCGAGCAGCTCCCTCCCACGGGGGGTCGAGCGCTGGAGGAAGCAGATGTCGAGATGTCAGCCATGCTTACCCGGCGGGCCGCGGGCATTGGGCTGCAGTGTACTCCACTGCCTCCACCCCAACGCTCGCGGCTAGACACTTGGTATCTGGGGTCGGAGCGCGGTGCAAAACCGCGCCCCACCCCGGTACCATTTTTCCCGGAAGTGCATGAGGAGCTGTGTCGGACTTGGAGCGCCCCGCTTACGGCTCGTTCCAGTCAGACCAGCTCCCGCTCCCTTACTTCCCTCGATGGTGGGGCGGCCAAAGGCTACGTCGACGTCCCCCAGGTGGAACGTGCTGTCGCAGCACACCTGTGCCCGCAGACAGCTGCCACCTGGAGGAATCGACCGCGCCTTCCGTCCAAAGCATGTAAGACTTCGGCATCCCTGGTGTCGAAGGCTTACGTTGCTGCGGGCCAGGCCGCCTCCTCCCTCCACGCCATGGCCATCCTGCAGGTCCACCAGGCCAAGGCGTTGAAGGAGCTCCACGAGGGTAAGGCCAACCCGGTGTTATGCAGGAACTCCCGCCGCCACTGACCTCGCTCTAAGGGCGACCAAGGTGACGGCGCGGGCCCTGGGTCGGACGATGTCCACGCTAGTGGTTCAAGAGAGGCACCTCTGGCTTAACCTTGCGCAGATGAGTGACGCCGAGAAAGTCCGCTTTCTCGACGCACCCATCTCGCAGGGGGGGCTGTTTGGTGACACCGTCGAGGACTTCGCGCAGCAGTTCTCGACGGTGAAGAGCAGACAGAGGCTATCAGCCATATTGTTCCTCGCCGCGACTCGGCCGCCCGTAGGCCTCCGAGTTCTCGAGCGACGTCTGCTTCCCAGCAGCCCAGGCCCCCTTCGACACCCGCTCCGGTTCCCGTGACCCCGACTCAGGCTACACCCCGGAAGAGGAGATCGAAGGGGAGACCACCACCCCGTCAACAACCTTCCCGGAGGAAGCGCCCCTGACGGGAAGACCCCAGGGAGGATACCATCGGGCCCGACCATCACAGTACCATCTCTGAGAAGTCGGTCAGGGACGGTCCCTGCCCCGTCCCCACAGCCGGGCCCTTTTCAGGGCCTGGCGCCCACATCCTCAATAAAAGAGCTTGTTTCCTCCCTGGGTGTTCCTCTATGCCGTCAGCACACTCCCCTGGACTGTGCCCGGCAGACCGACCTTACGTCTGGGCGCGACGTGAGGTCGAGTATTCAAGGCAGCCATCACCACTCTCTACACGACAGTGCGTACGGCCGTCTCGCCAGGCAGGTAAGTCGACGGAGCCAGTCTCTCCTCCGGGGCCCACCCCCCGTCGAGAAGACGCTGGCCCCGTCAGCCAACGAACCACCCCCCGCGGGAATGGTGAAGCAGATCGTCCCCTTGGTCCCCCTGTCACAGTCCCTGGGCGCCTGGCTAGAGCTTCCCACACTGTCTCGGTGGCTGAGGAGGACGATCCGTCTTGGCTACTCGATCCAGTTCGCCAGAAACCCTCCCAGGTTTCGGGGCGTCCTCTTTACCTCAGTCAGAGGCAGGGACGCTCCCGTACTTCGGGCAGAGGTCGCCACCCTTCTGGCGAAACAGGCTATCGAGCTCGTCCCCCAGGCCAAGATGTCCACAGGGTTTTACAGCCCATACTTCATCGTCCCCAAGAAAGGCGGCGGGCTGCGCCCCATCCTAGATCTGCGTACCCTGAACAAGCACCTTCACAAGCTGCCATTCAGGATGCTCACGCAGAGGCGCATCCTGGCATCCATTCGGTGTCAGGACTGGTTCGTGGCAATCGACCTGAAGGACGCTTACTTTCATGTCTCGATTCACCCTCGTCACCGGCCGTTCCTACGGTTCGCGTTCGAGGGGCGGGCATATCAGTACAGAGTCCTCCCTTTCGGTCTGTCCCTGTCCCCACGGGTCTTTACGAAGATCGTGGAGGCCGCCCTCTCTCCCCTCGGGGAGAGAGGTGTGCGGATACTCAACTATCTCGACGACTGGCTTATCTTGGCACACTCGCGAGAGCTGTTGTGTACACAGAGAGACATGGTGCTCCGGCACCTAGATCGATTGGGGCTTCAGGTCAACCGAGACAAGAGCAAGCTCTCCCCGGTGCAGAGCATCCTCTTTCTCGGGATGGAACTCAACTCTGTCACCATGGTAGCGCAACTGTCCACAGAGCGCGCCCAGTCAGTGTTGAACTGCCTGGATCTCTTCAGGCAGTCCACGGTCTCCCTGAAACAGTTTCAGAGGCTCCTGGGGCACATGGTGTCCTCGGCGGGGGTAATACCCCTCGGGTTGATGCACATGAGACCGCTTCAACACTGGCTACAGAGTCGAGTTCCGAGGAGAGCGTGGCACACCGGCAGCAGGCGTATGGTGATCACGCCTCTCTGCCGACGCACCCTGAAACCCTGGTCTTCCATGGCCTTCCTTCGGACTGGTGTCCCTCTTGGGCAGGTTACGAGGTATGTCGTGATGACGACCGATGCCTCCCTGCAGGGTTGGGGTGCAGTGTGCAACGAGCACGCAGTAGCGGGGCGTTGGACGGGCCCCCGCCTGCGCTGGCATATCAACTGCCTAGAGTTGTGGACTGTGTTGCTGGCACTAAAACGGCTGCAGCCTCTCATACAGGACAGGCATGTGCTGGTCCGCCTCGACAACACAGCTGCTGTGGCGTACATCAACCGTCAGGGTGGCATGCGCTCACGGCAACTTTCACGACTTGCTCGACGCCTCCTCCTCTGGAGTCAGCAGGTGACCCGCTCCCTGCGGGCCACGTACATCCCAGGCGACCTGAACCAGACAGCCGACGCGCTACCTCGTCAGGTAGACCTGTTCGCCTCCCAGGACACCACCCATTGCCCGCTTTGGTACTCCCTGTCCGAGGCCCCCCTCGGCACGGATGCCCTTGCGCACAGCTGGCCGCGGGACAAGCGGAAGTACGCCTTCCCCCCAGTGAGCCTCATCGCACAGATTCTGTGCAAGGTCAGGGAAGAGGAGCACCAAGTGCTACTAGTTGCGCCTTACTGGCCCAACCGGACTTGGTTCTCAGAGCTAATGCTTCTGACAACAGCCCCCCCTGGCCGATTCCCCTGACAGAGGACCTGCTTTCTCAGGGGAAGGGCGCGTTCTGGCATCCCAGGCCAGACCTCTGGAACCTCCATGTCTGGTCCCTGGATGGGACGAGGAGATCCTGAGTGGGCTTCCCCCCTCCGTGGTGGAGACCATCACTCAGGCTAGGGCTCCATCCACTAGGCGGCTCTATGCCTACAAATGGCGCCTCTTCTCGTCCTGGTGTCTCTCACGCCGAGAAGACCCGCGGAGATGCTCGATCGGGGCCGTGCTGTCCTTTCTACAGGAGAGACTGGAGACGAACATCTCCCCTGCCACACTGAAAGTGTATGTAGCCGCTATCGCCACTCATCACGACTCAGCTGATGGTAAGTCTCTAGGACAGCACGACCTGATCGCCAGGTTCCTAAGGGGCGCGAGAAGGCGAAATCCGCCTCGTCTCCGCTCCATACCCTCTTGGGACCAATGTGGTCCTGGCGGGCCTCTCTGGCCCCCCCTTCGAGCCCTGGGAGGTTCCGATCTTCCCCACCTTTCGGGTAAGACGGCCCTCCTTCTGGCGCTCGCTTCCTTCAAGAGGGTAGGGGACCTACAGGCATTCTCCGTCCCCGGACTGCCTTGAATTCGGGCCTGGTCACTCTCACGTGATCCTGAGACCCAGACCCGGATACGTGCCCAAAGTTCCCACTACTCCCTTTCGGGACCAAGTGGTGAACTTGCAGGCGCTCCCCCTTGGGAGGAAGACCCAACCCCGTCAGTGTTGTGTCCAGTACGCGCACTGCGCCTCTACTTGGACCGCACGCAGAGCTTTAGGAGCTCTGACCAGCTCTTTGTCTGTTTTGGAGGCCAGCAGAAGGGGAGGGCTGTCTCCACACAGAGACTGGCGCACTGGATCGTGGACGCCATCAGGGTAGCGTACCGATCCCAAGATTGCCCATGCCCTCTAGAGGTTAGGGCTCACTCCACTCGGGTATAGCCACCTCCTGGGCGTTGGCCAGGGGCGCCTCTCTGGCAGACATCTGTAGAGCTGCGGGTTGGGCTACGCCCAACACCTTCGCGAGGTTCTACAACCTCCGCGTAAACCCGTATCAGACCACGTCCTGCGTGGCAACATGTAGGACTGGCGTCCGGCTGGGCGTATGCCTGCGAAAGCATCACCCCACCCTCTAGGAGGTTGGGTTAGTGTGCTATCTACCTCTCTCCTTACCCTACCCTGGTTAAGGACAGGTACCTTTCCGCTTCCCTTCTTACCCAACCCTTGGTTAAGAATAGGCATTCCATCCATCACTAAGCAAGCACCACCTGGGAGTTGGCTGGGCAGAGCAGCCTTCCCCCTTAGGCCGGGATATCATGTGAGCCATCCCCTGGCTCTAACCGGCCTAGTGCTACCGGACGTCCGTAACACCCCCCCCGTGGGCTGTTCCGTCTGATGTATCCTCATGAGCTGGTTCCCACTCCTGGTAACCCATGACCTCCCCTAGGTGGACCTCCACCTCGCGGTTAACTACTTAGTCCGCACGTTCCATGCGTTCTCCTCCAAGGACGAGACCATACCTTTCCACCATATTCCTCCCCACGGGTAGGAGGTGGCCTCTGCAGCGCATCCCTGATTAAGGAGTGCGCTACCCGGTGGTACCCGATCCGGACGGCCTCTCGCCAGCAAGAGAGTAAAGGCCCCGTCCGTGAAAGGTAACTGGTCAGGGTACTCCCATCTTTCATTGGAAGCTCTGGGACCCCCGACCCATCACACTGGAAGGTTGCAGTTTCGCGAAAGCCTCGAGTTGACACGCCCAGGCCTGTTACCGTCGCTTCGTTAGAGATTGTGACGCGATAGGCGTTGTGGCGTTTTCCATAGAGAACCCCATCTGTCGTCTTCGACACAACGTCGAGAGACCGACAGAAAGGGAACGTCTCGGTTACGTATGTAACCTCGGTTCCCTGATGGAGGGAACGAGACGTTGTGTCCCTTATGCCACTAACGCCTATCGCCCTCTGCAGCAGTCGTGAGAGGCTCTCAGGCTCTTCAGAACAAACGGTGAGTGAATGAAGCACGCCGGCTTCCTTTTATACCGGATTTCCAGGGGCGGAGCTCGGCATGCAAATTTCATTCGCCAACTTTCATTGGCCTTTTCTAAAGTAGTCAGAGCTGATAGGTTCCCAAGAGCGAACCCCATCTGTCGTCTTCGACACAACGTCTCGTTCCCTCCATCAGGGAACCGAGGTTACATACGTAACCGAGACGTTCTCCACAATGTCTAAGTGACCGCTCTCGAAAGGGAACGTCTCCAGTTACTTTCGTAACTTTCCCTGAGAAGGGGAACGTTGCGTAGATCGCCATGTTTGCCGCTCATCACCGCGCAGGCGTTCTCTCGTAGATTCTGAGGATTGTCGTCACATGCACTGTATTTATACTGTCTGGATTCGTCAGTATTTGCATACTGTTGCATTTTTGCGACAATTGGCCAGTTTTTTTACTGGCGTTATCCTATAAGACTTCAGGAAAAGTGAAAAAGGGGAGGAGTTTCATATGCGGTTCTCCGCAATGTCTCGTTCCCGCTTCTCAGGGAACCGAGGTTACGAAAGTAACCGGAGACGTTTTCTTTCCGGGCTTGCTGCTGTTTTTGCTATTTTCTACACTTTCAACGTTGAGTACTGAAGCGGCATGCACGCTGGAATTCATCCAGAGGTTAGATGCTTAATTCAGTTAAATTAAACATTTTTACCTACCACTTACTCTAAACCATGTATATTTGCACAAATAGTTAACTCTGTTTTTTATGTAAAAAAATAATGTTTTTTATTGTGTTAGTTTGCTGTGTTTTTTGTTACTATCAATCAAAACAACCCAACTGCAGTTGATATTACTTGGAATGCACAATAAAAACATGATTTTGATCAATCAGAGTTATCTGTTTTGGGATTTACATGTGATAAACTCTTAAAAAGATGTTAAAATGCAACATTATCTACAGCTAAAATAAAAGGGCAGTGTTGCTAATTTAAGAATTGACTTCTGTATGTACATAATCTGAGTGAGTATCCTTTTTACCCATACTAAAGCTGAATGTTCACATTTTTATAGGCGGTTCATTAGGATTAATCCCGAAATAGGCACCAAGGGTGGACGAGTCATCTTGAAGCGGACAGGAAAGGTCCCCCAGAAAAAGAAAAGTCAACACCCGTGTTGCCAGTTTACTGAATAAACTGATGGACTTTGAGGGGGACTTTATATAAGTGAACCCTATCCTTTACACAACACACATTCCATACACAACAAACACGATGTGTGTTAGTTGCACAATTTTTTCAGGTGTTCAGTTTTGAAGACCATAAATTGTAAACCTTTAATTCTTTAAGTCATTTGTTTAGTTTTTTTACATGTTCTACTAATTTGGAGAATATTTTGTGGTTCTTTGTGTTCACTGATGTTCAGGTGTTGATGAAAGGAGCCACAAATTCAGTATTTTATAAAGGTACATTTATTTGGCCATTCACTTATTTTATCCACAGCCCCTAATTTTGAGAATATTTTGTTATTTGTGTTTGCTGTTTACAATAACTGCACTTTAAATATTTAATTGTATTTAAATGGCTGCATTTTTTTGTTACTTTTGTTTTAAATGTGTTTCAAGCTTTTAAGAAATGTTTAAATAATGAAGAAGATGCATGTTTTGAAATGACGATGCATTATTTGTGTTAAACCAAAACAGCAAGACTGCTAAAGGGATTATAAATAGTATCAAAAATAAATAATTTGTAGCCTTTTAAGAACCACTTGAGAATAAACATTAATCAACTGTTTATGCTTTTGACAGTATTCTACTGTTAATGTAGAAAATAACAGCTTTATGCCGTTTTTGAAAAAGCGGTAACCACCTGTTAATTTCAGCAACAGCAAGAGGCTGCCAGTTACTTACTGTTTTTTTACAGTGAAATTTTAACAGTGAAGACAAGGCGTGCTGCTGTTCTGAACCAGCTGGAGTGGTTTGATAGCCTTTGCAGGAAGACCAGCAAGGAGAGCATTGCAGTAGTCCAACCTTGAGATCACCAGGGCCTGGAGAAGGAGTTGTGCCGCATGCTCAGTGAGATAGGGTCTAACCTTTCTAATGTTGAATAATGTATATCGGCATGACTGCGTTTTCTTTGCAATTTGATCATTGAAGGACAGCTGTTCATCAAATATGACTCCTAGGTTCCTGGCGGTTTTGGAAGAAGTGATTGTGGTATTGCCAAGTTGGATGGTGAGATCGTGTTGGACCGTGGGGTGTGCCGGAAACAGGAGTAAAAGTTACCAGTCAAACGGTGCCGAGACAGAGGGCGATCCAAGGTGGCACTGAACACCCTGTCATCCAATTAGCCACCCTGGGTGCTAAAATTTGATGCACGGCTGTTGATGTCTGATTTCACCTTTCGTTGAACGAAGCTTTTATTTTGACCTTCGGCGGCAGTGCTTGCACGTGACATCACCGCACAAGCGACTCACTGTAACAGCAACGTTTACCGCTATCTTTACTCTGTTTAGAATGGAAAAAAGTTGTTGTGCGATGGATTGTACAGGGCATAATCTGAGACTTCTTTTTAAAGACTGACGAAAGTTAGAAAAGGAGCAAATGGATTGCTGCAATTTGCTAAACAAATACACAAGGAAGCATCGTGTTTAAATGAGTTTCACTCTTTAGCCTTGGGTTTAGGATGTGAGGCTCCTGTAACGAGGAAGGCGGGACGAGAGCCGTGAGATAAGGAGGCGGGGCCGCATATCTCACGGAGGAGATCAGGAGCATAAGAGGACGGGCGACAGGACTGCCGTCGAGAGAGGCAGTTTGTATTTATGTTCTTGTGGTTGTGAGGTGGCTGCCGGCCCTTTTACTTCCGTGTTGTTATTTGTTTATTTTTTATTAAAGTTTGTTGAATGTTCGCCAGTTACTGCCTCCTTCCTTCCTTTTATTGAACCTTGTTACAGCTCCAGATTTTTTTTTATTGTTTTTTACTTTTTTTTTTTTTCTTATTCCTACCTATATTTAAATATATGCTCCTGTGTTGTATTATTTTTTATTTTTTGCACTGTCCATTGAGCGGACCTGTCCTGACCTCCATTTCACTGCTGATTATACCCTGTATGATTGTGTATGTGACAAATAATAAACTTGAACTTGAACTTGAGATAGGGTGCTTCTCAATATGCCTCCTCCTCCATCCTATGACCCGGAAACTGATCGAGCTCAGCCATCTTTAAGGATATCTCAATTCTCTAATTGCACCGGGAGGAAGCAAAGATCGAGGAGGCTTTCTGAGGAGTCTTGAGTGAGGATTCACATGTGTTTCCTTTGCGGAAGTGCTTTATTGACTAAACCTGCCACGCGTATAAATTCTCCTCTTCCTGCACTTCATCACATCTTTAGATCATATTCAAACATGCATAAAAGTGATAATTAAGCATTATATGATTGTAAATGTAGAACTATATCAGACAGTAGTTAATAGTCATATAATTAATATGTTAATATAGTTCATATATATGTATAACATATTTGACACACCTTTTCTGAGCACTTTTAAGTATGTTTTTAAATTATTTGATTGTAGTGGGCATTATGACATCTGCATTCAAATTTTTATTTTCAATGTGCAATGTGTACATTCATCATTAAGTGACGATGCTTTGAAGTGACGCTAAAGGAAGTGAGGATATGCCATTTCACTTGATTTAATTCCTCCGTCCTCGCGTCTTTTCCTTGCTCTATTCCCTCACATATTGAAGGGGTGGAGCTTAGATGCGAGGAAAGAAACGTGGAAAAGAAAAGAGGATGCACAAATAAGAATTGAGAAGCACCAAAACTAGCGGTCCCAACAGTGGTGAACGGTGACTTTTTTTAAACGGGTGTGCTGAGTGGTAAAACCAGTGTCACATGTTTCAATTGGAAAGATCCTATACAAAAACAAAACTTTAATGAAAGGACAAAAGAAATACCCTCAATGGGGAAAAACACTGACACGACTCAAATACAAAACAAGAAAACAACACTTCCCACAATGGGGCAAAAACAGAAAACTAAACTTAGAATAAAAGAACACCACAAGACTTACACTATTGGGTACCAAAAAGGGCTTAGTGGTACCAAACACTAGACACGGTAGCAAACAGACAATAATCCAAGGACAGGTAAGTACACACGGGTAAATCCACATGAATGATAGCAGGTACACAAACTACAATGAACGAGCACAGGACAATGAACACAAGGATTTTTTAAAGGGAGACAGACAAAGGATAATTAACAAGGGTCTGGTGTGGGTAATGAAACACTCAGGGAAGGTTAACGAGGAAACGAGATGGAGGGAACAAAGACACAGACTGGAGAGAGAGTATTGAAGGCCGATAGGGTCAACATCTCCCTCTCACATAAAACATAAGGCTTCGTCATGAATCCGCCTCAAGACCAGGAACAGGCATGACATGAAGGCAGATCCATGACAACATGCGTATTAGACCCCATTCCAACTAAATTACTAAAAGAGTTACTACCTGTTGCAATTGAGCCCATTTATAATATTATCAACTTAAATTAATCTAGGCCATGTCCCAGGACCCTTTAAGCTGGCTGTAATCAAGCCTCTTATCAAAAAACCAAACTTAGACCCCAGTGAACTTGGAAGCTATAGACCGATTTCAAATCTCCCGTACTTGTCTAAAATACTAGAAAAAGTAGTGTCCACTCAGTTGTGCTCTTTCCTACAAAATAATGACATGCACAAAAAAATTTCAGTCTGGCTTTAGACCGCATCATAGCACTGAAACTGCGCTCGTTAAAATTACAAACGATCTACTTATGGCATCTGATAAAGATAACATCTCACTCCTAGTCCTGCTTGACCTTAGTGCTGCGTTCGATACTGTAGACCATAACATACTTTTAGATTGTTTACAAAATAATACCGGTATTCAGGGACAGGCACTAAAATGGTTCCGATCTTACTTATCTGACAGATATCAATATGTCCTTTTAAATAGTAAATCGTCAAATCTAACGTAAGTAAACTATGGATTACCTCAGGGATCGGTTTTAGGACCCTTGCTTTTCTCCATATACATGCTGCCCCTGGGCAAACATAGAATTAGCTTCCACTGTTATGCAGATGATACTCAGCTATATATCTGTCACGTGTAGCAGGATAAAGTGTCCAAACAAAGGATTTCCAAAATAAGATACTTTAATATAAAACAAATGAAAACCAGGAACTAGGAATAGCGACACATGGTACATCAAACACACGTAGCATTAACAATACTAGACAAAGAACTAAGGAACACACAGGGCTTAAATACAAAAGGAAGACACTCAGGGAAAACAGAATCAGGTGCGGGACTAATTAACGATGATGAAACACATGTGAAAACTAATTTAACTAATAATGAAACAAACCAGGGGAGGAAAAAACCTAACAAAACATACAACAACTGTGACAATATCTCATCAAGACCAGATGATTCCTTCAAGCTATCCAAACTGGCAGAGTGCATCAAAGATATAAAACATTGGATGACTAGTAATTTCCAAACAAAACAGAAATATTACTTATAGCACCAAAGACACGTAAACAGAATATCTCAGATTATAACCTGCAAATCGAAGGCTGCACTGTTACTCCGACAAATACAGTTAAAGACCTAGGCGTTATATTAGACAGCAACCTGTCATTTAAAAATCACATCTCAAATATCACAAAAACAGCCTTCTTCCACCTTCGAAATGTTGCCAAATTACAAAATGTTTTATGTGTTGCTGACGCAGAAACTCTTATTCATGCATTTGTGACCTCAAGACTTGACTACTGTAATGCTCTTCTTAGTGGTTGTCCTGCATCTACAATAAACAAACTACAGTTAGTTCAAAATGCAGCTGCCAGAGTTCTAACCAGGTCAAGAAAATACGATCACATTACCCCAATTTTATCATCCCTTCACTGGTTACCCATTAGGTATCGTATTGATTTTAAAATTATTTTAATTACTTATAAAGCCTTAAAGGGTTTAGCCCCTACCTACTTAACAGAGCTTGTATCACATTACAACCCATCACGCTCTCTAAGATCTCAAAACTCAGGACTTTTGATAACACTTAGAATAACTAAATCTACCAAAGGGGGTCGAGCTTTCTCATACGTAGCACCTAAACTCTGGAATAGCCTTCCCGATACTATTCAAGGGTCAGACACACTCTCCCATTTAAATCTAGATTAAAGACACATCTTTTCAGCCAAGCTTTCACTAATGCATAGTAAATGAACAGCAGCTACGCTAATTATTCTCTTTCTGCCTCCGCCTCGGGATGCCCATCCCGAGGTAGGGAGAGATTCCGCCAGGCCCAGATGGACGTCATATGCCCATCCCGAACTAGAGTTACGCCAGCTGCGGACTGACTGACCATACCAGGTCAGTCAGATCCCAATCTGCAGGTGTTTTCTCAAAGCGGTTTCTATGGCGTGTACGTGCATAATGTACAAAACACGAAGGAATGATGTGTTGCTTGCTCGTGCTGTAGTTCCATCCCACTCCCCCCACTAGACCCACTCTAGCAGCTCGTGTTTTTCCGGAAATAATCGTACAACTGTATTTCTCTTTTAGAAATTTGATCAAACTAAATACTCTTCGAAGATATGACGTATGCAATACTACTGTATAGGTACTCAAGATTAATATGAGATTGGCAGAAACTGAGTGTGTGAAACTGATCTTTAAGCTTTAAAAAGGATTAACTATCATGAAAACAGCTTCATGTTTTCATTATTCTTCATAATCACAAGATTATAGTCAATGGTTTTGTTTAAAATGTATTTTGTTAGAGACGGTACTCGCTAAATTTAACTTAACTTATTAGAAGCACTGGAAGCAGTCTGAATATTGTGCCGTCTTTTGGTCACACTTAAGTATGGGGGCAATTCTCGCTATTAACAAACCATTGACTATGACCTTTTGCCCAAATAACTCTTAAGTTGTTGTTTATTAATAGTTAGTAAGGTAGTTATTAGGTTTAGGTATTGGGTAGGATTAGGGATGTAGAGTATGGTCATGCAGAATATGTGCTTTATAGGTAATAATACAGCCCAAATACCAATAATAGGCATGCTAATAACAATTAGTTAATAGTGAGAATTGCCCCCTATACTGAAGTGTTACCCGTCTTTTTTTATACACAATGACTCTTTTTAAATCTCTGCTTAAACTGTTAAACTATTGGGTGGACGCAATGCACTAATGTGTTAAATACACATATGTCTTCCAGTTTTGTTCTAACTGTTATTAACTTGGGGAGCAAAGATCCACACGACTTCAAAAGGAGAAGGTGCTTTCAGCGCATCATTGTAAATAACTTAGAAGCTAACGCATAAAGCGCATCATTGAGACTTTTATATTTGGTGATAGTTTTGTGTAATAAACAGAGATATATAGTAGTATTTTTTCTTTTACTCAAGTACATTATGAGACTGTTTTTACTTGAGGAAAATACCTCGCTACATTGTAAAGTGTCATGGTTCCACTATCATGTCATGCTTTATTCTTGGTTTTCTGTGGAGCCATGGCATAGCCTTTAGTTATGTGGTGGGAGAGAGACTATTTTGGCACCTATTTGGCCATACTCTCTCTCTCTCCGGTCTGCGTCATTGTTCCCGCCATCTCGTTCCTCGTCAGCCTCTCCTTAGTGCTTAATCCCCAGCACCTGTTCCTCGTTATGATCCTGTGTTTGTCACCCTTTAAAACATCCTCGTGTTCATTGTCTTGTGCTCGTTCATTGTATGAAGTTCCTGTAGCTGTATGCGTGAGATGTTCCTGTTCCGTAGCTTTATGCTTACTCCTTGTTCCTGGTTCCTGTTTCCCTGTGTAGTAAGTGTAGTGTAGCATTGTTCAACTGTTTGTTTTCTTAGTTTTAGTTAGTCAGTGTCCTTGTTAATATTATTGCTTATCCTGTCTTGTTTTCCCCCTCGTGGGTTTTTGCTTTGTTCCTGTTTTATGTTATTTAATAAATACCCTTGTTTACCCCCACGTCTGAGTCCTGCCTGCACTTGGGTTCTCCTGCCTTGTCTCTCCCCCAGTTCATGACAGAATGAACGAGCCAAGATCGAACCCAGCAGGCATAGAAGCGATGCGTGCAAGTCAGGCCCGTCGCCTGTACAATGTTCGTCAGGGATACGGCGACGTGCATGACTTCGCGGATCGCTTCTTCGAGACTGCAGGGGAGATGGTCCATGATGAGCAGGAACAGATGGTCCTGTTCAATGGCGGCCTCAACCATCCTCTGACGCGGGAGGAGATGCAGACGCTGAGACCGCTGGGCTTCACTGAACTGATCAGGTACGCCATGAATCGGCCGAAGCCCAGGGTCTCAGTTGAGTCCTGCTCTCCTTCCCCGCTGGCCGTCATCCCCGAGGGTCATTCCCTACAAATCGGGGTCATGGGCCTCTCCCCATTCTCTGCAGCCTCTTCTCCACCGTCCTCCAGTCTCCGTAGACGGCGCCAACGGAGGGAGTCGTGGGACTCCCCGTCCGACTCTTCTGCCACGGAGCTAGCCGTGCCTCCCACCACCTCTCTTCCGTCGGCCGCACTTCCCGTGGGCCGCTCCCGGAGGAAAAGACCCAAGAGAGGAGTGCAGTCCAGGCCCATTCAGCGTCTGGTGGTCCCGAGTCCGGTGGTCCCGAGTCCGGTGATCCCGATTCCGGAGGTGTCAAGCCCCAAATATTTTTTTGGGGGGCGCCGTGGGGATGTGACGGTCCGTGCGGCCAACCCGGCCGCAGGCTCTCCCCAGCAACCGGCTCCTAGCCCGGTCCAGCAACCGGCACCAAGCCCGGTCCAGCAACCGGCACCAAGCCCGGTCCAGCAACCGGCACCAAGCCCGGTCCAACATCCGGCACCAAGCCCGTCAGAGAGCGCTGCCCAAGTCCGGCTGCCCAGCCGCCGTCAAGTCCGGCTGCCCAGCCGCCGTCAAGTCCGGCATTCCAGCCGGTGTCCCGTCCAACAGTCCTGCAGGGGACTAGGACAGTTCCCCGAAGGACTTCCCCTGTCAAGCCTCCTGGGGCTCCGCACCCTGGCGCGTCCCCAAGGGCTGGAACTTCCCCACCCAGCCCCACCCCTTCTGGACTTCCCCCTATGTACTCTTGTTTGCCCCCACCCCCCTCCCTTGTTTATTATTTTTATTGTCCCATCCGAACCCATTAATTATCTTGTCTTGTATGCCCCTTGTCATGTTTGCCTTGTCTGTCTGGTTTTTGTCATTGTCCCAGTCGGTCTTGTCTTGTTAGTCTACCCCTTGATGAACACCTGGAGGTGTTCATTTAAGGGGGGGCTTATGTCATGGTTCCACTATCATGTCATGCTTTATTCTTGGTTTTCTGTGGAGCCATGGCATAGCCTTTAGTTATGTGGTGGGAGAGAGACTATTTTGGCACCTATTTGACCATACTCTCTCTCTCTCCGGTCTGCGTCATTGTTCCCGCCATCTCGTTCCTCGTCAGCCTCTCCTTAGTGCTTAATCCCCAGCACCTGTTCCTCGTTATGATCCTGTGTTTGTCACCCTTTAAAACATCCTCGTGTTCATTGTCTTGTGCTCGTTCATTGTATGAAGTTCCTGTAGCTGTATGCGTGAGATGTTCCTGTTCCGTAGCTTTATGCTTACTCCTTGTTCCTGGTTCCTGTTTCCCTGTGTAGTAAGTGTAGTGTAGCGTTGTTCAACTGTTTGTTTTCTTAGTTTTAGTTAGTCAGTGTCCTTGTTAATATTATTGTTTATCCTGTCTTGTTTTCCCCCTCGTGGGTTTTTGCTTTGTTCCTGTTTTATGTTATTTAATAAATACCCTTGTTTACCCCCACGTCTGAGTCCTGCCTGCACTTGGGTTCTCCTGCCATGTCTCTCCCCGAGATCCATGACAGTAAAGCATATATCATGCTCTAGTATTTCATAAACACATTTTTAAATGTTTTTTTACCTTTTATACAGTACTTAAATACATTAAAAATCCATTTAATGTTATAACAACAACATTTATTTATGAAATGTAGTCGAGTAAAAAGTATAATAAATGCTTTACAATGTAAGAAAATAATATAACTTATTATTTATTGGAAAGTTTGCAAAGGATTAATGAGGTAATAAAAAAAATAAAAAATAATAATCGTTAGATTAGTCGACAATCCCGGTTAGTTGCAGCACTATGAGAAACTTTGCTAAGCTTGCTAACCCTAACAACACCCAACACCTAGCAACAAATTAATACCCTAGTAACCAGATAAACTACACCACGCCTAGTAGACGACTTATTGACCACAACATTGCCTAGTAACCAGAAAAAACACCCTAGTAACACCTAGCAACCAGCTTATAAAGCCTAACAACGCCAAGCAACCAGAGGGAAAACCCTAGCAACCAGATAAATTACCTTAGCAACACACATACCTGTCAATACTCCCGTTTTTCACGGGAGTCTCCCGTTTTGCACACCCATCTCCCGCCACCCTCCCATTTGTTATTTCTTCTGTGAAACTCCCGTATTTCAGTTATTTCTCGACGGGATCCGGAACATGTTCACAGGGTGGCTCTGTGGCTTGAGCCACTACCCATTTGCCCTCACAGGCTGTCAACGGTAGTCGAAGTGGAGTAGAGAGTATTCGATTCCCTGCTAAAAACCTTCTCTTATTACACCGCTATAGGTCCCCATATTTCACTCCAAGTTTTCCATTTAACGCTTGCTCCTCACAGTCTGAGGTGTGCGCTCTCTGACACGACCGTTACATCGACAGGTAGATGCAGTAGAGTCTACTAGCTGTTGTTGTTACACTTTCTGATGTGTTATGAAAACCGTGTTTTTTCCCGTGAAAAATGGAAGTGTTGACAGGTATGTGTGTTGCTAAGGTAAATTATCTGGTTGCTAGGGTTTTTCTTTTTATCCATGAACTGAAGTAAGCATACAAGCGGGAGACGTACAAAATGTGCAGAGCAGTGGTCCCCAGGACTGAAAACCACTGATGTAGTTTATCTGGTTACTAGGGTGTTTATTTGTTGCTAGGTGTTGTTAGGGTGAGCAAGCTTAGCAAAGTTTCTTGTGTGTTGCTTATAGGGCTGCAACTAACTTGAAGGGACAAACTGCTCGTGCTTTTTCAAATTGCGTTTAGATGAAAGTAATTTCATGTCTGACGTTGAGATCTCTGGCAAAATATAAATGCTAAATTAAGATGATACTTTACAGATATACCATTCATGGATTATAGCAGCTAAACTAGCTCATACACAGAATTCATCACAACACACACTCACAGTCAATCTCTGAAACTGACATTTCCTTATACATACTCACCATACCTAAAATATACTTACCGGGACCGTATTCACAAAACAAATCTGTTTGCTAAGGGTTCTCCTTTACGAGTTTTTGACGTCCATTATTTTTGAGTGTTTCTCTTAAATCAGCTATTTAGGAGTTCTTTCCAGCTTTAAGATGTTTTGTGAATACGGTCAAACAGTCAAAAGCGCTGTGTCAAGCTATTCATGTTCTTGATGCCATGAAAGTAGTTTTATGCTTCCTGTGGACGAGAATGAGATTTCATTGAGATGTCTTCAGCTTTTAGCAAACCGTTGATCACATCATTTCAAGACAAAGAACCTAAACCTGACTCCCTAATCTCTCTGATGATCCCCTACTTACTCTTTTCAAGAGTCTCCAAGGTATCGGTTTTTCAACTTGGTAGTAACCTTCTCAAGCAATGTCTGTGAGACAACAGAAAAACAACATGATGTAAATCAAAGCCAAACCAGGAGTTTTAGAACAGCACTACACTTACAGTGTTTACTCTCTCATTTTCTTTAAACGACACCATCTTCTGCTGCAGCTTTTTCAGTCTCTTGGTGTCGCTAGTGAGTTGTTTTAATATCTTTTTCAGCTTTGATGGGTCGTCTTTGTTTGCGTCTAAAGCCACTGATTTATCCTGATGGTTCTTGATGTCACTGTAATCAGAGTTAGTGTTAATACGGTCAAACACACTGTAGCTGCAGTGTTTGTTAGACTGAAACGTGAAGAAATAAAAGCAAACAGACCGATCATTGTGTATATTTGTGTGTATTATGTGTCTACTTACATTTCAATATCTTCCATCACATGCTTCAATACTGTGCAGACTTTCTCATAATTCAGATCAAGGATGACCAGATCTTCAGCCCTGTGTGATAAATCAATATGTTGAGAATCATGAGCTCTTCACCTTAATGTACAACATTTCCATGATGCTTGGAACAAACTACTCACTGATGAAGAGATTAGATTGATATTTTTCATCCTAAAATCACTCACTTAATTATTATAGTTTGGAAATGCATCTTGTGTGCACAGTATGCTGTATGTTATCTTTCAAGCCAAATATAATATAAAACACAAGCCTGTTCCTCTTTGTAAGTCAAACCATCTGCTAGAGAACAAATCTTCATTTCTTAACACAACAACACATTCAGACATCTCATAGGTTGTGAATTGGAACAGTACTTTGAGGACGCATATTCATTTTTGATAAATCAACATTGATCAAAAGCATGTAGTTTTGTATGTATATATACTGTATTTATGCACGTGAGTAATAGCTTTCCCTACAGAAGTATTCACCAATGAAAGGCTCAATAAAATGATGAAAAGGTCTTACTCGGTTTCAGCTATCTCAATTGATTTTATCGTGGATTATTTTAGGGAGGATAAAAAGGTGTGGGTTTCTTTCTGCAGATTATATTTCTCTCTTCTTTCTCTCTCCTCCATTTGTTGTTCTTTTTCCCTTAGTAGCTGCTGAATTCACTCGTTGTTGTACATCTGCGGATGCTGACAAAGAAACAAGAATTTTCATAAAGGCATATTACAAATGTTTATATTCATTTAACCTGATCAAAATACACTAGTCTCTTACATTCTTCCAATCACGTTCCCTGAGCTCAGAAACGTGCTGCCACACCCCCAGACGGTCATGATTTTGCTGTACAAACACAAGGCCGGAATAAGAGATGTGTAAAACATAGTGTTAGTATAAGGTGGATTTGTTGGCATGATCAGAAGAAAATGAGTATGAATGAAGTACAGTATCTGTGACGCGCTCTTTCTCCCGTGCTTTCCTCTTAGGGTTCTGCTGTTGTTGACTCAGCAGAGGCAGTTCCACACCTATAACACAACATATTCACATCAAAGCAAATTCCTTAAATAAACGTAAACCCACAGCATTTGACAAAACAGTTGATTCAAGGTTTTATGAGCTCACCATGAATGGACTCAAACAAACCGACAGGCAAAGACAGCCTAACACAGCTGTCAATCAAGATTTAAGAGGTTATAAACATGTCTGTGATTACATTAAAACCAAAGCAACATCAATACTTGAACAACACAATATTTGCATCCTAACTCTATTGATCATTGTGGGTGGAGCTACTTTCGTCAGGCCCTACATTAGAAATTTATCACAGCGGTCCAAGTTAGAATGAACTCACCTCTGGGGTCAAACACTTGTTCATCACGGACCCTCTGACTGATGAGGCCCTTCCCACAACCATTCTTCTTATCTGGTTTGCTGAACAATGTCCTTGGATTCTGCAACAGAATACAGCAATTGTCAATATTATAAAAAATATATATAAATGTTCTCAAAATACATTCAAACACCTGTAATATGGTCAACAAACAGGATTTAGCTATATGGTCAACTCACTTGAAGGACAATGATGTTGCCTCTTCTGACCGGCTTTGTTTTGGTTGGTGGTGGCCGCACTCCTCCAACATCTACATAACATAAAATGTATCATGATAAAACAGTTAGTGTACCTTGTGTATTGTTATCTCACCCCAAGCTTTTTCTTTTTGTCTCTTTTTCTTTTTACCATTTTTAATCCCGCATCTGTTTAATGTTGGTTAAAAAACTCACCTATGTGTGAACGTAAGATGTTTCCACCATCTTTACTCCTCTGGAGTTTTTGAGGAACTTGGCTGCTCTCAGACTCCATGTTCCTCTCAGGTGGTGGTGGGCGTGGCCACAATACACCATCATCCACATAACATCAGATTTATCACATGGTATAACAGATAGTGTGTACAATGTGTGTTTTAAATTCATTGCCTTGAAAATATCAAGTTTTTACCAACGGTTTTTACTATGGTAACAGCACAGATATTAACATTTGGTGGTTCAAATACCCATGCGAGATCTCTCTTCAAATTTGTAAAGCATTTGTTTTATTTTTAGTGCATGATTTTTCATAGTCAGGTAAGTGCCATTTTCAGGATTGTCACATCCATAACGCTACATATTCCTCATAAATGGACACATGGAAAATAAAATAAAGTAACTATTTTATGTTCTATAAAGAGGCATCCCTTCTCCATTCATTGGGTATTATTGCTTCAGGATTGTGCATTTTATTTCACGGAAATCCTACAAATTTTGTTGTCTCCCAAGAACCGCGTCCTTTTTTTGTCACATCCATAACGCTTGTTTATTTCCCTTTTTTAAAATAGAAAATGTGTTCATGGACTGGCATTTTTTGGTGTTTAGACTCTATCAACAAGGGTTTAGTAAAATATAAACAGATGATTCAATTTATTCGTAACAAATTCATTCTCTGAGCATTTTTATGTCACGTCCATAACGCTGGAATTGCCCTTTGACCATTTAAAATCCTGGATCAGTTTAATGTTGGTTATCAAACTCACCTCTGTGTGAACCAAAGATGTTTCCACCATCTTTACTCCTCTGGGGTTTTTGAGGAACTTTGCTGCTCCCAGACTCCATGTTCCTCTCAGTGGTGGTGGGCGTGCCCGTGGGCACAATACACCATCATCTACATAACATCAGATTTATCACATGGTATAACAGTTAGTGTGTACAATGTGTGTTTTAAATTCACCACAAGATTTTTTCATTTTTTTATATATTGACCATTTTAAGTCCTGGATCAGTATAATTTTGGTTATCAAGATCACCTCTGTGTGAACCAAAGATGTTTCCACCATCTTTACTCCTCTGCGGATTTTGAGGAACTTTGCTGCTCTCAGACTCCATGTTCCTCTCAGGTGGTGGTGGGCGTGGGCAAAGTACAGCAACACCTGCATAATTACATTGATTTCATCTGAAATACGGTTTTCACTTCACATACTTTTACTTATTACACACCAGCAAATATGTTTGAACGCTGAAATGTAAAACATTACCAGAATGAGCATGTTCTTCTTTGGTGCTGATGGGCATAAAACGAGTGAATTTTCTCTGGATCATTTTTACTGAAAAATTAAAACAGATAAAAATAAATCACTTTCATCAAGACCAGTTTTCCATCTCTGACATTTGGGCCATCACAATGTAAACATGCAGTATTCAATAAGGTATATGTTGAATGTCACATGTCACCAAACTGGAAAACAGATCTTTTCTAAAAGACATTTGCGTAAAACAGCTATAGTACCCCTGAATCCCTATTCCCATACTACCTGTCCTAAATAGTATTTGAGTCCAATTTGAATTGAGATCCAGATTTCCTTGCCAGCATGATGTCCAGACTATTTAATACATATACAAATGTCCGAAATGTATTAAATGTACCCAAGAAGAAAATACATTTCCCAATGACAACATTGTTTATGATGAAAAGTTCTTAACATGCTGATTTAAAATTATAATTGTAGAAGGAAGGACCATAATAATCCCTCACAGAGCTGATGTATTTGATCGTTCAGAAGTATAGTGTAATTTGCTGCATTTTTTTGTTATCTGCAGCGTTGTAACTTATTTAGTTGCTTATCGTTTCTACACTAATGTTCTTGCTACTTATGTTTATATTAGTGTTGTTAAAATAAGCGCTTCATCTGCAGCTTATGCGTTGTTTTTTGCCGGAAGAGAAGAAGCTCGAGCAGACCCCGAAGATCTTTAAATGATGAAAGTTTTTGGCGCCATGTCTATTCCCTTACAAAAATCAACCATGGTTTTATTAAATTTAAAACAAAAAGACATACTGTAGTAAATCCACGACTTTGCCAATCAATATACCAAAAAACATGGTTATACACTACAACGGCGTTATTGGCCACACTAATCATGTTCGATATTGTGGCCGTCCTAACTGATGAATTACAATAAAACAAAATTTTACATTTTAAGCTTGTATATTTGTTTGTGCAGATAAAAATAAATGTTTAATGACTCTAAATGTTAATTATACAAATATTAATCAAAGAAATGTCAAATTTACACAAATAAATAAATACATTATTATTATTTATTAATGATAACTTATTTTTAGTGTTAATAGGGTGAGATGTTAGATTTCCCCCTCCTGTAGGTGGCAGTAATGCCCTTTTGAAGCTGGTTGCCAACGAGATAGGCTTGGTCACGTGGCAAGCATGCCGTTGAAGCGCCATGTTTGTAGTCCAAATGCTCTTCATCGGGCAACACAACATGCACTTCAAACCGAGTTGCTAGCCCATAACCAACACCACGATCACACGAAGTGTCACTCTGTGTACGATTTATTGCATCTCGCTCTTTTTAAACATTGTGGACAGCAAAACGCATCAAGTACGTCACGAAAATGCATGATCTGACGTCATGACGCAATCGTGTGGAGGATTTGTTATTATCGAGCTTGATAACGGGACTCTGGAGCAAAGGTGGGTGACATTTACGTTACATAAGCATTTCCAGAGAGAAACTTTTAGTGAAGCTTTACTTCATCTGTCTGCTCGAGCTGAAGAATGCGTGCCGTGTCTGCAGGTGGGTGAGTGAAGATCGGCTGTTATTCTTCATGACATTATTTCACTTTACTTGTGTCTCCTCTTTACGACCAGACTGCTTGATGTTTGAGTCATTGCCACTGTTTTGTGTTGTTTACATGAAACACTTTGAAATCTGATCTATGTTTACTCCTGTATCTGTCGTGTTGCGAGTGCCACCTCGATGTGTATTTTCATGTTTCAGATTAAAGGTGACTAAAGCAGTACTGTGTGTGAAGGGTGATCATATATTGTTTCCTTCTTCAATAGCCTGCTTGTAAGTGCCCTTTCAGCATATTTTAAATTAGCATACTGTTGTATTATATAAAATGTGTGCGACAACACTCCAGACATTATTTTCAGTTTTTCTGACATGACTATGTCTAGCTATGTGTTTAAGTAAACTGATGATTTCTGTTCCATTCTGTGAACTATAGTGACACAATTTCTTCCAAACTCCAACTGAAATATTGTCAATATTTGCAGAAAATTGAAATGGGACAAAGTAACAATTACAGACACCTTTATGCGTCTTCGCAGTCCTTCACATTGCTGATGGGTGACTTTATGTCATTCCTGAATGTTGTTTTTGTTGAAATTCAACAAACATTGGGCTGATATTGACACAATACATGCAGAAATGTAGATTAAAGGCAAAACTGAAGAGGTTTTCTCATTTTCTCTGTGGCTGTAATATGAATTGAGCCAAAACATCTCCTAAATTTCTCCCCCCAAAATAAAAATAAATGTTGGGTTTAAGATCCTAATGATTTAGGAGCATTAAAATTTGTTTGTATGGTTTTGTATTGTTGCCTTGTCAGGAAAGCACAAATGTGTGCGTGTCATGTGTATTTATACAGGAGAGTAGACGGGGATGCTGCCTGATAAAAATGGACCGAGTGAAGTGGAGGAGTTCAGGACAGAACACGGTCTGAAGATCCTTCAGTAACTCTCTTCAGAGAATATCTGAAAGTGAAGACCGTCCACCCTCAACCCGACTACGGTACGTAAGGAAAAAAAACATATTAATGGAGTTTCACCTCAGAGGTTTATGATGTGGATTAACCTTCGCCCGGAAATTCACATTCGGCCTTTCTGATGTCCTAAAATGCTTTCTGCAGTAGTTGTGTGAGACAGCCACGTGATCACGTCTTAGAGACGTGTTAACTTTAGTTTTTAAACATCCACCCAAAGTCCATCTGCTAGTGTGTGTGTGCTCTGTTTATCCAGCACTGTAAAACAGATGGACGTTACACATTACAGATATCTGTTGTGTTTAAAAATCAGTTTGGATGACTCAAAATGCGTAAATAATTGTCTAGACCAGTAGTTATCAAACTTTTAAAATCAAGTACCACCTTTGATGCTGATTGACCAGTCGCGAAATTTAAAGGTTGGTCATTCCCAGAAAACAACCTCTCAAAACTAATAACACACAGTAACCTGGATGCAGCAAACCATTTTGACAAGTTAAATGTAAATATATATTTTAATAACGTGACATTATGTTTACAAATGATTCAACCAGATTGCCTGTTCATAACATCTGTACGTTGTTTCTTACCTTAAAACCGAAAGTAAACGGCTTTTCCTCACGGAAGGTCTGCTTTCTGTAAAAATTAGCTAAGAAAATATTTCTGGCTGCCTGTACATTATCCCTTACATAAAATTAGTACCACCTAATGACCGCCATAAAAAATCACATGAATACACACTCAAATTAATGGTAGAGCTGAGAATCTATACTTGTCTTATGATTAGATTCACATCCTACGCCAATTCTAATATATTATTAATACGCTTTTTTTAAGTTAGTCAGCAGTAATAGTGGACACACAACACTTTTCTGTAGTGCACTGTAAACAGGGCTCTGTAAATGACTCTTATGGGGAATTTATTCACTTTGTGGGGACTTGACTACAAGACTACAAACCTATATTAAAGACAGACAATGTGGAAAGGATATTTAACACAGAAGATAATTATAAACATATGCATAAACATGCAGAGAACAGCTGTACAGTATAACAAACAGATATCTAGAGATCATATTATAAACGGGACAGGTGTTTTATAAGGTGGTTATTATAGGATCTGTTTTAAGTAAGTCTGTCTCGTTTCACTTTCTATTAGGGCGGTTTCACATTAGCACTTTTGGTGAGCACCCGGGTTTGATTAACGTCAGAGTTAGTTTTGTTTGAATGATGTGAACGCTGTCTTCCAAACCGAGTGCGCACCCGTGAACTGTACCTGAGTCCGCTTAAAAATGGAGGTCTGGGGTGCGGTTTATGCAAACTCCAGTACGCTTCGCTGCCGAAATGAACGCAATCGTACTAAATCGTGCAAGTAACCGTATTAATTACGGATTATTTGGTTAAATGTGAGTCTGTGTGTGTGTTTCACTCACTTTTCTGAAGAGCGTGACTGACACGCTCCAAGCAGAGAGCTGTATGTCTCATTTCTGTATTGAAGCTTTGAAAACAAAACTAACGGTTCAAAAACATAAATGTATAAGAGTGAAGAGAGCAATGTTATGCATTTTGCCGCCTTCTCCTGAATCGTCGCTACAAGCAACAGGCTAAACAGCTGCAGGGTTGATGACGCAAATGACCCGTGATCCCCCAAAAAAATTTTGGGGCAGAGGGCAGCGGGAGGGGGGAGCAATCAAACCGGGGTTCGGACCAGGCATTCGAACTAAATGTGAAACCAACCTTAGAATTACAATTTACTGCAGCGGCTCTTGTCAAAGCCGCGTGTCAAAACTAAATTGCTGAACACTTCATTGATTTAACCTTGTGTAGATGCAGACGCGTGTTGAATTAACGCTTTACAGCATTAATAACGGCTTTAAACGGTGTTTCAAGTGCAGAAATACTGTACATAAGAAGCTTAATTTGACCATAAAAATCATAATGTTAGCCCTTTCATTACATGTGATAATAGTTCTGCAGTCTATTGAGTTCTTCTGTTAATTAAATCCATTATACAGTATATACTCAGTCATATCTTATGCTTTATGCTATGAACTTATCTATAATGTTTCTAGGCATGTCAAGTAGAATACACGTTAATTCAGAAAAGATAAGTAGTTTGCATCTCTAAAATCTTACCATTTATCATTTTTATTGTAAAACCGTTGCCTTTGTGACTGTGTAGTGAGATGTGAGAAGCCAAACATAACAGTCATTAGCCCCCGCCTGCCGACTGTCTTCTTCCATTAGATTGGCTGAACGTTCTGTCTTCCTTAGTTTGATTGGATGAAATTCTACTTGGCATCTGTAATTTTATTGGTTTAAATTCCGTAAACTCTGTTGGTTTGGTCAACCTTTTGAAATTGGGTAGCATCGCGCTAATCTCACTAGAAGCATCTTGGGCGTGACTTAAAATGACACGTCTCCATTAGGGCAGGGTTGACTGATCTGAGACTTCAGAGGTCCCAAATCCGATATCTAGTGCTGTTTGAGATGGGAATATCTGAAATCCCAGATGTCTGGAACATACCATAAGCGCTCCCTCCTTGTAGTGGGATGTTATCAGTATTAATCACTCATACAATGACGCTTTGACACGTAGTGCATGTGAGAAGTGCCGGTGTCCAAGAAAAAGTGAAGGCACGCTAAAGATTAAAATAAGTGGCGATACTGTGTACCGGTGCGTACTGGATGAATAAATTAAATTGTATTTGAAATGTTAATTAATATATAGCATTTAATTTCCTGTCGTGTGGAGTACCACTGGTGGGACACGTACCACAGTTTGAGAACCACTGGTCTAGTTCATACAGTATCTATTATCGTCCGTATGCTGTATCATTAGACACACTGGTTCCTCTCAAGGTCTTATGCTATTACTATCTGATATCGTCCTTTGTATACATTTGTTATGGGATCTCTTATTGTACATTTGCATATGTCTGTGTCACCTCAATCATTTTCAGATGCTGCTTTAAGATTCCTGGAGCGAATGGCAGAGGAGCTCAGTTTGCCCATGAAGAAAGTTGAGGTAAACATTGTAACATGTAAAGATTTTACAGTTACTCTTGCTTGATTTTCATATCAACGGCGCAAGCACCATGCTCTGCCAGTTACATTTGACTTGTGTTCTCCTACATGCATTTTAATGGTTTTGTAGTGCCCAAACCAGACGTGATACGACCAGCAAACCACGACAAGTTTTTATCCTAACCAGCAGCAACTGTCCTGTCACAACCACACAAACACTGTGAACAATGTTTCTCTGACTCCTCTCAATGTTTCAGGTGTGTCCAGGTCGAGTGGTTGCCATCATGACGTGGGTTGGCACCAGGCCGGAGCTGAAATCTGTTGTCCTGAACTCACACACTGATGTGGTACCTGTGTATGAGGTATGAGGTCAGTTACAAGTCACTGAACAAGAGCTTTATGTGTCAGCAGCTCACATCTGGCTGTTTGTCTGTCTGTCTCAGGAGCACTGGAAATATGACCCGTTTGCTGCCGTTAAAGATGCTGAAGGCAACATCTATGCCAGAGGAACACAGGATATGAAATGCGTCACAATACAGTAAGCTATCGTGTGACTCCTGTTTGTGCTGGGCGGTATGACCATAAATGAATATAAAGGTATTTTCCAGATTTTTTCCACACTAGTATTATACAGGTTTGTATGGCCCACAAAATTATGCTGTTTATAAAGAGGTGGAACTCATGAGGAAGTAAAGGAATCAGGATGCATGGCAGTTGCAGTAAAAAAAACAGAACATTTTAATTGTGCAAAGTTCGCAAACAACTTGTACCTACACAATGTTAACAATCCCCTTCCCCTGTAACTGCAATGTTTAGACTTTAACAACTGAATAGCATGCAAAGGTAACTTGCATACAATATATTTTGGCAAATACACAAAGAACAGGGCTCGATTTGAACTTTTTTCCTTGGTAGCACTGGTGCTCCCATCTTCAAGAGTTAGGAGCACCCACCCGAAAATGAATACCATGGTCTGTCTGAATAGTTGAATACAAAGTAGTAACAATTTTACCATAAAAACATGCATGTCACAATGGCTTCATGATTTCCTGAAATCATATTTTATACTCTACGCTTAAATTAGATATGTGAGAGGAAAGCGATCGCATCACGCTGTCAATCCTCTTTCTTCTACTGACCCTTATTTCTTATCAAAGCATAGAGAAACAGTTCAAACTAAAATCACATTATGTTTTATGCTTATATTGAGCAGGTGTGAGGGGAACACGATCGCTTTTTGAAGATGTTTGCTCGTGAGTGTATTTAATATAACGTAATGCAAACTTGCAATTGCTACACCTGTGTTACAGTCATCTGCTGTGCAGCCGTGTGGTGCGTGCTCCCATTGCGAAGCGAATGGGCATAAATATGTAACATTATCGCTCATACGCAAGATGCACGTGACCATCCAAATGCGTCTGTTTACATAGAAAAGTGATGATAAAGAAGTGCCGCGGCATAGAAATACCCATTCTGTGTGAATGGCCGGTCACTGTAGCTCACAGCACGCACATACTGTGTGCAGTAATAGCAAATGCTCTGTACAATAATGAAAAACCACAGAACCTCCAAACAACAGACACGGCTCCTCTCTTTGGCAGTTCTTCTGTGTCATCACATTTTAAAGCTTCAGTTTCAGTACTTTCAATGTCTATCTTATCCATCTTCGCCGTCACGCTTTAGTAACACATACAGCTGTGCCCTCACAACAGTGAAAAGGGACCCCACTGAAACAGTGTCATTGTTTAAGCGGCATACACCGGTAATGCGGTACATAAAAAATTCATATAAAAAGAAAAAGACACACCGGTATTCGATAGGAACTGGTATATCGCCCAGCACTAACTCCTGTTGCCAGTATGAAATCAGGTTTTTTCCAGTCAGCTGACTTTCTGGGGGTATTGTGTTAATTTCGCCCTGCAGGTACATTGAAGCTGTGCGCAGACTGAAAGTGGCTGGGAAGAGATTTCCTCGCACTGTCCATTTAACATTTGTCCCAGGTCAGACCTGACCATCACATGCTAGAACTTTAGTCAGAGTAAACGCCATGTTTAAGTGAACGAAACCCAGACTGTGATTGCTTCATGAACACAAGCAAAATGAATCGATCCAAACAAAACATCCATTAACCCATATATACATATGTTTTGGTCAAAAATAACATCAGTATATTGTCCTATATATTTTCTTATTACATATTCCTGCTCTTGTTATCAGCGATTTATTGGTAGGCAGTTTTCCAGAATATTTGTTCCATTGAAACAACTTTTCCTAGTGTCTACCGTGACAAATTGTACGTACTCTGTAAGTGCCCACCCTGCTATGTAACGGGTACTTTTTACAAGCCAACCAGTTGCTCATGGCTCATGTGGTTTGTCCTTTTTTGCCATTGAATACGGTCCGCGGTCTGCTAGTTTTCACAACACGTGTTTTGTATGGCAGTATTATATGTTTGGTGTCTGAAATGTAGTGTCTGTCCACAAAAACCATTGCAATGTCATGAAGTGTGTCTTTTGTTCATGTTCTACACAGACGAGGAGGTAGGAGGTCAACAAGGTATGGAGACATTTGTAAAGCACCCTGAATTTCAGAAGCTCAACATTGGTTTTGCCCTTGATGAAGGTAAACAAACCTGTAGATTCAGATTCTCATTTTCTTCTTAGGGAAGAATGCACCTGCTAATTGCACCACTTTTGTGCCAAATTTCTCTTAAGATATTGTGTGGATAAAGCAATTGCAAAAACAAGTCAATAAAAATAATAATGTTGTCATGTCATCAGATTTACCTTAAGAGCTAGAACGTGATGTTTTATTTTATATCTTAAAATGTACCAACAATAGTCTGAACGTGCAGCCTTTAACAGTAAATTATTTCAATTTTATATAAAGGGATCACAGAAACAGCTTTTTCATTTGACTGAAGTGTGTTTAGTCTTACTGATAGTCTTACAGTCTTAGTAACTCTGATCATGCTGAGGCCATAAACACCTTAAGCAAAATCCAACCGAAGCAGGTAGATTATTAAAGATACAAGACTGCTCTTGGCGTATGCAAAACTGCTCAATTAAAAACCTTTGCTGCATGTGCAGTAGGGGTGTTACAGTCCGGTGTAAGACTCCGGTGTTAGCTTCAGAATTTTGGTAAAATGGACTCTCAATTCTGTTAAAGCACAAGACTTGAACAAGAACTCAATATATGCATCATGTCTAGTGTGTTTGAATCTTACTACAGTAAATATTAAAGTATACAGTGTTATAGCAGATACTATAACACACTACAGTATTTTTTCATCTGGTGGTTTATTTTTGCACATAGGTTTGGCGAATCCCACAGATGCTTTTACTGTCTTTTATGGAGAGAAAAACCCCTGGTGTGAGTATCACATTGATTTAGAATGTGAATTCAAGTGAGCGAGTAATAATAGACTGCTGTGTCAAATCTGTCCTGCAGGGATTACGGTGAGTTGTCCAGGCAGTCCAGGTCATGGCTCCAGGTTTGTGGAGAACACAGCTGCAGAAAAAGTGGTGAGTGTGTTCGAGCTATAAACTGGGGTGTGTTGCTCAAAAGCATTGGTAGCTGCCCAAATTCCTTTAAACTCTGTTGGTATTAACCAAACTTGCAACCATAGTTGCTTTTGGAAAACACACCCCAGATCACTGTTATCTGAAGCCATGCACTTTCTTTCATGACGAAAAGAGGCATAAGTTCAACTGCGGGGAAAATAAGGCTTTATTAAAACAAGAGTTCAAGACAGTCGATGGTGGTGAAGGATGGCACCACTGGCAGCAGCGATCTGTTGATGTGTTGGTTCTGATACGTGATCAGCGATCTGTTGTTTCTGATGTGTGTCTGTCTTTGCTATGTCCACAGCGTCGCGTTATAAATTCCTTCTTGGAGTTCAGAGAGAAGGAGAAAAAGCGGTAAGTGCAGCTTTTGACATTTTTATTGTTTCACTTAAACATGAAAATATGCCAATATACCTGTTTGTGTCACTTTTAGGCTGAACACCAATGAGTGTTTCACACTTGGGGATGTCACAACTGTTAACATGACAATGTTGAAAGGGGGAGTGGCTTACAATGTAGTTCCAGCAGAAATGGATGTCAGCTTTGATTTGAGAATCCCGCCCACTGTGGACCTGCAGGTCTGTTTCTAAACCTTTTAGCAGCCAGTAAATTTTGCACTTGTGTTATTTACTTCATGTTGTCTAAAATATTTTAACCATGAACTTCTGCTCAACTCATTTGTAGTAGTGTTGTGGTTACACCAGGTACACTGTTTTGTTCATACACACCATGTAAAACATATCAGTCGATCGATGTAATGATGCCAGAAACCGACTCAAAGCTCTAGAGAGAAAATGAAGTGTCACGGAATTTTATAATGTCTCATTCTGTAGGAGTTTGAAGAACAGATAAAAGCTTGGTGTAAGGAGGCTGGTGAAGGCGTGACATACAAATTTGCGCAGGTGAGTTACTCTTGTGCAGTTCCTACTGGCTTGACCCAACATCTGTTCTTTTCATTTGTCTATTGGGAGTCTTACACCGTGTCTACATCGGACCCTATTGGCACGACCGCATTCCAGTGTGGACAAAATGTAAAATTATATATTAGGTTCTAATGGGTTCTGTTGTCTTTTGTTGGGTCGCGTCCCGTCCTGTGTAGACACGGTGTTACTGAATTAGGTGATCTACCTCTCACATTAGGCACAATGTTTATTATTATTGTGTAATTAAATAAATGCAGATATCAAATGAATATCAATTGGAAGAGATAATTTTGATAAATGTTGATAAAGACGATCTAATGATACAACGGAAGAAAGGATAAATCAACTAGCTAATACTGTTAAAGCATAGCATGCAGAAACAAATGTGCATCTTTAATTTAATCAAAACAAGTGCTTGCTTATACCACACAGCATCATTTCAAGTTCCCTTTCAAAGACAGACACGCAGATAATTACAGGAAAACCATCTGTCTGACTCTCAATGTCTGTATGATAGATGCAGATTGTCCAAATGATTTTAAATGTGTTGTTCGTTTCTACTCTTCAGAAACACATGGACCAGAATTTGACGTCCACAGAGGAGAGCGACCCCTGGTGGAATGCATTTAGCTCAGCCTGCAAAGCCATGTGAGTGACTTCAGATATCTAGAAATGTACATTTCTGTGTTTCTGAGTCCAGCACATGCAGACATATGACTTTATATGTGTCATGACAGGAATATGACTCTGAAAAAGGAAATCTTCCCTGCTGCCACTGATAGTCGCTTCATGAGGGAGGTAAATCAGTTTCCACATTAGCATTAGTAACTTGTTGCTCCATTAGCAGTTATAACTGCCACCAAATGCTTTTTATATATGAAATGTTATACGTTGAATGTTGAACCACTCCAAACCATTTTAGCCTGGTGATGTTTGTAGGCTTTTATATTGCTTGTTTCAGGTCCTGCCACATATGAATAACAGTTAACGGGTTAGCTCAAAGATTTGTCAATGACACAACCCTTCTGAGATCAACACACCAAAGTTAGCTCCTGCTTAAATGATTAGTTCTGTTCGAGATTAGTACTGTTTTGGTGAGAATAATAAAAGGACGCATGATATATCCATACACAACGCATGTAGTTTTAACTAGGGGTTCTCATTTTCATTTTTTTGTGACTTTAATCCATTGCTCATTAAAGGAATAGTTCATTTTAAAATTTAAATGTCATGATATTTCACTCACCCACATGTCATACAAGCCGTCCGTGTGTTTATTTCTTCTGTCGAAAACAAATCGAGGCTTTTGAGGAAGGCTTTAAAGAGTTCTTCTCCATTTAATGCACTTCAATGGTGGGCTGTTGGTTAAGGTTCAAATTTAAGTTTCATCGCAGCTTCAAAAGGCTCTACACGACACCAGCTGATGAATAAGGGTGTTGTCTAGTGAAACGTTTTCCAAGAAAACTAAACAGTTATATACTTTTTAAAGATAAATATACAGCTTGCACTGCTTCTGTGAGCATGTCCACGACGTCCGCATTACACAATCACATTGGAAATGTTACGCGTGATGTAGATTTCAAAAGATTTAAACATACCTGATATGCACACAAACTGTCAAATTTAAAACAATAATCTTGCACAAAGACGTATAACGTCTCAATCAACATTCAAGAACCTTTGACCGGTCTACTACTTTCCTCATAAGCCTCAATTTGTTTTCGACAGAAGAAATAAACACACGGACAGCTTGTATGACATGTGGGTGAGAGATTTAGTGGCAATCCTCTGGATTAGAGCCTGACTGATCTGGGTTTTTTGAGGGCCGATACCGATATTAGGGAGTAAAAAAGTCAAATATCGATTGATCTACCTCTTTGTGTATATTATAGTACAGTACCAGTTAAAGGTTGGGACACATGAATGGGAAAACAGTATATACATAAACAGTATATTTATACATAAAATTTTTTTTGCAATGATCACTCAAATGATGTGATCAATCAATTATGATGACATTACAAAAGCATGGAATGGAGGCAGGGTATTTAACAATTTAATAATAAACTTTATGGTCCAGAATTAGTTTTTTAACTATTCATCAAAAATTAGACAAATTCGGCAGAAATTCCTACCAATGTCACTTTCCCTGGCCCCAGCCACCACATGCGTCAGCTGCTTTTTTCGGCACTGTTTAGACGAGCATTCACTTCACAAGCTAAAGCAGCAGTGCAGTAAACGTTGATCACGCTCAATAATGTGATGACAGTGCATTGTTAGTGGCCAAAATTCCCAAGGATTGACAGGAAAAAGTAACAAATTCTCATTGAAAGCGTCTAAATGATGTCTGTTTGAATGTTGTATGTTGCTTTTATATGTATGTATGTAACGATGGCATCGCGCCGTCAATCACTCTTTCCTACACCAACTGAACCCTTAAATTATACAATCTACATGGTCAGTAAAATTAGCTTCTTGAAGAGGTTTGGCTCATTAATGTATTTAACGTTAAATTAATGTATTGTGAATTGTTATTGTTGTACTGTGACAGGCATAATTTTGTTTTAGTGCTCAATCATAAAACACATTTTGATTCCTTTACATTTGATTAAATAGTAGTACAATCACTGTTACTATGTTGTAACTAATAAGAGCTGTATTTTTTCTAAATATTATACACTTAAATTAATGTCTTCCAAAGAGAAACGTGAAGCCAGTGTATAAAGCGATGCACTCTACACAAAGGGGGCCTTACAATGAAAATGTTTGAGAACCACGGTTGTAAGTACACTAATAAGTGTGTAGTGTTGGTGAGGGGCAAGACAGGGTGTGGCTCCTAACCAATTTATCTGAGCACTTCATCATGACTAGTGGTAGACTTTCAGGCTCGTGATGGTGGGCTTTTTAGGCATGGGGATGACCGCGGAGGACCTCAGGGTGGGATGGTGGTTTGGGATAGGGACCGGTTGAAGACCGTAGCACTTTCCCTCAGCACTCGAACTGACACTCTGTCAGGTCCCACAGCTTTCCTGGGGTTCACCGCCCTCAGTATATGCCTCACCTCATGCTCCTCCACTGTGAGGTTATGGCTGTAGTAGGTTGGTTGATGTGATGAGGTTGCCTTCAATATACCACCTCGAAACGGTGACTGCCTCTGCTGGTGACTGCCAATAGCCATGAAGTTGCTTGTGATGTGCTGAACCCCCTGCCATACCTGCCTTATGCTATTGCTGTTATCCATCTTGGCCTCTCTGATGCTTCTCTTCATGTTGGCTCTGGCAGCACTGTGCTGTGCCCTATCGCCAGCTTTAAAGGGGTTTACGTCCCTCAGGAGACTCTAGACCTCTCTCATCATCCAGGGCTTTTGCTTAGGGTAGACCCGAATGCACATGTCTACTATTACAGTGTCCACTCAATGGAGCCTGATGGAGCCCAATATAGCAGAAGTATGCTCTTCCAGGTCCTGTTCTCTGAAACTGTAAAATCTAGGGAGCATTACTTTTAAATCTGCTTGGTGAAAGTAAGAATGTGTACTTGGCCTCAGGTACTTGCTTTGTTGCCAACTATGGTGTCATGCAGAGCCAAACTAACGTTAGAATCCAGTGGAACATACACAGCCGTAACCATAACAACATTAAACCCCTGCAGAAGGGAAATTGGTCTGCATTTAAAAGTCAAATTGCTGAGCATTGTGTTAGCGTCACAAAGGTCATGGAGTTGATTCCAAGTTATCACACATCATGAAAAGGTAGACCTCTTGTACTGAAAGTTGCTTTGCATAAGTTTCTGAAACATTTGTACATTTAAATGGTTGCCTTGCACGTCATATTTGGTCAATTGTGTTTCAAGAGTCAGAAATGACTGCTGGTTTTACTCAGGTTGTTTTTTAATTTGATCAAATTAAACTTTATTAAACATAACAGCGCCTGTGCCCACGAAAAAAATTCAATTGGATTAATCTGCAGAAGTTTAGCTGTGGCAGGATCTGAAACGCATTCATAATACTAATCTCAATCACTGAGTTTCCACGAATAGTCAATTTTATGAATTCAAGAGATTGCTTTTGAAAATCAGATGACATTGTAATGCAAAAACTCTGTTCAGTTTTTTTTACAAAATCACACAGAACAGAAGTTATTTAATGTCAAATAGCATTAATCAGTGAAATGTTATGTGTGATATGGTCATTTATTTGTAGTTTTTTTTTCACCATACGTTTAATCTTTTATGTATGTATTTTATGATATGTAATAGGTGAGCTCATATTAGTGTTGTGAATTTGCAGTGATTTGGCCAGTAGCGTGTGTTCTGTAATTATGGAGTTTCATTTTTTTCAGTTGGGTCTTCCAGCCATTGGATTTTCCCCGATGAACCGCACTCCCATTCTCCTGCACGATCATAATGAATACCTGAATGAGCGTGTATTTCTACAGGGCATTCAGGTTTATGAGAGACTCGTGCCTGCCCTTGCCAGTGTGCCACCTCTGAGCGGAGATGAATAAATACTCGACACTCACGTCGTAAAAATCAACGCATCGCTTACAGCGCAGGTTCTCCTCACAGCTTTTAGTAGGTGCTGACTTTTGCACATATCAATAAATGTATCTGCCGTAACACCAAAGATTGGGGCAAACCCATGTAATAAACATCACAATCTTACAATTGCTTGAATTAACTCAGGGGATTGTTTCTTTTAATGTCTTAATTGTATATGCCTTTAAGTCTTATGTGTTACCTTTACATCTGTGTTGAGTTTTGAATCCATCCATTTGATGCTAATATTAAACTGTTGTTTTAATCACTGTAGAATTAAGCATTTTTTGTTTCTCATTTATCTAATGAGATATCTGTGCTTGCTATGGATGCATTATAGTCCAATACAAACAATTTGCATGCAAACATATTGTAATTGTTATAATGCAGAAAATGCTTATAGGTATACTGTACCTACTGTAACCTCATGACTTTGTGTGATGTTTTAAGTTTTTTTAAATTTTGCCATGTGTCACGTGATTGCATTTATTAATACGTTGACATATTGTGTGAACTGGTTCATTAAGAATTGACAAGTTTACTTATTACACTGGTATTTGTGTCTTTTGATTTGTTTAGATCGGCTTTAATAAGTAATTTAAGTAAATTCAAGAATAAGGGGTTGGCAGGTGATAACTAGTATCGTGTCAAAGTGTTTTAAGTGCCTCTATGAAGTATTATACTATTGCTCTTAAGAATATTGCACACAGAATAAACAGAAATACAAGATTTATTATTCTTTTGTGTAATGCATTTGTGCGAGCTTGAGTGCGTGCGTGATGTTCAGGCAGCCTCAAGGGGGCGCCATATGAAACATTTTGCCACCACTAGAGCATTACCGTGTGCGTTAAAGTGGGAAAATGTCATTCAACATTTCACAATATCGCCATAATTTCTGTGCAACAAAAAATTACCCAAATTCTGTAACAGACACAAAAAGGTCTTATTATTATTGGAGGACCAAAGACTTTCATGGTCACAATCACATTTTAATCCAATAACTGTTCATCACTAAAAAGGTGAAAACAAAGCCAAATCGTAGGAAATGACTCTAAACATCCAGTTTGCCCTCTGACAAAAGAGGGCGGGTTACACACAAGCAACATCATCATTTATATGAATATAGGCATTTAAATAGTTTATACGTCACAATGACACAATAAGATTAACCATCTCTCAAATCCATGTTGAGATGTAAAGTAGGCTATATACACGGCTATTCCTGATGGTGTTTTATAAATGATGGTGGACTGACTTTTATTTGGTTTAATGGATGTGTCCGTTTGATTGCATCACTCAAGTGTGTGTGGTTCAGTCATGTCACAAAGTTTCATTCGCAAACGCTTTCAGCGATTAAATAACAAGTCGGAGTGAATCTCTGAAAAGATCCGGTTCTAACAGCGCAGCGGCGTCTCTACCGGGCCGGCCACCGCCGCGCACTTGCGCAGGTCGCGTGTAAAGCCCCGCCCCCTGAGCGGAGCAAATCTGTGTCTGTAGATGAGATGTGCGCGAGCGACAGCCGTTCGTCCGGAGCGTGTGAATGAAGACTGAGGTCCACGAACATCCCGGTCCAGCTGAAGAGTCTCTTCGACGATGGCCGCGGCTGTGGAGAGAGGATGTGTCCGAGCCCCCTTCACGAACCCGGGTGTCTGTGCACCCGCAGCCGCTCCCGCTGCGCCCGGAAGGATCAGCCGTGGCCGAAGCCGTGGGTTCGGCTCCCATCATGCCCGTGCCGATGAATCTGTTCGCAACGTGGGAGATTGACCGCTCATCTCCGAGCTGTGTGCCGAGGTACATCACCACTAATGCTGTCGTGTAGATGTGTGCATCAGTAAAGCTTCAATGTCTCGTGAAACACGCATGCATCGGTTTGTTTGCATGCTTTTATTTCTGCGCATGCAACTTATCTGTATGTCACAGTAAAACGCAGGCAGGGACGCAGTGAGTGTTGTGATACATAAACACATTAGACCATAAATTTGTGCATGAAAGCATGATAATAAATTGAGAGAAAAATCATCATTGGACTAGACTTTAGCATGTTTTCTTGTTAAATATGAGCGTTTGCAAACACGGAAACAAAAATAAGCGCACTGACATTAGTTGATATCTCTTCATCATTACATGTGTCTCATACTGAAGTGTAAATCTTTGGCTGACCTGAAAACGGACACTGACGGCCTTCTGTGGCTTCTGTTTTCTCATGCTGGTTTCTGCATTAGTGACCCAGTTACATATCAGTCACCCGTGCGTGCCTGTTTCATCATATTGCATTAGAACTCATTTCTGTCGTTTTATGTTCAACATGGATTGGAAAAACATTACATGGGACTTCAAGCGATGGGGATGTACACAATACAATCACTTCAATGGAAATGTGTTCTTGTTGTGATAAGCACGAATGTCATTTTGTTTATAGGAACATACGAGCTCTTATTTGACGCTTACAGTTAGAAGCTGCATACAGTATACCATACGTACAGAAGTGATATTGACTGTTATAAATGCTGTATTACATGACTATAAATGTGGCATGTTTCTGGAGTAAAACACTTATTTTCAGAGGGCAAACGTTATGTTTGAATGTGTTCATGAAAGAATCATTCTGCTTTTGAACAGCTTGAGGTTTTCTTGTAGTCTGATATAGAAAATACATCTGTCTTGCACTTTTGCATGCCGTATGACAGTTGCTCGCATCATTCTCTTCAGACATTGCACATGTGAACTGCTGTATTTAATAATATCAATGTTTATTTATAGCACTCTTTCTTCAATATGTGCATTGAACAGAAATAAGAAAAAAGCGTTGAGCAGAAACCTTTGTGTTTCTTTCATCGTTGTTCTTTTGGAAGTGGTAGTACATGATGGAGTAATTGTGGTGGCTTGTTCAGCGGGAGATCAGGAGAAGCTCATGGGACGAGATTCATCAGTGTGACTCACATGTGTGTTTCATTGGCTGACAACAGATGAGGCGTCCCACAGGTATCTCCGTATCTCAGCGCTTCAGGGGCTGCTGGACACACCCAAATCATCGGAAAGAAATTCTGAATCTTGAGTCAGGATCAAATCTGTGTAGAGTTTTTCACGGCATTAAAATGGTTGTAGTGAAAATTTTACCATAATATCATGTGCTTAATAGTGTATCCCATCTGAAAGGCTTTTACCTGTGTTGGTGAAGTATTATGACTGCCACAGTTGAAGAATTAAAGAGTTTTGCTCAATGTATAAGAGCTTTAGAATCTTAAGGACCAAGCTATCAGATTTTTTCCTATGTAAAATATTCTCTTCCAATGACAGTTGATAAATTAACTCCTGTGTGGCCTTAGATCTTTAAACACATGACTCAAATGCATAAAACGCTCTTGTATAAATCCTATGTAGTCAGTGTTGCCAACTACTAAAGATTTATCAAATTCTAGGCATGGGGTGGCTACCTTGAAGAAAAGTTTGGATCTCTTTTGAATGCTTTTCATAACAAGACAGTACAGTAGGCTTTATACTAAACGTCACATGCGGAAATCATGTTCTTCAAAATGCCAAAGATGAGCTTAGTGATATATCCAGGTTGATACTGCATATGAAAGTTCTTTAAAAGTTTTCTTCTCATTAATATTTGAATATTAAAACGAAATGAAACAGCAAAAATGAAAACATCTTGAAAGGTTAACTGATTGCCTCAAATATCAGTATAATATCAGGGGCTCAGGAGACATTTTCAAAGTGTGGGGTGGTTGTAGGGGGCCAAACTGTGAGCAAAAGCCAAGATAGTAAAATCAGATTTCCCAATTTTGGACCCCCACTTCTTGCCAACTGTCAGACCACCGTCATATTTTAAACTTGTCTGATCATCATTAAAATAATACTGATTAGGGCTGTCACGATTATGAATTTGGCTGGCGATTAATTGTCTAATAAATCATTGCGATTATGGCGATTAATTGTCTGTTTTAGGGCTTTGGCATTTAATTCTCATAATTTTTTTATTCGGCTTCGAATCAACCATATTGTTCTGAATATAAGACTATGTTTTATTTTCTCTTAAAAAATGGGGTCATCCTATATTTAAGGTCTATAATAAAGCCGCCAAATATGTGTAAAACGAGTTTGATCAGGAGTGAATTGAAGCCCCCATTAAAATGCTATCAGTCATAGAAATGCTTCTTCTCTTTTTTTTCCCTTGCAAGACTACAATAAAATGTTACTTCTATGTTAATAAAATTTTGGTAGGCTGGTTTACACTTAGAGATTAGCTTAAATAATATTAAACTGTACTACAGGTTTTTTATGGTACATGCTCATATGGCGCGAATACGTGTTTTTCTGTGTCTTTGGTGTGTTATAAGTTGCCCATGCATGTATTAGACATGTAAAATTGCAAAAATGAAAGTGTCCGAAAAAAAGATGCATTCTATCTAAAAGCGAATGCTCACCCAGACCTTCCTGAAACGCCTCGTGTAACCACACCCCCACAAATCTAAGTCAGTTCGTGGTATGATTTGACTAAGACCGCCCAAATGTATACTCAAGTAAGATGGGCGTACCTGTCAGTGCATTTGCTTTGGAACCTGATGTTCTAAATATGGTAACATTGTTACATTTCTGTCACACACTTGCAGTATTCGACCAATCACTACACACTGGTTAACTGGCCAATCATAGCACACCTTGCTTTTCAGAGTGATGAGCTTTGTAAAAAATCTGCGCGTTTCAGAGAGGGGGGGAAAGAGGAGATACAAACATGCACGGTGTGTGGAAAATACTGTCGTTTTTTAACCTTAAATCATTTGTACACATTGCATTACATCTAAAACAACCGATGATATTAGTTTTAGCTGTGTCATATGACCCCTTTAAATATTTTAAAGTCTGAGTAAAGTGACATTGAAATATGTGTTCTGAGTTTGTCACACAACAGAAAAGTGTGTTATTAACCACCCAGCCAAATTCGAATGGCAAAAAAAAAGTAAAAAAATAAAAAATATCTCTACTCTCAAACGCTGGGGGCATGTCCGCTGTTGTTTACAATTTACAATAGGTGCTAATCATTTACGTTTTAAAAGGCGTTTAGGAGTTTTTTTGAAAACACGGTTTACTCCATAGGATAAAAATTTAAAACAGACGCAAGGAGCTTCAAAAAAGCAGTTTGAACGCAGACAGCTTTGTCTACTTGTAGTGGTTCTCTCTTGAGCTGATAAGGTAGATGCTGAGATTGCTGATAGCGAACCGGCCGGGTGGAAAATCTGCTCGTGCTCGTCTCAAAATTTGTTAATTAAACATCATTCACTGAAGCACGTCTGAAGCACGTCGCGATCACGCGCAGTGATCCTCCGTCCATTCCCGTCTGCGTTACCATTTGCTTGTTATTTGGCCTGAGATTTGTTTAGTTGGGCAGAGTGAGAGCCTGAAAGCGTGTGCGAAAAGCTTACAACCCTGAGCTCGTGAGTAGACACCTTATGCTTTAGGCGCTCTAGTGTGTCATCGATCCCCCGTTTAGCCCCGCCCAAAAAATCCTGAACAGAGAATTGGTGAACACAGTTCACAGACACAGACTCCACAGTTCAGTACTACATACGTCTTTGTAATGTGTTTCAGCAATACATTTCTAACATCTATAACGTGTTTAGAAACAATTCTCAGAATTCACTTTACCCGGACTTTAAAGTAATTTCAGTCTTATCTTGATTTGGTGCAGTTCCCATTCCATTTATCCCATTTATTTATGATATCATGATGTTTGCAGGGCTCCATACTGAGACCAAATGGTACTTGCACATGTGCGACCTACAAATGCGGAATTTCTTCTGGTTGTTATTTCATGTTGAAAACGAGTAGATACGGAGCCCACCAGTATAAGCCTTTGTGTGTGACTGCTGAAGTGATTAGTCAACTGCACGTATGTTTCTCGCTCTAGAGATGTTTCATCGCCTCTAATGTCACAGCTCAGTCAAAAATGACAAGGCGAACCATTAACACCTTTTCTCCAGAGTTCTCCTCCCTGCCACAGCTACAGTTTCTAAGCGACGCTGTGTTTCCCATTCGTTTCTTATTTGTCTGGCCAGTGTTGCTACGTTAGCAACTCTTTTACAATATTTAGCGGCTTTTCCACGCCTTAAGTGATTTTTGTTCAGAAGAAGCACATAACGACAAACCTACCGTCTTTTTGGATAAACCTTAGCTTTCATTCAGTGGGAAACTGTTGTCAATACTTCCCCATGAGCACGAAGTCTTGCTTTCCCAGCGAAGTGATAGTCTCTCTCGGCATCTGTGAGTGAGCGGCAGGGTGAAGCAGCACATTCAGTTCACCGTACAGCGGACAGCACGAAAATTAAAGAGTACAAACTGCGTTTCCAAAACCTGTCACTGTTATCGACGGTTTGGAAATATAGTAGTACTGTCATTTAGTAATACAGTTATCATGTGGAAACATGTGAAAAATTGCATTGCAGGGTGATTTAAGGAATGCCCCTAAATTTGATGGTTGCGCTCCTAAAATTTTAATTAGGGGATACAGTGCTCCTAGTAAAAAAGTTAGTCTCTCTGGAGCCCTGTGTATTGCAGTATATTGTCTGATGAAATTAACTGTAATTAATACATTAACTGTATTTTGAGGCCAAATTCCTTCTGTGGGCCTCGCACATTACGTGGGTCTGCTTAAAGAGATTTATAAATCTCATAATATGCCCATTTTCTCTTCTTGTCCATTCAAAGAGAAATGAGGGCACAGATGAGACTGTAGTAATTAAACATGCAATCTTTACTCAGTCAGTGGTTTGTCAATTATTCATGCTTATTCATTGAACTTTAATTGGTGTAGGACTCTGGGGAGGGTCATTATTTGTGTTGAAATGGCAGCCGGGTAAATGATGTGCTCTGTGTTCCGTGTGTTGGCCATGCACGCATCATTCCACCCTTTAAAAACATTTGCTTTCCTCTGTGCCTCTGGAATAATGTAAAAATGCAAAGCTGGATGAGCTCAAACGCAAGGATATGGATCCCACATAGTTTTGTTATGTTAACAGTTGCTGTCAAATCAACATCACTAGATTTTTTACACCGGGTGGCTTGAAATGTTTCATGTCAGTTGCTGTTTAGGTGAGTTTCACTTTAAAACTCAAGGCAGCATCTCATGGAGCAGTACACATGTGTTTGGGGCCAGAAATGAATTTTGGGCTACTTGATGCTGTTTTGCGTTGAATAGGCCTATGCAATGAAAGCCATAGTTTCCTTTTTCTGGTGGATGACTTGAAGTTTTTCCTAGTACACACTTTTAGGGCTTTTTCACCATCTGCTGTCTCAACTGGAGGTGTCTCAGTAGCCCTGTCGGGTCATCTCATAGAGCTCAGTCAGCTGTTAAGCAGGAAGCATTGTGGACTCTCTGATGGATACATATCAATCAGACATGATGTGACTGCCAAAGTTATGATTGATCTAACTGAACGGATTTGCTGAAACATCTTTAGTTTTCAGGTGTTGAATCGGTGCGTGGCTGTTCTGTCCAGAGATATAGGAAAAGTAAAAAAATACATGATCACTGCACTCCAAAAAATGCTGGGTTGTCGTTACCCAACCATGTGTTCTGTGTTATACTACCCAATAAGTTAAAACAACCCAACATTTTTGTCTGTATATTATTTGTCTCAATGAATGCCTGTTAAATTAAGCTTTTTTTATTTAGTTAATGGTTTGTGATTACACGTGATTATCTGACATCCCTGCTGCTTGAATAAAATAAAAAGGAAATGTAGAGCTACAGAATGCTGTACATGCAAAATATTCTGGCTAATGAATAAACCTGTGTTGCCAGCTAGCTGTTGCTAGCATGCCATCATCACCAGCACAACACGTTAACATCATGATACTGCATTCAGCAATAATGTTTAATCAGCTAAATTGTTAGAATAATAAAGGTGGTAAGCAGAAAGTAATAATTCATGTATGTCATAAGCAGGACAACCAATGTAGCATGTAATGTCTGCATCAGATTTTTTATCTATTCACTTTGTCAGATTATGAGGTTCTTGTCGTATTTTGTCTAGTGGTTGCGCTATTGTAATGTAATTGTTAGCACTGGCAGATATGTTTTTGAGTTTGGGCTCCTCTGTGAGGTAATCCTGAAGTTTTCTTATCTGCAGTTAAGATAATGTACTTTGGAAATGTTATTCTGTAATTGCATTTTGTCCTAACTAAAACGTTACCAAACATAAGATAAGATTTTAAGGTTAGTATTTCACTATAATATGGCCCTGGTCTCTACATGTGTGTGTGTGTGTGTGTGTGTGTAAACAGTCCTATAAAGGAGGCATGAATTAAAATAATAATTTTAACCCAAGCTTTTGTTATATAAGAGGGAATCGTATTTATGCGAACATCATGTAAGTGTCAGAACTGAAAACACCCTTGTCACAGAAATTACATCTGTTATTGTGACGGGGGTAAGAGACACGACACTCACACAGCACTGATTCGAGCAACCCCAGTGGGGAATTTATTATAACATAAACAATACTCAATATATAAAGACGATGTCCGGGGTGCTCGTAAGCTGCCATCTGCTGGTCCGTTCTCGTACTCCGTGCTTCCTTCATCTAGTCTCTCCCTCGCTCTCACTCGGGGGAAGAGAAGACACCGCATTAGGCGTGTTGGAACCAGAACCCAGAGTGTTGGGAACCCGCAGCTTATATGCCCGTAAGCTAATCAGCGTCAGGTGGACGCAATCAGCGTCAGCTGCCGGGCCGTTTCCCAGGCGATGCTGATCCTGGACCTGCGCCTCGCCACAGTTATTGACACCAGGCCCAGCGAACGCCTGGTTCTGGAATGTACCTATCTATGACGACATTGATAGGTTGAACACCGCCTCCACAGAAAAAATTCAACGACTACTTCTCTAGTCCTGCTTACTGTTTCGTGCATGACAGAACTGAAGTACCACAAGTGGCACGGAACTAGATAGAGCGAGCAAGCAATAAACAAACATGCCGTTAAAGATAGCTAAATATTGTGCCACCCCTGGTTGTGGAAGAATACAGTCGCTGCATAACCTTCCTTCGGATTCCGATATTAGGAATGCGTGGTTAAGGTTTATTATAAGTCGTTCCAGCTCATGTGGGAAAAACATGGAGCATTTGTTCGTTTCATTTATCCGAGGATTCATTCGTGAACAATGCACAGGTCGACACTGGATTTGTGGAGATACTAAAATTAAAAAGCAGTGCTGTGCCGTCAATATTGGATCCGATAGGAATGGCGCAGCAATCTTATGTGAGTTAAACTTATTGAACTTATTGAAATTTTCACATATTAAAAAATATATTTTTCCAATTGTCATTGTCAGATAATTCTAAAAATATCTCTAGCACAGGTGGGAAGGTGGGATGAAGCGTGGTTTGTGAGGACAGTATTAGTCATAAAAGACAAAAACCATCAAATGTACACTTATGAGGTTTTGGACGACTTATTTTTAGTCAGTGTTATGCCAGTACGTTGTCATTTCTGCGAACGAGTAATAATATCAAAATGTATAAATGTGTATGTAATAAGGTTCATTAAAAGGAAGGAAGGAGGCGGGAACCGGGAAATGTTTAAACATTTAATCACAAAATAAACAACGTAAATAAACAGCCGGCAGCGAATCACACCATACATAAACATAAAACAACTTAACATATGTCCGGGCCCGGTCCTCTCTCAGTGACGGTCCGGTCGCTCTTTCTCTTATGCTCCCGATCTCCTTTGTGATACGACTCACGGTCTTGCCCCACCTACTCCACCACAGTGTACAAATATTTTGTAGTGTTTTTGTGAGTACCATCGATAGTTATAAAAGTATTATTTCCTATTCAGCATGTTAAAGATCGGATAACACACTCACTTTCTGCCAATCTCATATTAATCTTGAGTACCTATACAATAGTATTGCATATGTCTTATCTTTGAAGAGTATTTAGTTTGATCAAATTTCTAAAAGAGAGATACAGCCCTACGATTACTTCCGGAAAAAGACGAGCTGCTGGAGGCAGGCAGGGGGACGGAAATACAGCACCAGCACACAATACATCATCACATTAATTCCTTTATGTTTTTTACATCATGCACGTACACGCTGATTGCCAACAAAACTAGGGATGCACCGATCCGATACACTGGATCGGAATCGGGGCCGATACGGGTCTTTTTTGCAGGATTGGAGTGCTGTTGGAGTGATGAGGGAGTGTATCAAGCACAGAAATACTACGACATACGTCCAACTAGTTTTTTAACAAGTCGACCATGTTAAGCATGAAAAGCTAGCAAGTTTAACAGTGTGAAGAATCAGAATGCATGACATAGCATGTTACCTGATCATTAAACTTCATAAAGAAACAGTACAAATTAAAGCAAAACACAACTTTAAAAAAAAGTTGTTACATTGTGATATCAGTCATTTTTTCCTCAATATCTTCATTTTTATTATACATTAATATTTTGCCAATGTTTTTTTGTCATTTGAGAACATCTAGTAGAACATCCAATAGTTTTTTATTCTGTGCAAATTAAAGACTTTATTCACATAGACATTTTTTGCAGAAAAAGCAATACAGCTCAAAAGCAATTCACTGATATGTTAAAATTATTCTTTGTGCAATGTAGAGAACAGGATTATCTTTAATATGATTATTGTTTGTGTTAATGAATTATGTGTTTTATATTTACAATCATTATTGCCATTCAATGGTTTCTTGAGAATTTAAGATCTGTGTGTAATGTATATGGGCATGTATACCTATAAACTGTATACTCAAGTTTACACATTTTTTTGTAAGTTTTTTTTTGCACAACAGAAAACCGTAACGGAAATGCAGCCATTCAATTCTTCTGAGCAAGTGGGGTGTAAATGATGACCACACACACAAATTGGAGCCTTTGCTCATTTAGAAGAGATATGGTACAGTTTTAAATGGTTCATTTACATTTACATTTATTCATTTAGCAGACGCTTTTATCCAAAGCGACTTACAGCTGGGGTAATCAATCGAAGCAATTGGGACAACATAAGGACAACAAAAGCGTAAGTGCAATAAAAAAAACTGGTTTCATAAAGCCTACCACAGTATACAGAACTAAGTTGGATTTTTCAGAAGTCAGAACTGATCGGTAAGATGTTGATGGAAGAGATGCGTTTTCAGATGTTTCTTAAAGATGGCTACAGAATCTGCAGATCTTGTAGCCGCGGGCAGATCATTCCACATAAGTGGAACCGATCCAGAGAAGGTTCGTGAGAGCGATTTTTTACCTTTTTGGGATGGCACCACAAGACGTCGTTCGTTTGCAGAGCTCTGGCGGGTACATATGTCTGCATTAGTGAAAGAAGATTAGGGGTTGCCAAATTTGATGCGAGCCACAATAGGGAGCCAATGTAACTTTATGAAGAGAGGAGTGACATGTGCTCTCTTCGGTTCATTGAAGACCACTCTCGCCGCTGCATTCTGGATCATCTGTAGAGGCTTGGTTGTGCAAGCTGGAAGTCCAGCCAGCAGCGCATTGCTGTAGTCCAGTCTGGACAGAACAAGAGCCTGGACTAGGACTTGCGTAGCATGCTCTGATAGGAAGGGTCTAATTTTCCTAATATTGTAGAGGATGATCTACATGACCAGGCGGTGCTGGCAACCTGATCTGTGAAGTTAAGCTGATCATCGATTATCACTGTATATTGGATGACATGACAATGACATCACAAATGTATAAAGCATTGTTCACGTCTATGCTGAAAAAAAATGATTTAAGATCCAGCATCTAGCAGTACAGAATGTTCAAATGTAACCTAAACATGACGTGCACTGTACCTGTTTCCTTATAACTAATTAGGGATGCTAATTTCCCTAACCAAGAACCGACGCTCGTTATCTGAACATTAACCATTAACTGATTTACATTTACATTTAGTCATTTAGCAGACGCTTTTATCCAAAGTGACTTACAGAGAGTTCAGGGAGCAATAAGCGATATGTCATAAAGGAGCAATAATACATTAAGTGCTAATACAAAGTTACTAATTTAAACAAAAGCTAGACCACTACCTGTTGAGAGAAAGAGAAAGGGTTAGTGGTTTTTTTTTTCTCATTTGTCTGTCAAGTATTCACAGAAGAGATGGGTTATAAGTAGTTGTTTGAATGTTGTGAGAGATGTGGTTGACCGGACTTAGTTAGGAAGAATGTTCTACCAGGAAGGAGTTGTGAAGGAGTGTAGGAGGGTGTGAAAGTATGCCAGTGCAGATCCAGTGATAGTCCTGTGGGGAAGCATTAATGATTTGAATCTGATATGGGCTTCAACCGATAGCCAGTGGAGAGAGATGAAAAGGGGTGTCACATGAGCCCTTTTAGGCTGTTGGAAGACGAGGCGTGCTGCTGCGTTCTGAACCAGCTGTTGATGTTTGATAGCCTTTGCAGGAAGACCAGCAAGGAGAGCATTGCAGTAGTCCAACCTTGAGATTTGGACAAGGAGTTGTTCCCCATGCTCAGTGAGATAGGGTCTAACCTTTCTAATGTTGAATAAGGCATATCGGCATGACCACGTTTGTCTTTGCAATGTGATCATTGAAGGACAGCTGTTCACCAAATACAACTCCGAGGTTCCTGGCTGTTTTGGAAGGAGTGATTGTGGTACATGAGTAGTTCTGTCTTGGCTGTCACGGTCGTGGGTGAGAGACAAGGCAGGAGAACCCAATTGCAGGCAGACACAGGAGGTGAAGGGGTTAACAGGGATTTATTATACAAAAACAGGACTAAACAAACAGGCAAAACAAAACCCACGAGGGGGAAAACAGAACTGGATGCTACAAAACTGACACAAGGACACGGACTAACTAAACTAGAAAACAAACAATTAATACTAAACACTAAACTACACTTACTAAACACAGGGGTAACAGGAACTTGAAATATACAGCAAGGCATTAACAGGACAAGGTACACCTAGAACACAAGGTAAGACGTACACTTACATACAATGAACCAGACAGGACAAAGAACACAAGGATGTTTTAAAGGGGAGCAAATCAAGAGGGAACAGGTGCAAGGGATAAACTAATTAACACAAACTAGGAAACAGGAGGGTAGGAACGATGACGCAGACTAGAGAAACAAAGGATCCTGTATGATTCCACCTCAAGACCAAGAATTACCTAACCAGAAGAGGTGGAATCATGACAGGACCCCCGCCTTAAGGAGCAGCAACCTGATGCTCCTCAAAGGCACAAACAAGACAAGAGAGACTGAGACAAAGACTGGACCCAGAGAGACATGGTTAACAAAATAAGGGGCAAACATGACATGACAACGAGAGGACTCGGGTGTGACCATAGAAACAACAACAAACAAGGGGGGGGGTGGGGCAAACAAGAGAACATAGGAAGTCCAGAAGGTGTAGGGCTGGGTGGGGAAGTCCTTGGGGGAACTGTCCTAGTCCCCTGCAGGACTGTAGGGCTGGACACCGGCTGGAATGGTGCCGGACGGGCACGGGCTGGACGGCCGGCTGGACTGAACGGGCTGGACGGACTGGAATGCCGGGCAGGACATGGGCTGGACGGCCGGCTGGAATGCCGGGCAGGGGGCTGGAAGGCCGGCTGGAATGGGGGCAGGACAAGGCTGGACGGCCGGCTGGACCGGCTGGACGGCCGGCTGGAATGCCGGGCTTGACATCGGCTGGAACATCGGCTGGGCAGCGCTCTCCGGCGGCTGGGCAGCGTTCTGTGCCGGTTGCTGGACCGGGCTTGGTGCCTGGACGGGCTTGGTGCCGGTGCGGGGGCTTGGTGCCGGTTGCTGGACCGGGCTTGGTGCCGGTTGCTGGACCGATTGCCCGGGCTTGGTGCGGGGAGTCTGCGGCCGGGTGGCCGCACGGACCGTCACATCCCCACGGCGCCCCCCCAAAAAATATTTGGGACTCGGGACCTCCGGACTCGGGACCTCCGGACTCGGGACCTCGGACGGGACCTCCGGGACCTCCGGACTCCACCGGACTCGGGACCACCCTCCGTTGCCTCTTCTTTTTCAGCCGAGCCACCCGCCTGGTGGTCGGCTGAAGAAACGAGGTGAATGGGGTGGGCGGCTCGGGATTGGAGGCTTCCGACGAGGACCCCCAGGATTCCCGTCTCCCCCCGTTTGCCACCGAGGTCCGTCGGCGGCGGAGGGGCTACAGGAGGTGAGGAGGAAGACTGTGTGGAATTCCCCAAGGTGAGAGTACCCACCACACGGTCCTCCGGAATGGACCCCAACCCCGGACGGGAGGAGATTGGACAACAGCTGGGAGAGGAGTCTTGGTAACACTCCTCTCGAAGCTGCAGCCGTTCCACTAACTGTGGGAACGGCTGATAAACCAACTCCTCCCGTTCAGGAAAAGATGGTGGGTTGTCCATCCCGGCCATTAGGTAGGCACTCACCAGCACCTCGGGTACAGACGCCCTCCTGGCCTCGACCTCCCGAGCATAGTCCTGCAGAGGCCTATGGCACTGGGCCGGGAACGGACCGCCTCCAGCATGTGACTGGGAGGCAATCGCCTCCCACCACACTGGGTTGGAGGTGCATGACCAACGGTTGGTGTCGTTGGCTACTGCCTGCTGGGTTCGGTTTGGCTGGTTCATTCTGTCACGGTCGTGGGTGAGAGACAAGGCAGGAGAACCCAATTGCAGGCAGACACAGGAGGTGAAGGGGTTAACAGGGATTTATTATACAAAAACAGGACTAAACAAACAGGCAAAACAAAACCCACGAGGGGGAAAACAGAACTGGATGCTACAAAAACTGACACAAGGACACGGACTAACTAAACTAGAAAACAAACAATTAATACTAAACACTAAACTACACTTACTAAACACAGGGGTAACAGGAACTTGAAATATACAGCAAGGCATTAACAGGACAAGGTACACCTAGAACACAAGGTAAGACGTACACTTACATACAATGAACCAGACAGGACAAAGAACACGAGGATGTTTTAAAGGGGAGCAAATCAAGAGGGAACAGGTGCAAGGGATAAACTAATTAACACAAACTAGGAAACAGGAGGGTAGGAACGATGACGCAGACTAGAGAAACAAAGGATCCTGTATGATTCCACCTCAAGACCAAGAATTACCTAACCAGAAGAGGTGGAATCATGACATTGGCAGGGTTCAGCTGGAAGTGATGCTCTTTCATCCAAGCTGAGATGTCTTCTAGGCAGGCTGTAATGCGAGCTGCTACAGTGGTATCGTCAGGGTGAAACAAGATTTAAATGTGTCGTCATCATAACAGTGATACGAGAAGCCGTGTGCCCGTATGATGGGTCCCAAGGATAACGTCTAGATGGAAAAAAGCAGTGGTCCAAGCAACAATCCCTTAGGGAACCCAGTAATCATGTGGTGAGCATTGGACAGCGACCGCTTCCATGACACCTTAATGGATTTGCCAGAGAGGTAGGATTTGAACCAGCGGAGAGGAGTGCCTGAGATTCCTAGAGATGACAGGATTGCTAGCAGTGTCTGATGATTGACCGTGTCAAACGCTGCAGATAGGTCTAGCAGAATCAGGACCGAGGATTTAGATTCCGCCTTGGCTAGCCGCAGTGCTTCTGTGACCGATTGCAGTGCAGTCTCAGTGGAGGGGTTTGTTTTGAAGCCAGACTGCTTGTCATCCAGTAGTTTATTCTGGGATAGGTATGAAGACACCTGGTTGAAAACTGCCCTTTCATGTTTTTTTGCAATAAAAAGGAGGAGAGAGACAGGTAGTAGAGGGGTCCAATGTGGGCTTCTTAAGTAGGGGTGTCCCCTGTCAGTGGCGTCATATCCGCGTTAGCCTTTGTTACCGCCTTTACTGATGTAGAAACCGCATGACAATAGTGTCGTGGACAAATGCGGAAGTAGTGTCTAGCGTCTAGCAAACCTCTAGCTTCTTTCGAGCAGTCTCTTATTTGTGGACTACAATTATACGCAACTATTACTTTACCTCTTCCGCTAACATTATTTCTCGTTTCCGTCTAATTGATGTATCAGCGGTACCATCAGCGGTGGAGTTGAAGACAATATATCCCATCATTCCACGCTTCTACACAGCGTCATCAAGCTATGCGATTGTTGTTGTTTTGATCGTGCGCCCTGTAGCGGCGATTTCTACAAACTGTACCTTTAAGTGCTGAGAATTCATGAAATTTACTCCTACTTCCAAACTTAAATATAAAAGCAAGTTATCAAATTTCTTAAAGCTAAAAATCACTCTTACTCTCACAATTATTTAAGACAGCTGGAGAGGTCTCTCAAGTGCTTAGGAGTTGCCACTATGGATTTTTGATGGCATTGAGGAGACAGAGACATATGTGGTGGACAGAGGAGTTGGCCAATGGAACCGAACCATTAGTTTGCTACTGTCATTTTTACATTTTCTCTATTCCAATCAGAAACTGATGAGTGGAGTTAATGTAAATAGGTTCTGCTTACAAAATGGGCTATATGCTCTCAGTGTAAATAGACACTCTGTGAAAGATATGAGGAAATCCTTGGGGGTTCTAACGGGGCAATAATCCCAGCAAGCCCCCCCCGCCACTGCATTTAACACTTGCTGAATGAATGAGAGTAAAGCTGATTAAAACCTGTAATGCATGCAAGAGCTTTTTGTTCATTTTTATTTACCTTAAAAAATATTTTTGACAATTATGTGCATACAGTGTAGTACAACAAATTTAAATCGCCACAATTAAAGGTGGTTATGAATACTACTATAATATATGAAGATTTTATTAGTTTAAAAAATGTTTCATACTTTCATATATCATACATTTCAGTAATGTGAATTTGGGGGCATAATTATATGTCATGAAGAATAAAGTCAGAAAGTCTTAAAACAGATTTAGTTGACCGTGTTTAGTTGTGATGCGGTGGGTCAGTTTGTAGGTTTGGTTTGTGAATGGGATGATTTAGGATACAGGTAATTGGGTTTTAACGAAGCTCATTGATTGGCTGTGTGATCTGATGACTTCTGTCCTGATAATGTGATGTCCTTTAGTTTCAGAGCCTGAGGCCGTGCTAAAAATCACTCTTCATTATGACCATTAACTCCCATTAACCCTTAACTTCTGTTTGAAGGTCAGTTCTGTTTTTTTCTGGAAGAGCTCACAGTTTATCTCTTGTTTTGAATTATTAATTTCAAGTCTCTCCTGTTACTATAGCCGGATCAATCTTTTGCCATATTAACACTAACTACACTTACTTGATTCTGATTGGTCGGTAATATGACCTTTAGGCGTGGTTGGATTATGTGGATAATCAGGGTTTTGGACACACACACACAGAGTTTAGGGTGAAACTGTGCGATTAGTCGTTATTTCAACTTTGACTTCCAACGATTACAAAAAGAAACTGAGATGAAACAATCATGTTTAAATTAAGTGTATTTATTCTCAGTTGAATTCAAGTTAAAAAGATATTTATATTGTATATGGTGTTTTAAAAGTCAGTAAATAATCATGTTAAATAATGATGAAAAACTATTGGACAAAATAATCCTGATTCTGATTTTTTAGTTTAGGAGGCAGTGTTGTGTTTGTTGAGTTAGTACACTGTTATAGTCACTGGGTTGTGTTGGTTGGCCTGTGTTTGAGATTTCCGCGGCTTAGCTGGTTTATAAATCATGACATCACACATCCGCCAACCAACCAATCACAACCTTCAATAATAGACACACAGCTCTGTGAGATTGTGTGGTGTGGCTCCTCTGTATCTCCTTTAAGCCTCTTATGGTGAGAAAATCATTGAGGATCTGTGTGCTCTCATGTCTGCAGTGTGTTCAGGACATCACAGCTGAACTCACATCTCTTCGTGAAAACTCTGTCCTGCTCTACCTGCTGTAAGATCATCAATATGTCATTGGATGAATCAGAAAGAGGACTGTCTGAGCAGAACTTTTTTTGAAATCTTCATATGTGCACCTGTTAAGGCCGTTCCACATCAAGAGCGAAACGATTTATCATCAGCTGATAGTTCACTCCTGTACACCAGCTGGCGCTGGTAAACAATGTGGTCGCTGTTGTTTCACTAAAAGAAGAAATGCAGCTCTAGACGCAGCCGAACATTGCCTGTGTCCCAAATGACATACTGTGTGCACTTGAACTATGCACTATGCACTCAACCATGTAGTATATGAATTTTAGAAGGGTAGTATCGTCCCAAATGGAATACTAAATTATTTTATACTAACCGGTTTCCTAGACAAGCGCAAATGATGTAAATCGCACGGCACAATGCGCGTGAATGAAAATGAAGTCTTACATTTAATGTAGTTTTCATCTGTTTTGCCCAGCATTCCTTTATTCAACATCAGATTGAAGTGTTATCACTCTGCAGGAGAGTTGTGCTCAAGAAGCGTCTGATAGCCCCGCCTCCCTTCCGCTACGTAAGCGAAACTCTGACCATTGAGTGCTTGAAGTGTCCACAGTTCAACACTTCATATTTTCGTTGAAGAAAACGTCATCCGGATACTTAAAGTGCACTTCCTTTTTGAGAATTTTTTATGTGAACGCACTACTCATCACACTATTTATACTAGTGCATAAATTCATGATTTGGGACGCACCTAGACTGATTTAAAACGTTGTAAAATCAGTATGCAAATAAACATGACCGAGAGCTTTTTATGTTGCGTGGTCTTCCAGACGCTGGATCCATCTTGGGGCCCACCAGAACTAATGTTTTAACTTGATGCTAACATGTTTTAGCACGACAGCACATTTGAACATACTAGGTTTCAGAAGAACAGCGGCGATACATGCTTTTTTATATTTTATTAATGCCATTTATTCGTGCAAAATAAAAAGCTGATGACATGTGCTTTATGATTAAGTTGATACACAGAAGTCCCTGTAAAAAAAATACAATTAGATAAAGACATTTCTTCCTTGTTTTAATTTCGGAATACTAAATAATATGTCGGCAGTAGAAAAACAGAACCAGTTTTATCTCAAAATCTAATTTTAGTTCAGGTTCCAGTTTCACGGTTGAGTGAAGACTGACACTGGACAACCATGAGTTTGTGTTGTTTCCCATGATTCCTGGCTTTTGTCAAAGCTTTTCATTCCACATGCTCTTTCAATGGCCTTTCAGAGCTGAATAGACTCAGTCGGGTGTTTGTGTTTTCAGCTGAACTCAACACATTAACAACAGAGCAGAAGCTGAGAGTGTGTCCAATATTAAAGAATCTAAATACAAACAACATGATTGTCCTTCATCTGTTTGAATGAAAGAAAAGAAATGATCTGCTATATAGACTTGCCTATTGTAGTATCACTAAAACTGTTGCTCAATGTCCATCAGTGGGCCGTTTCACATGTGAAATGAGATGCTTGCTCACACCGACGCTTCTGGTAAACAGAATATCAGAGATTGACTGTCTGACACACTTTAACTGTATAAATGGTACTAGTTCAAGAAGCGTCCTGACCATCAGCCAGAAAGTGAGCTTTATAAACAGATATGAGCTTTCATCTCCATCACTAAACATGATGTTGTGGCAAAAAAATGGATGGACTGAAACTCTTTTGTAATCAGTTGTACCGACCAGAATGAGCACCATTTGGTTCCAGACCTCAAAAAAAGCTTGTCTGCGTCAGCAAAATCTGAGCAGAATGAGGTTTTTAGTGCGGCCGGGTGTGAACTCGTGTTCCAGTTTAAACTGCTTCTGCAGATCTAAACCAGAGCTTATGAAGAGACAATTCTTCAGAGTACACGAGAGACCGTGTACATGTAGGGCTTTACGTGAACTTTTTTTGCTCACAGCACTGGTGCTACAGAGGTTTATAGTTTTGTAGCACATGCAAAAAAGTTGTAGCAGAAGTATTAAACGTCTGTTGTCATCATTAAAAAAATATGCCAGTGCAGTTCATCACATGAATGACATTAATGTTACATACAGAAGGATAAAATAGGGCCATATACGTTCTGTATACGATAGCTTTGAAATACTTGTGAAATAAAATTTAAGAGCTGCTCTGGAGATGAAGTTCATGTGTTCATATTAGTAGACTTATTCTTATTGTTAGGTGAAGAGATGGGAAATATTCAAAATGTTCCGTTTTAAGCAAATTTTGTCATCATTAATTCTCTCCCATGTGGTTGTAAACTCGATGTGAGTCTTTTTACAGTGAAATAAATAACAAATAATAACATCTCTGTCTGTCTGTGTATGTTTGTTTGTGTGTCACAGGTTGTGTAGTCTGACGCTGAAGAAGTTGATAATTCTAAAGGAGTTGGATCGTGAGCTCAGTTCTGTGGTTATCGCTGTCAAGATACAGGTAAAACAACACTGTTTCTGTGTGTGTGTGAGTGGCTCAGCAGCGGCCCAGAGCTTTACACAAGACACTGTGCTAACTGTGTTGCCAAGGCGACAGCTTGCTCAGTGGGAAGATGGGAGTGAACGCAATAAGATGATATGGGGGGCCGATGAGGTGCATTATGGGATGTATTGAGGGGGGTGACAGAGCACTTGTAGACCCTCAGCATTCCAGACGGGTCGCTGTGGTCACTGTGTGAGTTTGTGCGTGTGTGTGTTTTGTTTTTAACAACGCTGTTAAGAAAGAGGCATATTTTTATATTTAATGTGTTGTTGTCAAAATTATTAGAGGACATATATGACATTGCCATGGTAATGTAACAAAAGCAAACAGCTGATAGCCAGTTAAGAACTCATATGCCGTTTATTTACAGTAAAAATAATTGAAACATGAGGGTGATATATAGGGTGACCACCACCCAACAAACCAAATGTGGGACAGGTAATCCATTTGTGTGGGACACTTGAAAGTAGCGTAAAAACTGATATAATAACGTAATGAATATATATATATATATATATATTTATATTTTTCTTCCATTCAGCTCGTAAAAATGATTTGTTATTTAGTCCATTTCAACTACAACATAATTAAGGCATTAATAAAATGTTATAAAACAACTTGGAAAGCGGTTTCAATTTAAGGTAACTTTAAATTTTGAGCACAGCTCAGACATGGACTTATCATCATACTAAGGTTGAGATATCTTGTTAAAAAGAAAAGAGGAAATAAATGAATAAAGAAAAGATCAGGCAAGTTGACATGGCAGGGATCGCCACCGATCTCCAGTTTGATTGACAGACGTCACAGCCTCTTAATGACCGAATTAACTGCTGTCTTCTCAGCCATTGGATTAAAGTCAGACTTTGAAAAATTTTGCGTTTATTTGAGCTCGTTGGACACAGCGCCAGCGCTGTTAAATAGTTCAATAAACTTTGGCCAAAAGCGGCTCATGTGCTTTTCGGGAAAAGTAACATGTTTTCCTAATGTGACATCTAAAAACAAACACAGTTAAAAATGCTGTGTGGTACAACGCAAAGCGGGACGGGTGGTCACCTTAGGGATATATACTGCAAACTAAGCAATGCCAACACCAACATACAGTAAAACACAAAGATCATAAACATCATGGACAAGAACTACAAGGCAAAACACAGAAGCCTGATATGTCAGTAGTGATGTCTAAAGAAATATATGATAATGTCATCAAAAAGTAGCAGAACTTGTAATGCTGCCTTGTGTTGTTGTTGGTTACAGACTAGAACATATTCAACATTAGATAAAAGAAAAAAGTAAAGTGACTTTGATGTGATGGTGTACAGTGCTACTTGCTACTGTAAGTAATGTGGATGATGTAACTTGCATTATTTATAATCTCATCATTGTTGGAGTTTGTGTCTTTCACAGCTCTACTTTAGTCTGGACACATCGAGATGTGTTTTCCTTTCAGTGTCTGTTTGTGTTGAACTTGAATGTGGCTTTTGTAGAGAAGAAAGTCTACTGTCATGATTCTGCCCTATCTTGTCTTGCTTTTCTTGATCTAGTGGCAGAATCATGACAGAACCTCTTGTTTTATGTGGAGAGAGGCATTTTGGCCCATTTGGCTTTCCATATGCTCTCTCCGGTCTCGTCTCTCTTCCCGCCCTCTCGTCTCTTCATTATTGATTGTTAATTTGTTCATGCCCCGCACCTGTTCCCTCTTGATTTGGTCCCCTTTAAAATGCCCTCGTGTCTATTGTCCTGTGCTTGTTCGTTTTGAGTGTTTGCATATTTGCTTCTTGCCTTGTTTTTCTTACCTTGTGCGATCTTGTGGATTACTCCCAGCATTGTCGGTGTTATAGCCTGTCTAGTCCCTGTCGTGTTAAGTTTTGTTTAGTATCCTCTTGGTTTTCCCCCACGTGGGAAGTTTTTATTTTTATATTGTTATATAATTGGTCCTGGCCGTATTGCACCCCATTGTGGGTTTTGGTTTTGTTTCGTGTTATAAAGTCTTGTTTCCTTGTGTACCATCAAACAATTCTCAGCACCTAAGACCCCGGAACACACCACCCTCACTTCAAACATTGAACTCTTTCACCCCACTGACTGACACTGAAGTCACCAGACTTCTCTCCAGCCACCCCACCACCTGTCCCCTTGACCCGATCCCCTCCCATCTCCTTCAGGCCATATCCAGCACACCTCCACTTACACACATCATCAACACCTCCCTGCTCACCGGCACTTTTCCATCCACATTCAAACAGGCTTAGGAACACACCTCTACTAAAGAAACCCACATTGGACCCATCTACTCCCGACAGTTATAGACCTGTCTCTCTACTTCCATTTATTGCAAAAACACTTGAAAGGGCAGCTTTCAACCAGGTGTCTTCCTACCTATCCCAGAACCAAATACTGGCTGACAAGCAGTCTGGCTTCAAAACAAACCACTCCACTGAGACTGCACTGCTATCGTTCACAGAAGCACTGCGGCTAGCCAAGGCGGAATCTAAATCCTCGGTCCTGATTCTGCTAGACCTATCTGCAGTGTTTGACACTTTCAATCACCAGATACTGCTAGTAATCCTGTCATCTCTAGGAATCTCAGGCTCTTCTCAACGCTGGTTCAAATCCTACCTCTCTGGCAGATCCTTCAGGGTGTCATGGAGGGGCTTGCTGTCCACTGCTCACCATATGATCACTGGGGTCCCTCAGGGATCGGTGCTTGGACCCCTGCTTTTTTCCATCTACAATGCATCCTTGGGACCCATCATACGGGCACATGGCTTCTCGCATCATTGTTATGCTGACGACACCCAGGTCTACATCTCGTTTCACCCAGACGATACCACTGTAGCAGCTCGCATTACAGCCTGCCTAGAAGACATCTCAGCTTGGATGAAAGAGCATCACTTCCAGCTGAACCCTGCCAAGACAGAACTACTCATGTTCCCGGCACACCCCACGCTGCAACACGATCTCACCATCCAACTTGGCAATACCACAATCACTCCTTCCAAAACAGCCAGGAACCTCGGAGTCATATTTGATGAACAGCTGTCCTTCAATGATCACATCGCAAAAACAAGGCAGTCATGCCGATATGCCTTATTCAACATTAGAAAGGTTAGACCCTATCTCACTGAGCATGCGGCACAACTCCTTGTCCAGGCCCTGGTGATCTCAAGGTTGGACTACTGCAATGCTCTCCTTGCTGGTCTTCCTGCAAAGGCTATGAAACCGATCCAGCTAGTTCAGAACGCAGCAGCACGCCTCGTCTTCCAACAGCCCAAAGGGCTCATGTGAAACCCCTTTTCATCTCTCTACACTAGGTACCGGTTGAAGCCCATATCAGATTCAAACCACAATTGTTTGCCTACAGGACTATCACTGGATCTGCACCGGCATATTTTCACACCCTCCTACACCCCATCAAGATCCCTGTGTTCAGCAAACCAGCGGCATCTTGTATTGCCTTCCCATAAGGGCAGTAAATCGCTTTCCCGCTTATTCTCACTCACAACTCCTTCCTGGTGGAAAATTCTTCCTAACTCGGTCCGGTCAACCACATCTCTCACAACATTCAAAAAACTACTTAAAACACATCTCTTCTGTGAATACTTGACAGACAAATAACAAAATAATATATTTTTTTTAAAGCACTAACCCTCTCTTTCTCTCAACAGGTAGTGGTCTAGCTTTTGTTGAAACCAGTAATTTTGTATTGGCACCTATTGTATTATTGCTACTGTACGACATATTGCTTATTGCTCCCTAAACTCTTTGTAAATCGCTTTGGATAATAGTGTCTGCTAAATGTAAATGTCTACTGCAGCCTGCACATGGGTTCTACCTCCTTGTCACTCCCCGGTCGTGACAGTCTACATGATACTGTTCTGTGGTGTAGCCGGATCTTTTACTCACAGCAGCAGGATTTCTGTCTGTCTGTGTCAAATGTGTAAACGTATTGATGACTTTTTAAACTAAACATGCACAACTAAACTAATATGCAACTGCATTTCACATTTTTTGCATTTGGCCTTTATCCAAAGTGAATTGGGGAAGGTTTCCCAGATAGGGATTAGATTAAACCAGCACCAAACCTGAAATTAGGACGTTTAAGGATATTTAGGGATTTTACAGACTTAAAATGGCTAACCCCGGGTTATTCTAAACCCCGGGTAAACAGAATCCTGGATTATCTGTTTCATGTTTCACACTGCTTATAATTTACCAAGGGGTTAAAGGTATAGTTCCCCCCCAAAATAAAAATTCTGTCTTCATTTACTCAAAACAAACGCTCTGAGACCGCTTGAACAAGGTGGTAACAAGGGTAATTACGTAAAGTTGCCTCACGCTAAAGAGATTTTTTGATAATGGCTCCCTGTAACAATGTTCACGGTAAGGAAGGAAGGAGGCGGGAACCAGCGAATGTTAAAACAAACTTTTATCAAAATAAACAAACAACAAAACGAAAGTAATGTGCTGATAGCTCCCTCATGGTCGACTATCGGCCACACAAACATAATAAAACATAACATAAAATCCAGGCCTGGTTCTCTCTCGTCCTTCTCCTTGTTTTATGCTTCCCGAGCTCCGCCGTGAGAGATGCGAGACTGGTGCAATGCGCCGCTCCTTTACCTCACGCCCTCGTCCCGCTCTACTTGTCACACTCCCAAAATGAACCATGGGCTCACTTGGAGCAGGGAAGAAGTGAAGTGTTTTATTAAATGTGGTCAGAAGAAACGCATTGCTGAGACGAACTCACAAAAACACCTACATTTATAAAGTGTTTAGGGAGCGCTTAAAACAAATGGGAATCGGTCGGTTGAACAGTGGCGCGCGAAGGCAAAGAAACTCCGTAACAGCAGTAACCAAACAAGCCACAAAAATGCCGAGTAGCTGCAGTCTGCCCATCCTGACAGATGACATCTTTGAGCGGAATCCCGGAAAATAAACAGATGCACTCTGACCAATCGAAGGAGAGTTTTTCGCACCTGACTTTTATTAACCAAGTTTGGTCCTTTTGGAAATATTGCCTTGTGAATGCGAACCAAACAAAAATAAATTTCAATATTGTAGCGATTTAACCCCGGTTTCAGAACAAAGCAATCGATCCACAGGTGTGAAAACGCCCTAAGAGATAGAGATGACCATAAAGTCATAATGATTTATTTAAAAATTATTTAAGAAAAAAAGAGCGCTTGAAATAGTTTCGAATTGCTCTGCAGGTCGGAGAAATGGGTGTGCGAATGGTTTCTCGTTGGTCAAAGGTGCTCTTCCTTGGCAACTGAAAACACAATATTTTACTGTTAAGTATAAGATGTTCGTACAATAAAAATAATACACCGGCAGTTGCTATAAGACTACGTTATAAATACAAACAGCTAGGCTTATGAAACTCTAACCTCATGATTAGTCTGGGAACAAATAGATTCATCGGACCAAGGATTGCCCATTATGAAATGTGACCAAAACAAATAATATCCTGTATTATCCGCGACGCTGCCAGCCTGGTGATCACAGGGAACTCACACCTCAGAACATGTCAAGGCCACTTATAGGCCCTAGTATCCAAAGAGTATAGATACCGTTTGCAGTATCTTTGTAAATCAACTGCAGAATTGTTTTTAAAAAACAAGTTTCATATTTAAAAGGGGGATGCAACGGTGTTTCATAAAATATTATAAATAAATGCCTGGAATCTGGCAAAATTCCTAGTATCTTAAAAGTGGCTATGGTCATTCCTGTACTTAAAGAGCCTTCACTTGATACGACTTGAAACAGCCCTTCTTAGAGTACTTAACAACATATTAGTGGCTACTGACACAGGTGGTTCGGTTGTCTTTGTATTACTGGACCTATCCTCGGCTTTTGACACAGTAGACCATGAGATTAATCTCTAGACTTGCGTCTGACGTGGGTATGGGGGGGTGCTGTTTTAAATTGGCTTAGATCATTCTTAACAAATAGAAGCTTTGCAGTAAAAATTGAAGACTATGTTTCTTCCCCTAGAAAGCTCACCTGTGGGGTTCCGCAGGGCTCAGTTCTTTCCGCGGTTCTCTTCTCTCTATATCTACTACTGTTGGGTGCTATTTTTAGGAAACACGGTGTGTCATTCCAATGCTATGCAGACGACCTGCAAATCTATCTCCCCATGACCAAAAATTCTAAGAGCTCTGTCGATACCCTTTTAGAATGTACAGCTTCCCTTTAGCTCAGTGGTAAGAGCATTGCGTTAACAACGCTAAGGTCATGGGTTCGATCTCAGGGAATTGCACATACTTAGAAACAAAATTTATAGGAAAATGCAATGTAAGTCGCTTTCGCTAAAAGCGTCTGCCAAATGCGTAAATGTCTCGAAGAGGTAAAATTACGGCTCGCCAGCAACTTTCTTCTGCTAAACTCAAACAAAACGGAAACTATCGTGTTTGGTTCTTCGGAACATACGCAGCCAAACCAAGTAAACCTAGACCCTCTATCCACATCCACCTCTCTACAAGTCCGCAACTTGGGCGTGATGTTTGATAATTGTTCGACAAGCACATTATCTCAGTTGTTCGCTCTGTTATTTTTCAATCTTCGCTCCCTCACCAAAGTTAAGCAATTTCGCTCGCTAGAGGTAGCGATTCAGGCTTTCATCACGACTAGATTATTGTAATGCTCTATACACTGGCATATCCAAGTCGCAAATCTTACGTTTACAAATAGTACAGAAGGCTGCTGCCAGATTTCTGAAGGGTGTTAAAAAATGTTATCATGTAACACCGCTCCTAAGAGCATTACACTTGCTACCAGTTCACTATCGCATTGAGTTTAAATTACTTCTTCTGATATACAAATCCCTAAATCATCTTGCCCCTAAATATCTATCTGACGTAATCCTCCCCTATGCCCCATGTAGGGGATTATGTTCTGAGGGGAATTCCCTGCTCCTGATCCAGAAAACCTGGCTAAGACTAGGGGCTCCAGAGCTTTTGCAGTGGCTGGTACCACCCGATGGAATGCTCTACCAACGCACGTTAGAGCTGCTCCCACTCCACCGTTGTTTAAACCCTTATTAAAAACCCACCTTTTCTCCCTGGCTTTTAATTCTTAGAGTTGTGCGGTGTAAAATGGTTTTATTGCTTATATTTTAGTTTTATTTATCAGTGTTTTCTTATCTTATCTACACCAAAGTCTTATGGATGCAAACATATATTGGTTCTATGCTATAATTGTTGTTGTACAGTACTTTGGTTGGCTTTGGCCATGTTTTAAATGTGCTTTATAAATAAACCTAACTTGACTTGACTTCATGCATTCTGACTTGTTGTTAAACATGCTGGCTTATTCTCAAACAAAAAAATAGACCCTCATTGGCCCATAAGAAATGTAACAAAATAATAAGCCGGTGATTGGATAGATGTGACATTTGGGTCACATCTGTCCAATCAGCTGCAGGTGAAATCATATCAATCATTTTCATTTACGTCACTGCTGTTGCTAGACGGCATAGCGGCAAAATGTCCGAAAGAAAGTACAATAGTGGAGCACAAAAACTGAAAATACAAAGGTTAAAAGAACAACATGACTAAGATAGCAGCAGGAGGACTGGCAGGTCGTATCGGCTAACATTGGTGCTGCGGTTGAAACAACTGCAGCAGGATCCTTAGCTGTTGCAGCAGTTACTGTAGCTCTTCATGTCATCTGTAATATTTCAGGGAGTTATTCCACAATAACACGCTTCTTATATGGTTTTTAATTATGGCTTTGTTTTATAAACAGTTTATGTAATGCATAGTGGTTGGTGTCTCAGTATAGATCCACCGAGGCGTTTTTAGGGGCCGTTCATATTCGCATATACTTGTATAAAACTGGGGCTTGCGCTCTCGTGGTGTTTGCCACAGGAATGTAGAGGAAACACTGTAGTATTTGATGTATGTGTATCCGAGTGCGAGTACGCCCCTCACATCGTTGGTTTGTGTCTCAGCTTGATTCTATGGAACCCTGGTGCGTTTGCAATCAGTTTACGTCATCACAAACGCGCATGACACATGATAGTAGAAAAAGGGTCAATTTCTTGTGTTTTTTATTCACTTGATGCAGCCCCTTAAAGGCTTTGTCTGTCCACCTAAGCGCTTTTACGCGGCTGGAAACGGCTGCTGCAGGCGCAGCGTTCTGCCCCAAGTTGAGCATTTTTCAACTCTGGGTGCCCAGTCGAACGTGGGAAAGACGCAGTTGCTGGCGTTCTGTCGATTTATGCTACCCATCGAATTTTGTTACCCTCGTGTTGTGATTGGGGAGGGGTTAGTCCTGTTTTGTATGGAGGTAGCAAAATTTGAATGGATAGCATAAATTGTCATAACACCGGCGCTGAGCACGGAAAATAAACAATTGGAAACAATTGAAAAAAAACATGCCGTACGCCGGCAGAAACACCTCGGTGGACACCGCCATTTACATAGCTTTCTACGGCTTGCAAACATACTATTTATCATTTAATTTTAAATCTGGAAACATTTGCCGCTCTGATTCACGCAAAACAATGCAAGCTCACTCTTTCAAAAAAAAAAAAAAAAAAAAAAAATTCTAATTGTAGGATTGGAATTAGAAAGCACGATTTAAGGACTGTAGGAGATGGCACACTTTATCCTGGTGGACCGATTAGAGTCCAAGAACTGAGTCAAACACCGTTCTGATCTTGCTGATGATTTACTGTAAATGAGTGTGGTCTGTACAAGTAAAACAACATACATATAGTTACAATAAAGTATACATCAAGTACAACTTAATACAACAGTATAACAACACTGCAGTACAGTATAACATACTATACAACAATGTGACATGTAGTATAATAATACTGCTGAATGCTTGTAAATGTAGTTAGAACGTGATCTCCAGAAAATACTATTATCACTAATCAACGTAATAGCGTGGGGTTTTAAATCCGCCTGTATTGAAATAATTGTTCAACTTAAACCATAAATCTCCATATCAACAACAATGCGAGACAGATTAAAACAATAATATACATGGTAAGAACGCTACGTTTAAACCGAACATAGGAAAAAAACATAAGGCGATCACCCACGCTCACGAGGAAAGGCACGGAAAATAACTGCGCAGATAATAACACTCAACAGATGCTGTTAATAAAGAAAATATAAATCACCCTAACGGTGATATCTTATAGGATTATCACCTTAACATACTCTTGAGTGTATATTTATAAGATATTACTCACTTTGTTTGATACACGCACACTAACGTAAACGTGGCTCGCAGGTTTCTCGCACCTCCTCAATACTTCCGCCTGCGTCATCTCTGGCAGCACACTCTTAAAGGGGCCATGCACGCAAGCCGTTTGTACACTAATCAAATCTCTTTATTGTCACACATCATGTACACGACTCTTGTTCAAAACCAAGGTAAATTACCAACGCTTCCATCTCTTACATGTGTTTTATCGAAGTAAACACATTGTAATCGGCTAAAGCGCATGCACAGGGTTCATCGCAGGATTTTTCATGCAAACCGTGCTCCGTTCAGAACTAAACTGCAAGCGTTAAAGGCACCTGAAAGCCACATAAGGGGGGCCTAGGTGCCCCTGACAACCTTAATCCACCCCCTGAGCATACGCATTGCGCACACGTCACTTTTACTTGTGTGCAGGAGAGAGCACTACAATAGCGAAGTTCAGCTGTGTTTGTTTGTTCACTGCATTTCAGTGATGGATGTTATATAAACTGTGGCTATAACGCTGGATTTGAAGATCATTTGAAACTGATAGATGAAGTGGTCTCAGAGCTAAAAATTGCCGGACATGAACCGCACGTGGTGTCTGTGTTTTTTGGGCAATGGGTGCGCACATGCTTTAGTTCCGCCTCGCCCCATATGCGTCCTATGTTTTCGGAAATAGTCGTACAGCTGAATATTTATTTTATAAATGTGATCAAACTAAAGACGATACTATTCTGTAAGTACTCAAAATTAACATGAGATATGCAGAAACTGTCTGAATTATGGCCACTTTAAAGGGGTCATATGGTGGAATACGTGTTTTTCTGTGTCTTTGGTGTGTTATAAATTGCCCATGCATGTATTAGACACGTGAAATTGAAAAAATTAAGTGTCGGAACAAAAGATGCATTCTATCTAAAAGCAAATGCTCACCCAGACCTGCCTAAAACATCTCATGTAAACACACCCCCACAAATCTACGTCAGTTCGTGGTATGATTTGACTAAGACTGCCCAAATGTATGCAAGTAAGGTGGAAGTACCTGTCAGTACAATTGCTTTGGAACCTGATGTTCCGAATATGGTAAAAAGCGCTACATTTCTGTCACACACTTGCAGAATTCGACCAATCACTACGCATTGGTTAACTGGCCAATCATAGCACATCTCGCTTTTCAGAGCAATGAGATTTGTAAAAAATCTGCGGGTTTCAGAGAGGCGGGGCAAAGAGGTGATACAAACATGCACGGTATGTGAAAAATACAGCTTTTTTTTAACCTTAAATCGTGTATACAAATGCATTACATCTAAAACAAACAATAATACTAATTTCAGCCGTGTCATTTGACCCCTTTAAAATCTTTGATACAAAAACACCACAATAAAAAGCTGTCTTTGGAAGTGGGCCAATAGCGTTTAAGCTGTTGTGAAACAGGTAGCTTTCGCAACCAATTGAAAAGACCTTTTGGCCCCACCTTTCAGCACGCCCAATTCTCCAACATGCAGATACCCCTGTCCATATACATATATATATTAACTAGATGCCACATTGTCCGCTGGATCGTACGTCAACGCCGGTGCCATATTGGTGAGGGCAAAAGCCTACTATAAAGACAAACGAGTGAATGGTGGAGCTGCCGTTTTCTGGATAATAACACAACATCGTTTTCATTTCTCAACTAATTTCAATACTTTTCTATTTACATGGAGTACACAGAAACGTTTAGGCTCTAGTTAAAGACAGTTATAGACTTGAAAATGTATTTGTTGTCATACGGAACTGTTAAAACTCAGGCTTGTCAAGCAATCATTTAGGCTTAAAATGTATGTACACATCGCTAATGTGGAAGAATATAAGGTTTATTAGATGCACATGATCAGAACAGCTTGTGCACTTTAAAATCCTGGGAAAAATCAAAACAATGCGTCTTGACTTAATGACTATATACTGCTATTCTATACTAATAATGCACAGCAGTGTTATTTGTTTTACTATATCACAAACATCATGTTTTACTGCTGTAACGGTTTTAATTGATTAATAAAAGAACATCTTTTATCTTTGAAAATGTCTAAAATTACATCAGAAAAAGCCATTTTTGTAAAAAACATTAGTTTTCGTTTAATACGTATATTAAACTTTATATTTACCTTGGGTGTTTTGTTCGATGATTCAAAACAACAATTTCTACACGTCTCTGTTTTATTCTCGACTAATGCAACATGGTTATTTATTATGTTTAGGGCTGCAACTAACGATTATTTTATTGTCGACTAATCTAACGATAATTTTTTCGATTAGTCGACTAATCTAACGATTCGTTTTTAGATTAATCTAATAAAGATTTTTTGGTTACCTTATTAATCCTTTTGCAAACTTTGTAATTAATATTAAGTCCTCGTATTTTCTTACATTATAAAGCATATCATACTTTTAACTCCACTACATTTCATAAATAAATTGTTTTAACATTATAATCCTTGTTCTCTTAATTATTTAGTTTTAAAGTAAAGAAGATTGATTTTTAATGTACTTAAATACTGTATTAAGGCAAAAAATTTAAAAATGTGTTTATGAAATACTAGAGCATGATATATGCTGTGTATTTTATTTCCTCCATGTAATATCCGACTGTTTTCAGTCTCATAATGCAATTGAGTAAAAGTAAGAATACTACAGTCGTGGCCAAAAGTTTTGAGAATTACATAAATATTGGAAATTGGAAAAGTTGCTGCTTAAGTTTTTATAATAGCAATTTGCATATACTCCAGAATGTTATGAAGAGTGATCAGATGAATTGCATAGTCCTTCTTTGCCATGAAAATTAACTTAATCCCAAAAAAAACTTTCCACTGCATTTCATTGCTGTCATTAAAGGACCTGCTGAGATCATTTCAGTAATCATCTTGTTAACTCAGGTGAGAATGTTGACAAGCACAAGGCTGGAGATCATTATGTCAGGCTGATTGGGTTAGAATGGCAGACTTGACATGTTAAAAGGAGGGTGATGCTTGAAATCATTGTTCTTCCATTGTTAACCATGGTGACCTGCAAAGAAACGCGTGCAGCCATCATTGCGTTGCATAAAAATGGCTTCACAGGCAAGGATATTGTGGCTACTAAGATTGCACCTAAATCAACAATTTATAGGTTCATCAAGAACTTCAAGGAAAGAGGTTCAATTCTTGTAAAGAAGGCTTCAGGGCGTCCAAGAAAGTCCAGCAAGCGCCAGGATCGTCTCCTAAAGAGGATTCAGCTGCGGGATCGGAGTGCCACCAGTGCAGAGCTTGCTCAGGAATGTCAGCAGGCAGGTGTGAGCGCATCTGCACGCACAGTGAGACGAAGACTTTTGGAAGATGGCCTGGTGTCAAGAAGGGCAGCAAAGAAGCCACTTCTCTCCAAAAAAAAATCAGGGACAGATTGATCTTCTGCAGAAAGTATAGTGAATGGACTGCTGAGGACTGGGGCAAAGTCATATTCTCCGATGAAGCCCCTTTCTGATTTTTTGGGGCATCTGGAAAGATTGTTTGGGGCTTGTCCGGAGAAGAAAAGGTGAGCGCTACCATCAGTCCTGTGTCATGCCAACAGTAAAGCATCCTAACACCATTCATGTGTGGGGTTGCTTTCTCATCCAAGGGAGTGGGCTCACTCACAATTCTGCCCAAAAACACAGCCATGAATAAAGAATGGTACCAAAACACCCTCCAACAGCAACTTCTTCCAACAATCCAACAACAGTTTGGTGAAGAACAATGCATTTTCCAGCACGATGGAGCACCGTGCCATAAGGCAAAAGTGATAACTAAGTGGCTTGGGGACCAGAATGTTGAAATTTTGGGTCCATGGCCTGGAAACTCCCCAGATCTTAATCCCATTGAGAACTTGTGGTCAATCCTCAAGAGGCGGGTGGACAAACAAAAACCCACTAATTCTGACAAGCTCCAAGAAGTTATTATGAAAGAATGGGTTGCTATCAGTCAGGATTTGGCCCAGAAGTTGATTGAGAGCATGCCCAGTCGAATTGCAGAGGTCCTGAAAAAGAAGGGCCAACACTGCAAATACTGACTCTGCATAAATGTCATGTAATTGTCGATAAAAGCCTTTGAAACGTATGAAGTGCTTGTAATTATATTTCAGTACATCACAAAAACAACTGAAACAAAGATCTAAAGCAGTTTAGCAGCAAACTTTTTGAAAACGAATATTTATGTAATTCTCAAAACTTTTGGCCACGACTGTACTATCGATCTCTGTTTATTGCACAAAACGATAGCGTATAAAAGACTCCAATGCAGAGTGGCATAAAGCGGCGCTCTTCCTCGCCCCCGCTCCCCACCCCCGCCCCCCCGTCCCCTCACCCCCCTCCCTCCCCCCCCCCCCCCCCGACCCCCCCCCCCCATTCCCCAGGCTCTCTCCCCCCCCCAGTACTTTTCACTCCCTCCCCCCCCCCCCCCCCCCCCCCCCAGCCTCTTCCCCCCCCCTCCCCCTCACCCCCTCCCCCCCCTCTTCCTCCCCATCCCCCCCCCCGTCACCTCCCTTCCCGCCCACCCCCACCCCCCCCCCCCCCGCCCCACCTCCCCGTTTGTCTCCCCTCCCGCTACCCCCCTTTCGCTCCCCTTCACCCCCCCCCCTCCCCCCCTTCCCCCTTCTCCCCACCTCTCTCCAACCCCCCCCCCCCTCCCACCCTCCCCTTTGCCCCCCCCCCCCCCACGACCCTCCCCTCTCTCCCCCCCCCCCTCCCCCCCCCTTTTCCACTCCGTTCCCCTCACCCCTCCTTCCCCCTCCACTCCCCCTCCCCTCTCCCGCCCCCTTGCCCACCTCCACCCCTTCCCCCCCCCCCCTCCCCCCCCCAGAAATCCTCCCTCCGTCCCCTCTAAGCGCCCCTGCCCCCTCCCCCCCCCTTTGTCCCCCTTACCACCCCCACCCTCGCGCCCCTGCCCCAGTCCTTTATTCCTTAACCGACCCTCCTTTTTCCTTCACCGCCCTCCCCCCCCCTTCCCCCTCCCTCTCATTTGCCCCCCCCCTTCCCCCCCCCCCTCCTCTCCTCCTTTGCCCCCCACCTGCCCCCCCTCACCACCCCCTCTTCACCCCTCCCCCCCCTCCCCCCCCACCCTCCCATCCCCTTCAACTCCATTTACCTCCTCCTTTTCATCCCTCCCCCCCCCCCTCCGTCATTTCATGCTGCTCTTCCTCGCCCCCCCCTTCTCTCCCCCCCCCACATTTTGCCTTCATTCCTCACCCCTTCACCCCCCCCTTCCCTATCACCCGCCCCTCACCTCCTCCCACTCACCCCCTCCTCCCCCTCCCCTCCCCATTTTTTGTCTTCCCCACCCTCACCCTTCTCGACTTCTTCCCCCCCCGCCCCCCCGTTTTCTCCTTCCTCTCCCCCTCCCCACCCCCTTCCCTCCCCCCTCCACCTCCCCCCCCCCCTCTCTCACCCGACCTCCTCGTTTCTTACCTCCTCGCCCCCCCCCCCCCCCCCCCCCCCCGCCCGTCCACCCCCCCCGCTCGCCTCCCTTTCTTTCCCGTTGACCCTCCTCCTCCCCCCTCCTCACTCCCCCCCCCCCCCCCCCCCCCCCCCCCCCCCCCACCCCCCCCGCTCCCCCACTTCTTCCTCCACACCCTTCCCCTACCACCCCCCCCCCCCCTTCTTAACATCCCCCAACCCCCCCCCCCCGCTCCCCCCCCCCCCCTGTCTGTCTGCCTCCCCACCCCTTTTTTTTTCTCCCCCGAGCATCTCCCCCCCCCCCCCCCCCTCCCCCCTCCCCCCCCCCCCCTCTCTTTACCCCCCCCTCTCCTCCCCCCCCCTCCCCTCTTTCTCTTTCTCACTCCCCCACCGCCTCCCTCCCTCCCCCCCTCCTCCCCCCCCCGCCCCCCCTCTCCCTTCCCCTCCCTCCTCCTGTTCCATTTTCCCTTTTTCTCCTATTCCTCGTTCCTCCCCTCCCCTCTTTCCCCCCCCCCCCCCCCCCCTCCTACCCTCTCCCCCCACCCCTACCTCTCCCCCCCCCCCGCCCGTCACTCTCCCCCGCCCCTCCTACCAGCTCAGTCCCCCCACCCCACCGCTCCTCCCCCCCCCACCCCCTCCTACTTTCGTACTAGTTACTACTCTTCCTCCCTTCCCTCCCCCCCCCCTCACTCCGCATTCCTTCTCTCCCCCCACCCCTCCTTTTCTTTCCCCCCCCCCCCCCCCCCCCCCCCCCTTCCCCGTCTCCCCCCCCCCCCCCCCCCCCCCACACTCCCTCCTTCCCCCCCCTTTTCCTTCCCCCCCCCACCCCCTCCCCTCTGCTCTTCGCCTCTCGTCCCGCTTCCCCCTTTCCCCCACCCCCCCTCACCCGTCTCGATCTGCTGTCCCCTCCCCCCCCCCCTTTTTTCCCCCTTCCTGGCCCAACCCCCCCCCCCCCTTGCCTCCCACCCTCTACCCCCCCCCCACCTCTCGCCTCCCCCCCCCCACCTACTCCCCTATTTTCCATCCCCATTCCGCTTTCCCCCCCCGCCACTCTCCCTTTTTCTTTGCCATTTCTCCCCCCTTGGTTTCCCCTCACTCTTTTACCCCCCGTCTTTTGTCCTTCCTTCAGCTCTTCCCCGCCCCGCCACCTCTTCCCCCCCCTCTCCCCCCCCCCCCCCACACCCTCCCCCCCCCCCCCTTCCTAACACCCCCTACCCCCTTCTTTTTTTTCCTTCCTCCTTTTTCTCACCACCCCATCCACCCCCCCTTCCCTCCCCCTCTTCCGTGCCTTCATCCCCTTCCCACCCCTCTCTTTCTCACTTGTACCCCCACTTTCCTCCCCCCCCCCCCCTCTCTTCTTCCCCCGCCACCTCCCTCTCTCCCTCTCCTCCCTCCCGTCTTTTTCCTCCCCCCGCTCCCGCCCCTCCACCTACCCCCCCTTGTCCTCCCCCACTCCGCGTTTGACCTTTTCTCCCCCCCCCCCCTCCCCACCCACCCCCCCCCCCTCCAACTATCCCCCCCCCCTTTCCCCTCACCCCCCCCCCCCCCCACTTCTCCCCCCCCCCTTCCCCCCCTCTCCTCCCACCCCGCCCCCCCGCCTCCCCCCCCCCCCCCCCTCTCCTCCTCGCCCCCCCTTCCACCCCTCCCTCCCCCCCAGCACCCCCCTACCCGCCCCCCCCCTCACACCCCCCCCCCCCCCCCCCCCTTCACCCCCCCTCCCCCTCCTCCCTCCACCCCCCCCCTCTTCGTGCCCCCCCCCCCCCCCCCCCCCCCTCCCCCTCCCCCCCCCCCCCCCCCCCTCCCCCTCCCCCATCAATCCTGTTCGCCCTTCCCCCTCCGCCCTTACTATTTATTTTCCCTCCCTCGCCCCCCCCCCCCCCCCCCTCCTCTATCTCCCGCGCGCCGTCCCCCCCCCTGTCTCCTTTCCCCCCTGCTCCCTTTCTTTCCCCCTCTTCTCACCCCCCCCCCCCCTGCCTCCCCCTTCTTCACCCTTCCCCCCCCCTCTTCGTCTCTTGTCACTTTCCCATCCCCCCCCCCCCGCCCCCCCCCCCCCCTACCCCCCACCCCCCAGCGCACGTCTCGCTTTCTCCCCCCCACCATCCCACCCCCCCCCTCCCCCCCCCCCACCCGCCCCTTCCCTCCCCCAATCTCCTCCCCCCCCCCTCCCCCCTTCTTATTTACCCCCCCCCAGACCTGCTTCCCCTCCCCCTCTTTCCCCCTCTCCGCCTTCCCCCCCCCCCTCAATTTTCCCCCCCGTTTTCCCCGCCCCTCCCCCCCCCCATCCCCCCCCCCCCCCCCCACCCCCCCCCCCCTCCCCCCCCCCCCCCCCCCCCCCCCCCCCTCCCCCCCCCCCACCCTCCCCCCCCCCCTCCCACCCTGCTCCCACCCCCCCCCAGCCCCCCCTTCTCCCCCCACCCCCCCCCCCCCCTCCTGTTCCTTAACCTCCCCCCCCCCCCCCTCCCCCCCCCCCTCCTCTCCCCCCCCCCACTCTTCCCTTTTCCCTCCCCCTCCCCTACCCTCTCCTCCCCCCCCCCCCCCCCCCACCCTTCCCCACCTCCCCCCCCCCCCCCCTTCCTCTCGCCTATCCGTCCCACCCCCCCCCCTCCACACTTTCCTCTCCCCCCCCCCCCCCACCTCCCTTTCTTCCCCCCCCGCCTACCCCCCCCTTACACCCCTCCTCCCCTTTCTCTCTCATGCCTTCTTCCCTCCCTTCTCCCCCCCCCCCCTTTTTACCCCCCCCCCCCCCCCCCCGCCTTTTATGTCCCCCCCCCCCCCCCCCCCCCCCTTTCCCCACCCCCCCCACCCCCCCCCTCCTTCTTACCCCTGCGGAGCACCGCCCCCCCCCCCCCCTCTACCCGCACCCCCTTTCTGTCTCCTCGTTGCTCTTCCCCCCCCCCCCCCCCTCCCTCCCCCCGCCCTCCCCCACCCCTTTTCTCTCCACCCCCCGCTGTGGCTGAGTTCCCCCCCCCCCTCCATCCACACTCCCCCCCCCCCCTTCCCCCCCCCCTCCCTGCCCTCCCCACCCCCCCCCCCTCACTTCCTCCCCCCCCCCCCTTTCCCTTCTCCCCCGATTCCCCCTTCCCCCCTCCCCTCCTCACTTTTCCTCTCTCCTTCCCCCTCCGCCCCACTCCCCATCTACTCCCCCCCCTCCCCCCCCCCACCCCCCCCCCCCACCCCCCCCCGTCTTTCCCCTCGCCCCCCCTTCCTTTCTCCCTCCTTTCCCCCTCCCTCCCACCCTTGCTCTCCCCACCCCCTCCCTCCCTCGTACCCCCCCCCACATCTCCCCTCCCCATACCCTACTTTCCCCTTCGCCCCTTATCCCCTCTCGTCCCCCCTCCCCCCCTGCTTCTCCTCCCCCTTCCCCACCTCCCCTCTCTCCCCCCCCCCCCCCTCCCTCCTCCCCCCCCCTTCCTATCCCCCTTCCCCCCCCCCCCCCTACCCTATCTCTCCCCCTCCTTCCCCCCCCCCCCACCCTCCCCCCCACCTCCCCCTCCTTCCACCTCTACCCCCCCCACCCGCTTCCAGCTCCATCCCCTTCCCCCCGCCCCTCCGTCCCCCTTCCTTCTTCATCCCCACTCCCCCCCTCCCCCCGCTACCCCCCCCCCCCCCCCCCCCTCTCCCCCCCCTTCCCCCCCCCACCACCTCACCATGCGGCATCCTGCATCGACTGTGAGCGCTAAAGCACTTCTCTTCTGAAGTAGCGGGGGATCCTTTTGCTCCCCAAAGTAAATAACAGTCAGATCACAACTACTAGAAGAGATGATATGTTACATGTTTAACACTTGCACACACATGCATTACATCCATATCCAGCAGTTTACAGTTAAATCAGAGGTTTAAAAAAGTAATTGCGAAGACGCACAACATTTAGACCGCTTCCGGTGTTGTGCCGAGAAAAGCACGCCTGCCGGTGCTTCTAATAAATGAAGCTACACTCAGCGAGTAATTCACCGTCTCTAGCAAAATACATTTTAAATAAATCCATGAGTATCATCTTGTGATTATGAAGAATAATGAAAACATTGGAACATCTTAGAAAGAGTAACGTTAATGTTAACTCAACTCAACTTTGTTCATATAGCGCTTTTTACAATTTTCATTGTTACAAAGCAGCTGTACACGAGACATATTGACTACAAGTAAAACAACTAAAGTCATATACCTGTAAAAACAAGAAAAAGCTGAAAACACAGAAAGACTTACAAACGTTCCACACACACAAAATATGCACACATACTTACACCGACATAGACGCACACACACGCACAGTGAAAGCACACATTTAAGATAAGGAGAGAGAAACACAGGTCAAATATTAAACGGAATATAAATTTCTATATGCAATATTAATTATGTATGTTAACGCCCTGACCTTCACCGTACACACGCATGCTGACTGGAGATTAACAGATGACAGCACAGCGGAGGTCAGAGTTTCTTAGTTATGCTATATTGGTTTATTAAAGCTATCGAATGACTTAAAAGGTGCTTTTACGGTGCTTTCATGATAGGTAGTCCTATTAAGCAGGGTCACAGCCTGCAAAGGTTCATATACACTAACTTACACTAGCAAAATAGCGTTGTAAACATTAATGTAAAGCGTAGTGTTAAACTAAATTAATTTATTATGAAAGTCTACATCTACGTGCCCCTCTCCGTTCGTTTGTGATTGCGTGTCCATGCTGTGATGATCCTCTGTTCATTCACAAACTTTGCGTCCGAGGCGCGCGCCGGGTGTATTATACTTTCTCTTGTTCTGCTGATTAATTTACACACGCCCGGGAACAGAAACTCCCATTACAGCAAATAAACGTAAATAATACGATGCGTCGACGCATTTCAGGCGTCGTTGCAGCCCTAATTATGTTGCCTGTGTTGTTTAACATATCATTGAACATGATGCCATCTAGGGGATTCTCACGAATAATAGGCACAAATAATGGATTTCACGTCTTATTATGACAACTATTAACTTTAAAGTAGGCTATAACTATCGAGATATGATGCGACTGAGGTTGTACTCTTCGTACATCGTAAAACCATTGAAATATGTTTAGAAATGTAAACGTGATTGTGCTTTTAATGCCGAAAGCGCGCGACTCTCCCATCGGGTTCAGTGGGCGTTAAGTGCACTGTTGCCCTCAGTAATATGGCGGCGCAGTTGACGTTATCGCAGCAGCGGAGCAAGGTGGCCAACGCGACGTATAGGCATTAAATATGTCTATGCCCCAGTCTCTCTAATAATTGGGAAGACATGTCTATGCCCCTGTCTCTCTAATTGGGAAGACGAAAGCTTAAGCTCCGCCCCACTTGAGAATGTGGCCATCACTATTTCAGATTAAGCAGAATAGGGAGATGCGCAGCACCGGAGCGGATACATTTTTGTACGAGTTTGAGTAGTCATTTTGATCTAGCAATAGATTCACGAAACAATTGGAAAACTTGAGAAATAAAGCTGCTTTTCAGTTAACACTTTGAGAAAGGCCGCCCTCGAAACCGCGTTAGGAGACGCGATTAATGAGAGGCTGAAGGGATTGAGCAAAATCATACTTTTTCCCCCGGAGGAATACTTTATTTCTTTGTTCTTGACTTAAAATTTCTCCCTGGTGAGTACCATTGTTTTTATGAGAATTGTGTTTATTGAAATCGAATGCTGAAAGTAATTTGATGAGTATAACAGAAACCGATTTAAATGCAATGTATTATGTAAAATGCGGTTCGAAATTGCTTTGTTTGCGTTTCAGCATATTAGTTTGTGTATATGGTCATGTTTGGAGGTTTCAGAAACTGATATCTCAATATTGTATCTTGAGATCATGTGCATAATATTTCTGTTAGGTATGCGCCATGTGACGCTAGCTTTGCTAGCTCTGTGCATAGACTCCATTGTAAATTCAATTGAGCACATGGCGATTAGCCCAATGTTATATTTGTGCGTGTAAATTGCGCTGGTGATTAGTGTGTATGTATTGCCTTTATGCAGATTAATGTAAACGAGAAGTCTTGTTCATTTAAACAAGTTTATTGAATGTGATATTGCTGGATATTTTGTCTTTTTTTGCCAGGCCGGGTTTTTTTTTGCATGTTTGAATTATTGCTGCTGTGATCGTGAATTCTGTCTGTGCTATGGATTCTAAATCCTGGTCTGGACTGGCGAGCCATCCTGTCAATTCGTACATCGAAAAGAGAGTTAAAGGTCAACTTTTCTGATCCGGTAGGATACAATTGCAAACATCTTTCAAAATTACTATTTTTTTCATATTTTTGAGTAAGACTCGGATCCTCACACTGCACATTGAACACTGAATTGAGAACTTAACGGCTAATTTGATCACCTGTTATTGAATTTAGAACAAAGAGGATGTTTTTCCTGAAAACGACGGTAACTACATCGAGTGCAAGCCCCTGAAGCGTTGGACACTTCGGGGTTTCAGCCCTAATGTGATTTCAGGTCACCGCGGCTTTCAGAAAATTTGCGTTCCGTTCAACCGCTCGGTGGGCTTCATCTAAGCTTTGGACACTTCTGAAAGATAGGTACTTTTACCTAGAAAGATAGAAATACTTTTATCTTGTTACTGACGAAATTCCATCGAAATCCATCGAGGAGAAAGTATTTAACTAAATCGCGGAAAATGGGTAGCAACATTTGTGGCGGGTAGATTAGCGAATGTACTGCAGGCGTCGTTCTAAACAAAAACATAGTCTGTATTTAACTCATTCTGACGGTGTTTTTCTTGAAATTATTACTGATGCCATGTAGTTTAATAGGTATATCATGGTTTTTCTGACATGCTTGTCAAAACTGTAACATAGTTTACATCACTTCGAGTTAGATTACTGAGGACTAGCCTGTAACTCTGTCTAAATGAATAGGCTAAGAACACTTGATATGACAGTAGACCTGGGCAATTGAAATGTGGATATGAAAAAGTGAACAAGCATAATATTATTTAGATCTTTTTTTGCACTTTTTCATTTGAAAGAACTAACAAAATTCTACATTCTATTCAAATTTCATGCAAATATCTGATAAAGTAATGAAGTTACAAGCAAAAATGTGTGAATAATAAGCATTTTCGGTCACACGACTTCTATTGTAGTTAATGTTAACTATTTTACTATATTCCTCGGTATTATAAATATCATAACTTTCCCAATCCTCAACTGATTTTCACAATTCAGGTGTCGTCGTAAAGGGAATTTTCAGCTCTGTCTAGTCATGTGACCCATTTTGAGTTTAGGGGTGTTTGAAAATTTTGTCATCATACCTATTTAAACCCCTCCGGTTTTAAAGGAAATGGGGAACTACTTTCTTCCTCCACGAATCCAAGGCCAGCATAACAGTTAAACCTCCGCTACTAAGTCTAAACAATCACTTCTTTTAAATTTGCGCTGTGCTGAGAGAGACTTTTAAAAGACAACTCACCGAGAATGTGTTAATCCCTCGCGTCCCGCGCTGTAATATTTTTAAACAATGAGTGCAGTGCGCTGTGAATAAATTGCTAGAGACACCGCCATCACTGACAATGTTCCATTATCACGGTGTATGTTCTCCACCTAGTGGCCATTTCCAGTATTAGTTTGCCCAGAGTTGAGATCTCACTAATCGTACAGTAGTAGCCTAGTATGGGATCAGAATCCCGCCAACATATTGCAGGCATATTTAAAAAAATATATAATAAGCGTAAATCAAAAACTTTAAACCGTGAGTCAGATACATAAAGACAAACTTGTCCATATCTTACACAAAATAATGTTTTCCTTGGTTGTTTTATTCATTTTTGTGTTCTCTGATATTTTCTGCTTATATTTATGTGGTGCTGACATTTTTTTTCTACGCATACGTAATTTTTTCCCTCGCTTGTTGTTCCACGATCTGCACTTGCTTTTCCAAATGCTGCAGTTCGAGTTTCGTGGTAATTAGGGCGAGCTTTAGCGTCACCATTGGTCCACTAGTTCTAGATTGACAGCTCCTCCTCTAGCCAATCAGTCGAAGAGGGTGTTGACGTCACTTCAAACACGACTCGCGGTATACCCTTGAAGGTAGATTATAACTGTCATCTGCAAATCCCGGACAAGGTACACAGGTAATTGAACATAATTATATTGTTACTGAGTGTCAGATACAATTCTTATATCTGTTATGAGTACGCTCTGTCAGGTTTATTAAGTAATTTGTTGTCCGATTCCACCATATAGTCCGTTAAGTTAACATACATGTGTCCTGTTAGCTGGGTTTAGTCAGCGGTGCTATTGTTTACTGCTAATCTATGAAGTTATTTGAGATTATTGGCTGTGTATTTAGAAAAAAAGATTGTATTGGTGTAAATGTGTGATGTTGTAAGTTTTATGACAATGATAATGCCATGCGTATCTTAACTAATTTAGACGAAAACATCATGCAGCGTCTTTTCTAACAGTAGTGCATTTAATCAGTAATAAATGCTAATTGGACGTAATGTTACCGGGGAACAGATGTGTTTTATCAGTTTTGTGAATTTTGCTCGGATGCAATGAATTACATCAAAGAGCATGATATTACACTCGTGTGTACATAGGAATTGGTTTAAACATTTATAACGGTCTATCTTAATAGACAAAATGTTTAAAAAAGATGGACATTGTTTAAAGCAGAATCTTACCCCAATCAGCTTTGAAACCAGATGTCCATGTTATGATTAAAAACGCACAGAACGATGCACAGAACGATTGGAATATGATGTGCAGGCACTGCGGAATTAGTCATAAGCAGTCATGCTTTCATAACCAAACGCTCTCCCAGAAAGGTGGGTAATGTCATATGCTGATCAATCTGTGCACCGCCGAAAGAAGTCGATCATGCAAGTCTCTAACTATCTCTCGCACATAATAAACAAAAGCAACAGACACAATGACAATAGGTCGGAAGACTAAATCCATGTTGCACATGGCACATTCTGAGAATAATTTTACCTGAATTGAGTGCGAGTTGTTTAAAAAAAGGGGTTACCTTTTCTTTACTGACGCGCACATGACCCAGGTGACATAAACCACACTTTTAATAAACGAAAATCAATCCTATCCATGCTTCCCTTTCTATTATCTATCATTTCACTGTGTGGGGAATTGGCAAATTGCCGCCCAGAAGCTGTGTGAAATGGCTAATAAAAATAGGTAATACAAAACGATTATGTGGTCATGTGGATGGTCAGGTGGATGTTGACACACACACATTCATGGGTAAAGAATCACTGTAACACAGTTAAAAGGCATGCAGTTTTTTTAAGGTGATATAGTTGGTTGTGGTTGGGGGATCTTATTTGTTGGGGCTGTGTGGGTCTGGTTTGGTCTTGTTTTGTGGTCTATGTCAGACAGCAGAGGAATAAGGTTCCAATATGCGATTACTATTTTCCCTGGTTGTTCCTCTGTTTTCTGGTGTCGATCGTGGAGTGGGACCGGGCTGGACGTGCATGGTTTCGGCGAGTGGGATTACCTGGGTCGCAGGCGGTGGGCTCTCCCTCTTCCTCGTGGATGTTTGCTCAATAGCTTGGTTGGGGGTCACTGAGTGCAGCTATGACACGTCAGAGGAGATCTGGCCCTCCCGGCTGAGCCTGGTTTCTCCTGAGGTTTTTTTCTCCATCAATCAATCATTCGATTTTTGGTTCCTCGCCACAGCAGGGCAGTGTTGGCTTGCTCACCGGGAGACTGCATCTATTTATTTATTAGATATTATCTATTAGAATGATCTTACTTGTTCTATAATACTGTGCTGTGTTTTACCTCTGTGTTTTCTTATTTGCTCCTGTAAAGCTGCTTTGGAACAATGCACATTGTGAAAAGCGCTACATAAATAAACTTGAATTGAATTAAATAGTTAAAAGGGACCAGACTGTCAGCGTGTGTGTGTGTGCAATTAAATTGTGATTTTTTTTTTTTTAATAAAAAAACTGCCAACAGTTTTCTATGAGGATAAGGTTTAAAGATAGGACTTGATTGGTGAACAACATAAGTAGTTCACTACGTCGGAATGAGCAATATAGGAAATTGGGTCTTCAGTCTTTATATGTACCATATTTTCCGCACTATAAGGCGCACTTAAAATCCTTTAATTTTCTCAAAAAACGACTGCGCTTTATAATCCGGAGCGCCTTAAATATGGATCAAGGCGCTCTGTCAAAATGTTTCAGTATGAAAAAACAATTTAATAATAATAAAATGTTTCAATACGACTGGTAAACTACAAAGCCGCTCCGCTTGCAGCATTACGGCTACCGTAGTCAGTAAACACCGGTACTGTGCTTACTCACAGTCCCACACCACTTGTGTGTGTATAAAGACCCCAAAATGGCACCTTTCAAGAGACACGCTTACGACGCAGAGTTCAAACTCAAGGCTGTCGGCCACGCAGTAGAATATAGTGGTATCAGACGGTTTCTTTTACTACGTGTTTACTGAATTAGGGAAAAGTTACCCTCCACGTTTGGGAGAAGAGTGAGCAAGGCTGGGAGATATTGTTAATATGCACATCAACGTTTGAACAACGTTACCATGGGAGTGAACGGAGATGCAGAACGCTTAATAAAGTTTGACTTTATCTGACTGTTTTGTTGACATTCCCTTTAGCACAGCTCCATCTAGTGGATGCATAACGCAAACCCAGTCAAACATTTGACTGCAGTATCTTCTATTCTATGTGCCTTATTATCCGGTGCACCCTATATATGAAAACGGTTCTAAAATAGGCCATTCATTGAAGGTGCGCCTTATAGTGCGGGAAATACGGTATGTGAAGTTACAGCATATGGCCATTGCGATTATATCGGGTGTCTCTTAACTGTGTAACAGTAATTCTTTATCCATGAATGTGTGTGTCTACATTCAAGTACAATAGATTTAAACTACATACAGTAACGTTAAATATTGCTGACTCGCGAGTGAAATTCAGAGTAGAAAATAATTAATTATACTGCACGTGATTACAGCACATGGCTAATGCGATTCTCTGGGCTGTGATCTACTTAAATTAAAGAGCTTTATTTTCACAGTTATTTCTAAAGAATCATAATTTTTTTTCTCCTGCGCAATCTGTGATTTCCATTTGGTTAGCAGCATAGTAGGACCCCCTGGCGTCGAAAAAAAAACGGAAAAATTTGAAAAAGGCAGAGACTATTGCCTGGGCCCAAAGTCCCCCCACCAATATGTAATTGGAATAGAGAAAGTGTGAGTGACTCAATTTGTGACAATGACTGCAGTGGCGTAAGCTGTAAAGCCAGTATAGCCTGACACAGGAGGCCAGGATTCCAACTCTCGCGTTTGTATTCAATAACATTTATTTAAGAGTTAAATAATGTTTTTATTCATAAAGTTTAGGGTAAGGTTAGGGGTGTAGGGCTTTAATATCTCTATCTTTAATAATTTGTCTAAATGTAATGATTTACACACTGTTATTATTGCATAATGGTTAATGCACAACAATACTGAGGTGCAAATAGTTACATCATATGCCATTATTTATTAGTATCAAAAGCATCCAACTACTTAATCCAAAGAAAATACAGCTATTTTCTGTTAGAGTAAAAAGCATTGCTTTCTTGGGCCAAAACTAATTTGAGACTTTTTTTACTGAACATGTCCTCCTCATACTGGAGCAGTGTCAACCCAGAAAGAAAGTCCACAGGCCAGCAGTAATGTAAGACAGTTATTTCTTTATTTGAGATTGTGGCTAGGTCTATAGGTTGAATGTGTAACGTTACGGGTTGATTTCTGTGCTGTCGCTGTGCCGCATGCAGTTGTGTTTAATCGCCTGACTGGTTTGGCCATGGTTTTTGTTTGGGTGGTTAAGCTGCCGCCGCGCAGCAAGTTTTCGTGCAACAGTTGAAAAAAATGTTTTTACTGAAGGTAAATGTCTGTGCTTTGGCTAACTGCGTTTATGTGTTTGTTTTTATGCTGTATCCTATAATCACACTGGGATCTTCTTTATTCTTGGCAGCAACTTATATTTACCGCCGTTATTTATTAACATTAGACTTACAGGTACAGTTATAACTTCTGCCCTGGAAAAAAAAAAATATCAGAGCACCCCCTACTCAAAACACGTTCCCAAGGCTATGACATTTTTCATATTTAGACATTTAGCACACGCTTTTATGCAAAGCGACTTACAAAGAGTTTAGGAGCAATAAGCGATATGTCATACAGGAGCCATAATACATTAAGTGCCAATACAAAGTTACTGGTTTCAACAAAAGCTAGACCACTACCTGTTGAGAGAAAGGGATATATATTTTTTTTGTCTGTCAAGTATTCACAGAAGAGATGGGTTTTAAGTAGTTTTTTGATGTTGTTAGAGATGTGGTTGACCGTACCGAGTTAGGAAGAATGTTCCACCAGGAAGGAGTTGTGAATGAGAATGAGCGGGAGAGCGATTTACTGCCCTTATGGGAAGGCAGTACAAGATGCCGCTGGTTTGCTGAACTCAGGGATCTTGATGGGGTGTAGGAGTGCAGGAGGGTGTGAAAGTAAGCCGGTGCAGATCCAGTGATAGTCCTGTAGGCAAGCATTAGTGACTTGAATCTGATACGGGCTTCAACCAGTAGGCAGTGGAGAGAGATGAAAAGGGGAGTCACGTGAGCCCTTTTGGTGCTGCTGCGTTCTGAACCAGCTGGAGCGGTTTGATAGCCTTTGCAGGAAGACCAGCAAGGAGAGCATTGCAGTAGTCCAACCTTGAGATTACCAGGGCCTGGACAAGGAGTTGTGCCGCATGAGATAGGGTCTGACCTTTCTAATGTTGATTAAGGCATATCTGCATGACCGTGTTGTCTTTCCAATGTGATCATTGAAGGACCACTGTTCATCAAATATGACTCCCGAGGTTCCTGGCTGTTTTGGAATGAGTGATTGTGGTATTGCCAAGATGGATGTTGAGATCGTGTTGACCGTAGGGTGTGCCGGAAACACGAGTAGTTCTGTCTTGGCAGGGTTCAGCTGGAGGTGATGCCCTTTTATCCAAGCTGAGATGTCCTTGAGGCAGGCTGTAATGCGAGCTGCTATAGTGGTATTGTCTGGGTAAAACGAGATGTAGATCTGGGTGTTGTCAGCATAACAGCATAATAGCTTTCCTGTGGCTCAGTGGTAAGAGCATTGCGCTAACAACGCAAGGTTGTGGGTTCGATCCCAGGGGATTGCAAATACCTATGTAAAATGTATAGGATAAGGCAATGTAAGTCGCTTTGGATAAAAGCGTCTGCCAAATGCGTAAATGTAAATAACAGTGATACGAGAAGACATGTGCCTGTATGATGGGTCCCAAGGATGTCGTGTAGATGGAAAAAAGCAGCGGTCCAAGCAACAACCCCTGAGGGACCCCAGTGATCATGTGGTGAGCAGTGGACAGCGAGCCCCTCCATGACACCCTGAAGGATCTGTCGGAGAGGTAGGATTTGAACCAGCGGAGGGGAGAGCCTGAGATTCCTAGCGATGACAGGGTTGCTAGCAATATCTGGCGATTGACAGTGTCAAACGCTGCAGATAGGTCTAGCAGAATCAGGACCGAGGATTTAGATTCCGCCTTGGCTTGTGACCGATACCAGTGCAGTCTCAGTGGAGTGGTTTGTTTTGAAGCCAGACTGCTTGTCATCCAGTAGTTTGTTCTGGAATAGGTAGGAAGACTCGAAGGGGGTCTCGCCCAGGGTGTAATTCAATGTAGAACCGCCACTGTGTGGATGGAGTGTATGCTATCATGACATGGCTCAGTTCAGGACAAGCAAATCTCACAATTCAGAGATATTTACTTCATGTTCAATTTAGTGACGTAGCCTGTTGCTTCTTGAATCTTAAAGCATCAGACTATAATTGGTGTAATTTGTGTTATTGTTGTGTCATTTAACACCGTTATAATAAAATTATAAAGGTGATTGTGCTTAGCACACAGAAAATAAAAGCTGTATTGTACATTTTTTGTATACTCCATTTTTCCATAAATAATAGTAAGTGGTGTATAACACCTTTTGCCTGAAAATAAAAGCAGTCACTTTCAGAAGGATTTATTTAAATGACATTGCCAAAACCTTACAGTAGTGGTAAAAGAGTGACCAATAATAATAATGGAAAATCACCTTAAGGGAGTGAGGTGAGACGACCTAGTTTCTACTTCTGCTGCATCTTCTCGGAGTAAAAAAAGCAAACATCACTACAGGAACGTAACGAAGCAAAAAAAAAGTATTACATCTGCAAAATAATTGTCTTTTTGGTGGTTCAAAAGTTCACATTTGTCCATTTCAAGTTATTCACACAAGTCTAATCAATCAATGTTTGTAATTAAGTTTCAACTTTATCTGTTAGCTTTGTGAAACTGTTCGTCATGACATAACAACATTGATCTGAGTTCAAGTTTTAGTTAGCAGCTTGTTTTTACTGAAATGTATAGATTCTCTTTAGATGAATTTCACTGATCCACTGCACTCAATAAATTATAAAACGTGTTTTTGACAATCTTAAATTGATGGCCATGCACTTGTATTAGATGGAGCCATTCTTTGCTGTTCTGATGAGGAAAGTCATATCTTGGATAGCCTTTGTGTCTCTTGCAGAGATCCTTTCCATAAGCATGGGTTTCAGTTGTAACAATTGTTGTAAACAATTTAAGCACAAGATTGCCACGTAAATTAAAATGGGTGTACTTATGATACCATTGCAATAACATTTAGTATTTAAATGGCAGTTTTCCTGGATAACGTTTATTACTGAAAGATGGTTACCAGCCAGAATTTCTCAACAGTAGTCAACTAATGATACCTTCACCCAGAAAAGCGCGAGAAGTTGTGAGAAAAGAGGCAAGTGTTACATGATGAGCTCGTCTAAATGAGTTAAGATACGCATGGCATAATCATTGTCAAGAGCTAGCAACATCACGCATTTACACCAATTAAGTATTTTTTTTAAATACACAACCAAAAATCTTAAATCATTTAATAGAGTAACGTTAACTGTAAACAATAGCACCGCTGACTAAACCCAGCTAACAGGACACATGTATGTTAACTTAACGTACTATATCGTCGAATAGGACAACAAATTACTTAATAAACCTGACAGAGCGTACTCATAACAGATATAAGAATTGTATCTGACACTCAGTAACAATAAAATTATGTTCAATTACCTGTGTACCTTTTCCGGGATTTGCAGATGACAGTTATAATCTACCTTCAAGGGTATACCGCGAGTCGCGTTTTAAGTGACGTCAACACCCTCTTTGACTGATTGGCTAGAGGAGGAGCCAGTGGACCATTGGTGATGCTATTGCCCGCCCTAATTACCATGAAACTTGCACTGCAGCATTTGGAAAAGCAAGAGCAGAACGTGGAAAAACAAGCGAGGGAAAAAATAACGTATGCGTAGAAAAAAAAATAATATAAGCAGAAAATATCAGAGAACACAAGTGTCAGGATCCAGTCATAAACTCGGGTCTCCGGTGTGGTAAACCGTTGCTTAACTGAATGAGCCACGAGGTCGGTAGAACCCAGAAGATGAGGAAAAACTAAAGAAAACTAGGAGTTTAAATATACACAGACAAAGACAGCAATAGTGACCCCTAATGTCCAAAAACCGGAACAACTCCAGTCAAATGCTGACATTAAGCAAGGAAAACATTATTTTGTGTGCGATTTGGACAACTTTGTCTTTACGTATTATTTTGTGCAATATAATTTAAAATGCGTTTAAAGTTGTGACTCACGGTTTTAATATTTTAATTTACGCTTATTATATTTTTTTATATAATAGCAATACTTTTGGCGGGATTCCGACCCCATTGCCTAGTTTCGGTTTACAACGCAAACAATCTTTGCTTGGAGAAAGATATCCCTGTAAGTTTATTTATATCATAATATAAATTCTTGGAAGTTAAACTGTGATCGATATAATAATAATGAAAGAAAGTCCTAACGCATCACATGTGAACCCATGTGCAAATTGCAGTGCATGCCTTTATATGTAGGCTATACCAAACGAATTAATGTGCAGTTAGTAATTTAATATCTTGTTTATTGTATGTCAATAAAAAAAAAGAGAGAAAGCATCACAGAAGTAAACAAACTGCTTCGTGTGTTTGTTTGCTAGAAATCTAAATTCTTCAGAGTAGCGCAGTTTAGTATAGTCAGAGTTATTTTAGTGGTGGAGTGATACAGTCAGTAAGCGGTTCAACGGTCAGTTCCTGTGATGATCCTGGTAGAATATCGCACGGCTATCAGCCAATCAGATTCAAGAACCAGAGAGAACTGATGTATATATATATATATATATATATATATATATATATATATATATATATATATATTGTTTAGTTTATCATTGGCTATTGAACATTGCTTTACTGTTACTCACCTGGAGTTTATTCTAATTCACTCATTTTCACAGAGATTTTCATTGTCAAAAGAACAAAATCCCCAGTATAATATACACATTTTTTGTTTATGTGTCCATCCCCACTGACACATTGTCTGACACAACGCATGCATAGCCTCTGTCCGTGTATCCTAGGGTTGCACGGTGTACTGGTGCTACGGTAGCATTGCGATGCTAAAGCTTCGAAATTCCCGCAGTGCCGCTCTGTATTTTAAACGATAGTATAGTGGTGCCGTAACTTATGTTGCATATGCTCATTAACGTTCATTTGAGCACTTGAATCTGTCTTATTGTGATGTTTCTAAATTAATCCATGTTTTGAACATCTCAGACGAGATAATGATTCACTGAGTCATTCATCAAGACACTTGCTTCGTTCTTAAAATAAATTTGGGTAAAAGATTCACAGACACAAAAATTGTCGCCACCTACTGGCCGCTTTAGTCACATTTTTAAATTAAGCCTAACAATTTCCGTTAAGCTGTGTGTCCACCGAGGCGTTTACGCCTGTTTTAAAAAAAGCCATCAGTTGAAGTTTTTGTTGTTCCATTAAGCATAGGTGCTATGCGTTTTTTAAACAATGTGAGATCAGATTGTTAGGGTTTCGCCATGTGAGAAAGAATTTGGGTTTCGCCTGTGTCCCATATATTGTGAGAAGTGTATTTCAATAAACATTGCTATTTTGTATCCAGACTGTTTAATTACTATATCTTGCTTACGATGTTTAACATGTATGAGTTTTGTCTAACCTCTATTAAATGTCACTGAGAAGTTACGACTTCAAGTGTCTGTACCAAGATAACAGAATGTTCCAGATGCTGAGAACAAGGAACTAACTACGTGATGCCTTTTGCTAAAAATACTAATTCAGAGGTCTGGAATTTTTCCATATCATACCTCATTTCCTCTTTTATGCATATAAATATTGGACCCCTGTTTAATAAACTTTGGACTCTGAATGAACTGCACTTCTGTGTCTGTGTCATTCTTGGTCTCCGGATTCGAACTTTGTGTGTTCCATCGACTAGACTCTTCAACCTTCTACCTAGACAAAAGTAACATTCTTACAGTAGGGGACAAAAAGTAATATAACACCCCATTAGCCTGTTTTGTGTCACTGTTGTGGTTTAAAGGAGATTACCAAAAGAAGAATAGATGGTGTAATACAGTTCAATAAAAGAAGGAAAGAGGCAGGAACCGGCAAACGTTTAAACTTTTAATCAAATAATAACAACTTAAATAAACAGCCGGCAGCCCCTCACGGACGACTGCCGACAACACAAACATAAATCAATTTAACATGTGCCTCTCTCCGTGACGGTCCGGTCGTTCGTTCTCTTATGCTCCCGATCTCCTTCGTGATACGAGGCCGGTGCTTGCACAGCTGACGCTCATTAACACTCACTCACCGGCCTCGACTCACGGTCTCGCCCCGCCTACTCCACCACAGATGGATTTTTATAATTACAGGGTGTTTCTGCACACATGCTGGTGACTCAATTTCTGGTAGATAAACATTTAAAAGTGCATTTTGTGGTATAGCGGCCCTTTAAGGAATTTTGGTCTATTTTGTATATTGTAATTATGAACATGACACGGCACCGCAATAATACTTGGTATTGTTATATTTTGTAAGGTATAGTATCGTAAGTTATGATTGTTACCATGACAACCCTAGTGTAACAATGTGCTTATAAACCGACAAACTGTGTTCACGCATATCCAAACGAAATGCTAGGTTTGTCGTTATGCACATCTTCTGAACAAAAGTCGCCAAATGGCTCAGAAAAGTTGCTAAATCTAGTGAAAGAGTTGCTAACTAAGACACATTTGTCCAGATAAATTAGGAATGAATGGGAAACACAGTGTTACTGTAGTCGTGGTGGAGAGGACTTTTGGTGTGGCGTCGCATTTCAAAATGAATATAGTGGAAACACTGGACTAGTCTTAAACCCTGTAGGGGAAACCGCCTCTTACCGTATTTAGTCTATACATGTCTTATCAATATGTGTGTTCCCTGGGATTGAAACCATGATCATTGTGTTTCTATTGCAAGTCTCTACAAAATGAGCTATAGAATTTAACTTGGCTGATACAAATAGATGAAATCCAATAATACAAATATACAGTCAACTCAACCTTGTGAATGTGGCTACAGTTGAAATTATTCAAAACATTCAATCCTGAGTGTCAATGCTAACCATAAAGTCAAACCATACAGACAGAAATATACATCATATCAATGCTTCATAACATCCATTGATTTGCTGTTATCAGACAGTATAATGAATGACATTTTTTTCCATGTGTGCAGGGCTCAAAGCGTGTCTTGAGGTCAAATGAGTACATTCTACCACCCAGCGGCCTCATGGAAACTGATCTAGAGCTAACCTTCTCTCTACAGGTACATATGTCACCTGATCTATCATTGATTACATAAAAAATTATTTATAATGGCTGCTGAGTGAAAAGTAAACAACAAATCAACCGATGCTGGATATTAATAACAGTGATTTTAGAATCAACAGCTTGGATTTTCATAAAACATTAAGCTGCTTTTCAGTTAATTATCATTTGATTGATTGATTCTAAAACGGATACCAATAGGGATGCACCGAATGTTCGGCCACCGAAAATGGTTGGCCGAAAATAGCAAAAAACGTGATACGATCAAGCAGCAACCAGCGCAGAGAGAGAGACGCGTGCGCTTTATTACTGCCACAAACAATTTAGCTGTGTGTGTGTGTGTGTGGAGCATTTTGAAGTGTAAGCGAAAGACACAGCACGGAAGTAAATTTCCGAATGAAAGCGTCTTTACCGGTTGTTAACTTTACTTCAGACGGAAGCGAGCTGTCTGACAGTAGCCCCGCCGCTCGCAACATCCTTTGACATCATACAGTGCGTGCACACAGTTTCCTGGACTAAACAACTTGTCGAAGTATCTTCTGTGCATCCCGGCCACGAGTGCACCTTCTGAGATAACAGTCAGACTTTGTGGGCGGAGTTTGGAAGAGAGACGTGAACTGATATGGTTGTCAGTCAGCATCAGTCAGAATTGCTTGCATTGGATGTTTTTTTTTTTCTTAAAATCATTTTGCAATGTAGCCTATAATAATCCCACAGTTTTCGTTTATTCGTACTTTTAGCTTATAGGCCTAATGACACTTTTTAATTAACTGTTTTGTTGTTGGGGTACAGAGTACATTACATTCTTTTAGCAGTCAGTTAAAGGCCTAATTACTATAGGCTATTCATTTTTTGTTTTAATTTACTTTGTTTTGCTAAATTTTATATTAAGTTGTATTATATTTTATTGAAAAGCAAGACAAATTATAAAAAGCACATTTTGACTATTCAGTTTGTGCAATAGTATTATTCGGCCAAGAGTTTCACGTCGTCTTCAGCTTCAGCCAAACATTTTCGTTTCGGTGCATCCCTAGATACCAATAAAATCTTTTTGATTGGATTTGGGGCACAAGAAATGTAATCGGGAAATCCCTAGTATTCGTTAACATTTCCATGAATATTAAAAAATATTGAAGATATTGCCGCTTGTCTGTGTGTTATTGTAACGGTGTCGTGTAATGTTTTTGCTTTCTCTAGTATCCACACTTCCTGAAGAGAGATGCTAACCGGCTGCAGATCATGCTTCAGAGGAGGAAACGCTATAAAAACAGAACCATTCTTGGGTACAAGACTCTGGCTGTTGGGATTATTAACATGGCTGAGGTGTGAACAAGTAGACTGATACTCTTTGTCTAGTCATGAAACACTTTCATACTCACAATGCCAATGTTCTTTTACAGTCTTTCAGACTCAGTGTCAACTGTTGCCAGGAGTACAGATAATTCCCCACCAAAATATCTGGCTACCAAGTTTACCTTAAATAAAGGCTGGAAAAGTTTACTAACTTCACATGAATAATGACGGAAAAAAAGGAAAAGCGCGTGATTGGAGGAATTTCGCTAGTAGATCCTCATTTGACCCCGATTCATTTCTTGTATGTTTAAGACTGCTGTGCGTGTGTGTGGGGGGATTCCTCTGCACTGAGGTTTATCATGTTCAATAGAGACCCAACACAGGGAGAAGAGAGATTGATGGGTAATGTCACATAGCCTTGACACAGAGCTTCACATCTTTTATTTATGTGTTTTAATAATGTTTCAAGGTGATGCAGCATCCCACAGACGGAGCACAGATTCTGGGTCTCCATAGTAACGTGAAGGAAGCCCCGGTGCGCACGGCCGAGCTGAGAGTCTATTCATTGTCTAGTCAACCTATCGACCCTGAGGATGGCAGCGGTCAACCGGAGACCAAAGCCAAAGCCTCAGGTGACTCAAGCACATATCTGACACAAACGTCACAGTCTGGTTTAATGACAGACGTTAGACACAAAGTGAAAAGATTAGAAAAGCTGATTTCTTGAATTGATAATGGTCGTCTAGTAAAGTGCATGTAGAGATGAGTTTTTAGTTGTTTTGTTGAATGATGTGAATGTCTCAACAGATGTACACGGAAGAGCTTTCTACACGTCCTACAGATTTTTATCTACTGTAATGTATCTTACAGTAACCACCTGAGATCATTAACCGCAAAGTACATCTTCAGTTAACCACTACAAAGAGTCATGTATTCGGCCATTACACATATTCGGTGGCCAAACATTCGGTGCATCCCTACTTATTTCAGCCTAAAAGTGCTTGGAAACAGCCATTAGATTACATTCATTCAAGTTGACCAAACAGCTCCTTGGGCAAAAGAGGGCTGGCCGCCTTGCCTGCTCCAAGGATGCCATAAATGACCATCTCAAGGCCACCTATATTGACTCCATTAGAGGACAACCGCTAGGTCCATGCGATGCGCTGATAACACCCACAGAGCCTTCATCAGAATTCGACCTGAAGGAGCCCAGCCTAAGGGAAGGGAAGTGGTGAGGAGAGGAAGATCGAGCTCAGCACCAGGCCCAAGTGGAGTGCCCTATAAGGTGTATAAAAATTGCCCAGAGCTACTACATCGGCTTTGCAGGGTCCTGAAGGTTTTCTGGAGGAGAGGGAAGATCGCCCAGCCATGGAGGTATGCTGAGGGAGTGTGCATACCAAAAGAGGAGAAGTCTTGAGAATATCGACCAGTTTCGGGATATCTCCTTGCTCAGTGTGGAGTGTAAAGTCTTCTTTAGCGGCGTGGCTAAGAGGCTCTCCAACTTCCTGTTGAGCAATATTTACATCAAAACGTCTGTGCTAAAGGGAGGTATACCATGTGTTCCCGGTTGTCTGGAAGACACAGGCATGGTAACCCAGCTCATCAGGGAAGCAAGAGAAGGCAGAGGGGACCTGGCTGTACTGTGGCTGGATCTCACCAACGCCTATGGCTCAATACCCCACATGCTGGTGGAGGTCGCACTGGAGAAACACCATGTACCACTGAAGGTGAAAGATCTCATCCTGGACTATTACAGCAAGTTCAGCTCCACTGGGCAGCTAACATCTGACTGGCACCAGCTGGAGGTGGGGATAATCACTGGCTGTACCATCTCAGTAACCCTCTTTGAACTGACAATAAACATGCTGGTCAAGTCAGCTGAAACAGAGTGCAGATGCCCCCTCAGTAAGTCTGGAGTAAGGCAACCTCCCAGAAGAGCCTTCATGGACGACCTCACAGTGACAACAACGGCGGTACCAGGAGCCAGGTGAATCCTCCAGGGGTTGGGAGAGGCTCATGTCATAGGCACGCATGAACTTCAAACCTGCAAAGTCCAGGTCCTTGGTTCCAAAGAAGGGGAAGGTTACAGACAGATTCCGATTCAGGCTGGGAGAACACCAGATCCCGACAGTGACGGAGAAACCAGTGAAGAGCCTTGGGAAGGTCTTCAACTGCAGCCTGAATGACAGAGACTCGATCAAGGCAACCGACACTATCCTGGAGGGATGGTTGAGAACAGTGGACAAGTCTGGGCTCCTTGGAAGATTCAAGGCCTGGGTCTACCAGCATGGAATCCTCCCAAGAATCCTCTGGCCTCTGCTCATCTATGAGGTCCCCATGACTATGGTGGAAGGTTTTGAGCAAAAAGTGAGCAGCTATCTACGCAGATGGTTGGGTCTACCGCGTAGCCTAAGTAACATCGGGCTATATGGCAACACCAACAAGCTCAGGCTCCCTTTTAGCTCAGTCAGGGAAGAATTCATTGTTACACGGGAACACCTGCAGTACTCTTTGTCCGGTGCAGGGATTGTTTGTGAGGACAGGGAGGAAGTAGAAGGCAGCCGAGGCAGTCCAGCAAGCAGAGACTCAGCTGAAGCACAAGGCCATCCTTGGAACAGTGGCGCAAGGCAGAGCCGGACTTGGGAGCCTAAAAGCAACCTGATACAACTCTGTCAGTGGAAAAGAAAGGTAGAGGCTGGTACAGGAGGAGGTGCAAGCTTCAGTCAAGGAAGAGCGAACCAGCAGAGCAGTGGCCATGCGGCAGCAAGGCGCCTGGATGAGGTGGGAACAGGCGATGGAGCGGAGTGTCACCTGGAAGGACATCTGGATATGGAATCCTCAGAGGATCAAGTTCTTGATTCAGGGAGTCTATGATGTCCTTCAAGTCCATCAAACCTGTACACATGGGGCAAAATAGAAACACCTGCATGCCCCCTTTGTTCAAAAATAGGGACATTAGAACACATCCTGAGCAGCTGCTCCAAGGCGCTGGGTGAGGGCCGGTATCGATGGAGGCACGACCAGGACCTCAAATCCATCACTGAGGCAATCAACAAGGGGATCAGGAACAGCCGACACACCCAAGCTACAGCCAAGGCCATTCACTTCATCAGGGAAGGACAAAAGCCAGAGAAAGCATTGAAAAACTGCTCTGTACGTTCGCTCTCCACAGCCAGGGACTGGGCAATGACAGTCGACCTGGACAGGCAGCTGTTATCATACATAACCCAGTCCAAATTGAGACCTGACATAATTTTGGTCTCAGAGCCCACAAAACAACTAATCTTGTTGGAGCTGACAGTGCCCTGGGAGGAGAGGATGGAGGAGGCTCAAGAGAGAAAGAGGGATATGCCAGTCACTCCCTGAGCAAGGCCTACGGCCCACTAGGCATTACAGGTGCTAACCGAAGAAGAGCCATAGGTAACAATGTGGAGGCAGCAGAGAAAGCATCTAGATTGCTCTGGTTGAAGAGGGGAGAGCAGTGGGGGCCTTAGAATGCTACTTGGACACAGGGTGGGGTCTGATCACTCTCGGTTGGGTCGCCAGGACGGGGTGTCTGTTGCAAGACCCGAAACACCCAGTAACTCCTGGATACAACACTGATGATGTGTCCAAGGTCGTGCATCAGAAGATGTTTCTGTAAACATTGCCCTGTAAACTGCCAACAACACACGCTTATGAACCATAGAAACTTGAACATCATGAAGCCGATACTGCTGTGGTCTCCTGCTGCAACTATTTCTGAGAACCGGTCCCAAACATTAGATTTAGCAGCTTGACCTTCTTTTATTTTAATGATTTGTATTCTCGACCTTAATTTCTCTGGCACCTCGTCTTCCATCTTCACTTTTACTTCTCCGTTTATTTTGTGGTTGTGGCTGGCGACGGGAGCTGCTTGGCCCTTTCGTGACGTGTTTGGTTTTGGGGTCATCACGCAAGTTACCTTGCTACATAGGCCTACGTATTGTAACCTTATCAAAGAACTTTATTAAATATTTGGGAATATATATTTTCATATTTTATTTAGGCAATAGGGAATTCCACGCAACATACATGTTTTTTTTATTTAGTTTTTTGAATGACCCGCCCCGCAAATAAAATGAATTTTTTTTATCCGTCCCGTGCATCACTAAACCCTGTATGCTCAGGTTTTTATTGATGTACAGTCAGATGCTCATGTGCAGTTGAAGTGCAGTTTCTCTCTGATCACACCTATCGAGCATTACACAAAGAATTATTCAAACATTCCTGATCAATGTATAATGTTACTGTACAAGAAAGGTGTTTCGATGTTTTTTTTATATAGCCAAATTGTATTTCAAAAAATGTCCATCAATTATAATGATGACATCATGTCATGTCACTTTGTGTTTAAGACCGTTCTCCAGACATGGACAACTTTTCTGAAGAGGATGATGACAGTTATTCTTCAGAGCAGGAGGCCAGTGATGATGCCGTTCAGGGTCAGGTCAGCAGTTCTCATTCTGTCAATCATCACAACAAAAATCCACTGCAGTTTTATTATTTTATTGCCTTGTTGCTAGCAGAATAAAAACTGTCTTCTAAACATATAGTTACAACAACAAATAAAAGTCATAGTTATACATGACTGGGACAAAACTGGCATCTAAGTAGACACTATGTAACATTTGCTACTGTTGCTTTAATCGATAGAAAACGGACGCGTTCTGGCTTCTTTCCACAGAAAGCAGTGTTAATTGCAGCTGGTGCTAATTCTGCACAATAAAACGGTTCAACTGTCTCATCTATATCTACAAAAACCATCCTGCAATGTATTTATCTTCCTCTGTTTGTAGGACCTTTATGATGAGGATGATGACATTCAACGAAAGCCAAAAAAATCTCGAAGGAAGATGATTAGAACCTCATCTATGACCCGGGTATGTAGATATACAGTAATCGCTCTGTGGTTATTCTGGGTTGCCCAATTTGAAAAACTATTGAAGAAAGTCGTTCGGCCCAGCACTGAACCCTGGGGAACCTCATTTATACACTGTAAAGAATCAGCAAAAAAAGTCTGTTCAAAAGCTGACCTAAATTTTTAAGTTAAATCAATTGAATTTAAATGATATTAAACTGACATTTTGTATAAATTCAAAATTCAACTTTTGGCCACATACTGCGCATGTGGGGTGGAGGGGTAGGCGTAGGCTGAACCAAAGCACATGCGCACCCATTGTCAACAAAACACAGACATCAGTTTCACTCACCGCATGAGGTTCATGTCTGGCATCTTTAAGCACTGGGACGGCTCCATAAATCCGTTTCAAGTGATCTCCAAATCCAGCGTTATATTCACAGTTTATATAACATTCATCACCAAAATGTAGTGAACAAACAAACACCTGGACTTCGTGAACGTATGCTCTCTCTCCCTCCTGCACACAAGTGAAAGTGACGTCTGCGCATGCTCTTTCTCTTGCTGTCCTTGTGGCCTTGTGCTTTTCTGGGATAATTGTCCAATAAGGGACTAAGAAAAAATTGTTACGAAACAGTTTTATATATGTTCGAAAAAACTTTCTGAAACCTTTACGATCGCTGTAAATCCTGGATCAGTGTGTAAACTAGAATGACACTAATAAAGAAATTCTTCCTTTTCTAAAGCACATGATCAAATCTGATAAAAATATACCTTAGAGACCTGAGGAGAGTCTTTATCTGCATCTTCTTTTCTCTTTAGCAACCGAATTTCAAACAGAAGTTTGTTGCTCTGCTGAAGAGATTTAAAGTATCTGATGAGGTGAGATTTGTTTTGTCTTTATTTTTAGTCATAACAGAATAAATTACTGTACTGTGTGCTCCTCCATATGATGGTCCTTTCCTTTAAAATCATTTCAATCAATCTTTATAGAAACACTCCTGTGAGACGATGTTACAGCTTCTCTTCTGAAATCAAGCGTATAGCTTTAGTTCTGGCAGGTCATGTTATTCAAACTTGTATCAGCCAAGTATGACTAGATCATATCTGTTGTTACTGTCAACATTCTGATTAAAAAAAACGAGAATGAAACTAGGGCTGCTCCCTTTCAGTCGACTATTCGTTATTCAACTAGAAAGATACGTATTCTAACATATTTTTATTTGACGATTGTCTGCTTATAATAAGTGTATACGCACCACGTTAGTCGCTTTATGCCGTTCGCTCTAACTCTTCCGTTAACTTTGATAAAGGAATGGTATTATGAACATGTTTACAGTATCATTGTGGCTCAAAATAAAGAATATGCAATCCTATGTTTGCCAGATCTGTTAAGCACATCCGCTGCATCCCTCCGCCATCTGTGCGCTTACCTGCAGCCGCATCGGTTTCATTGATTGCGGGACACATAGTCATGTTATTCATTAAGATTCAGTATACACGTTAATACAGTGTATTATGTAAAGAAATGACGAAGAGCCTGAACGTGGCAATGGCATTTTATTTATATAGCACTATTAATTTCAACCAGAGGTTGACCAATGTGCTTTAACATCAAAAGAAAAAAAGAGCATAAGAGGACTAATACAGAAAATATGAAGAATACACAGATAACAATTAACTTCGATAGAAATTTGTCGAAAATATACAAAAGACAACAATAAGCTATAAAAAGCCTTATCTAAGAGATAGGTCTTTAGCCTAGGAAGACAGATGAAGCCTTTTTTATTGTAATGGGCAATGCATTCCAAAGTTGAGGGGCAACAAAAGAGAAGGCCTACGCTTTCGATTCATCTTGGGAATAGATAGAGTCTGATCGTTAGAACACCGAAGAGATCTACAAGCCTTTCGTTGAACCAGTAGATCAGAAATGTAAGAGGGACCCAGACCATTTAGCGATTTAAAAACAATAAGCAAAATTTTTAAATCGACTCTGTGGCGCACAGGCAACCAATGCAGAGATCTTAAAACAGGAGTGATATGAGCATGTTTAACGTGAACAGAAAGCGCATCAATAAAGGACCAGGACAGTGTCAGCGCTTTGCAATCATGTTCGTGGCTTCTGCTTTTCTTAGAAGATATGCTGTATTATATGGTGTATACAGAACATTTAGTGTTTTGGAATGTCGCATGTACATAAGTTTGGCCTTGTTGTTGGGAAACTGATCTCCGTGTTCTCTGTGAAACCAGTGCTCCTGTCTTTATGAAGGGCATGATGGCAGAGACGCGAAAAACCGAAGGAAAAATTTAGTCGAGTTAAGTTAATGGTCTGTATTATTGTAGTGTTTAGTTACTGCTTTATATTTTATTTATTCGTTAGCACAATCTATTGAATTTATTTATATATTCCTATTTTTTGCGTTCTGACTTCAGACTTGTCTTTCGGTTGTAAAGCCGTCTTGCTTGATTATTTCCACTGATATGTTTTCTTTGAAGTGCTTCAATTTATTGTATTTTTATTTATTTGTTTATTTACAATTTATTTTATATTCTACGTTTAAAATATTGCTACAACTGAATTATGTTTTGAAGAAAATACTATTTTTGCGGTCTGATCCAGATGAAAAAAATGTGTCCGTAGCCCTTTTTATTTTTGCGGTAATATTTTTGTTTGCTGTTTTGGTTCGTTTGCCTGAAATTTATATTTACTCCATCTTTTTTTTTTTCAATTTTCACTAGTTCACTAGAGAAAAATTATATTGAGACGTATAATCATTACTTTTGCCTATGTCATAGCGGATTGCATTATACGTGCGTTTGAGCACTCAATTTATGTTTGAAAGGCTCTTTATTATGGTTTTGTATAGCTCTGTAATTTAGAACAATGTTAGCAATGTTACATAAAATATATTTCTCATACATGAAGCTTAAACCATCATCTGATGTCTCCATTCCCCATGTATATTGAAATATTTAAATTAATATCATAAACGTGCGAATAGTCGTCTAATGGCCTAAATGAACAACTACTAGTCAACTAAAGAAATCTCTAGTTGAGGGCAGCCCTAAATGAAACCAATAGTCAGAAAATGATCTCATGTATTAAGCGTCAGAAGTCTCTATGGTTGTCATATTTCTAACTCATTGAGTTGTGCTGGATCAGGTTTTGGACTCGGACCCGGTGGATCAGACGCAGGAGGTTGAAGATTTGGATCTTCTGTATGACAGTCTGGAGGTTTATAACCAGAGCGACAGCGGGCCAGAGATGGAGGATAATGAAAGTCTCCTGAGCACCCCTAAACCCAAACTCAAGTAACGTATCCATTCACAGAAGATCTACATTCTGTAAATTAGGGCTGCACGATAATTAATTGCGATACCACTAAATCCTATTGAAATCGAGCTGGCTGCGATATGCAATGTGTCGATGTTTTTTATAATGCGTAGCTTGTCCGGGGATCAGTAGGAAATGCTGCTCGATCTAAAATCAGTGCGAGTTTGAGTCGCTTATAATGTGCTTTTGAAAAAGCAACATCCGTCAAACATGATCATTATTAAAAAAAAAACAAAGGGCTCGTTTTACGTTCTTATGACTCTTCATTGTGTAATTAGGACAATTTTCGTCATATTCACAAACCAATGTAAAGATAACTTCACATAAAAGTTTAACTTAAGAAGAGCATTCGCCTGTCTTTCATTCTTGTTGTGATCGGATTGGAAAGATTCAGCGCTGTCTCAAGTAATCAACAGATAAATTGCGCATTCTGAACTCCTCAGTTAGTTTCGTTTTAAACGTCTCAAATACCAAATCGTTCGTCCTCAGGCTCAAAAAATCCGTCACAGCAAACAGCGAATCGTAGTAATGCGTTCACGTTGTGTCTGTAAAATTGATGAGCTGAGCTGTGACCAACGCAACGACAGCGAGAAACATCACTTCAAAAATACACTAGGTGCGTATCTTTAGCGAGGCTGCGCAGAGTGCCGCTTTGCTGCTGCTATAAACAAAAGCATTGACTAGAGTGGCCTCCGGACTCTCTCCTTCTCACACACATAGGCCAACACTGGTGGGCTCGCGATCTACTCCACTTTTCACATTAGATATTACAACTAGAAAAAAAATTGGCAGGTTGCGCATGCCCGAGTACTAGTCGTAAAATGCGACCATTTAATCGCAGTCTGGAGCCCTGCTATTTGAAAACGCACAACTTGTAAAATGTGAAAATGTAAACTTGTAGAGCAGGCAGGTGGGGTTCGTCCGGTTCACGCGCAGAGTGAGAGTGCTCTACTCACTCTGCGCATGGGCACTGTGCATGTCAGACACCTCAGAGCCGCTTCAAGTCGAACACACCCCATATCGATATTAACGATATTGTCTAATCCCGAATCGCGTTGAAAAAAGATATTTGATGTATCTTAAAACTCGATATATCGCCCAGCCCTAGTGTGTATTTGGAGTTCTCACGAGAGCGCCCTCTGGCTTTCGGATGCAGCAGCATTTTCCGTACTTCACTCAAAAGCTGTGCATAAATCACGTGATATTTATCGTCGGTTTATAGTGACAGCCCTACTGTAAATGCAGTTTAATATGCTGAATGTGTGTATGTGTGTCTCCTCAAGACCATTTTTCGAGGGAATGTCTCACTCCAGCTCACAAACGGAGATCGGGAGTTTGCACAGTCAGCCGAGAGAAAATCATTCAAGTGTACGTCACTTTCATTCATACATGTTAAAAAAAATACACACACGCGTGTTATTATTCTACTGCTGTTCATTTCAATAGACTTCAGTGTGATTTGAGCTTTTTTTAAAAAGTCATGATTAACACCTCAGTGAGGAACTACATTACCCATAATTCTGTCATCATTCCTTTAATAGTCTGGATATTTCCCATTACTTTTTAGGGGATTTTATATTTGTTGTCACTGGTTATTGTCTACAGTTAATTTGATATTTTCACTTTTTGTGTGTGTAGGGTGGAGATGTCTTAACAGTGGATAAGAACAGATATACAGATGAGTCTGCAGTGCTGGACTCTACAGCTGTGGTAAGTACACATTTTTGATTGATACATGTATAAATGTGACTATTAAATGTTACTAATAGTACAGAAACATAACATGTAGATATAAATGACACGATGACGATGATCAATGAACCGAATCCACTGTACTGTGACTCTCTGTCACACTTCAGTTCACATGTGTTATCGGCGGCTTGTTTCTGATGTGTCTAAGTGGTTGTCGTCACGGCTACAGGTCGGTTTCTGTGGCTGTGTGCTAGTGTTTATTTGTGTGCGCAGGAGCAGACGGAGGAGGAGACGGGCGGGGGGGCTGTCACATGTGACGGGGATGTGAACACAGACAAATCAGCAGCAAACATTGGCAAACTCTGCAAGGCCGAGTCTCAGACTCTCATGTCACCTAGGTAACACGTCCATCCTTCTACCAATCCTCTTATGGTTATCATTTCTATCACTCTGAAAGCGGTTTCATCCAATAATAATCATCACTGTTTCTACGACGATACTCACTTTTAATGTTCCAAGATGATTATAATTTTTCTATGTAAAACATTCACATTAAAACATTTGTCCTGCTTTTTTATTTTCGCTGTGGTCTTGTCTCAGTTCCAGACTTTCAGAAAATATGAATCACTATTCGAAATTTTAAAAAACAAATATAATTTGGAGGAAAAAATAAACTCTTTAATCACTTTAATATTTACTATGGTTAAAAGACTCGAATTGTGACTTTCCCTCAATACCACAACAAACACTAGTTTGGTTTTTCCACGCATAGCTTAAGCATTTTGCATCGCTTTAAGTGATGATATGTAACAAAAATCTCAGCCCAATGCTTTCTTGTCAGCTCTCCACTATTCTAACCCAATAAAGGCATAAAAAGCCCCTAAAAATATAACCATGAACTAAGAGGAATAAATGCTATAGAAGCAATAGTTTCTTCATGTTATGCATCAACTAACATTAACAAATACAGCCCTACTCTAAAATGTTACGGAAAATCTAAATAAATGTAAAAGTAAAATGTATGCTTTTTTTAATGCAGCAGTTTTTGTGAAATTATGCAAAAAATGGACAGTTTTTTAATTATATTTTGGATTTTGTTCATTTCAGGTTTTAATTTGATATATTTCTCATAAATGCAGTAATTTTACTACAAATTCATCTTGATATTTGTTGTTCAGAAGAAATTACAAAATGCAAACTTTGATTTACCTTTACATGATTTGCATTTATGTTGTCTGGTTCTGTCAGTTTCTCTTCACTTTACCAAATGTAAACCATTGAGGGAGCTTATGAGCAGCTCTGTCTAGCTTGAAACCAATAAGCATGTTAAACTGGTTGTAGCTGGAGATGTATTCATGGGTTTCACGTGGCATCACACAGTGGTGCGGACGCCATTTGTTGGACCTTACAGCAACATGTGTCTATCTGTGATAACAGTGAATCTCAACAAAAAAAAATATGTGTACGCACAAATAAATGCATAAAACGTGCTCACGCTTTTGATTCCTCATAAATGTTATGACGTATATTAGGGACCAGTTTGTTTTGGATGTTTATGTAAAAAAAATACAGCTTTCATTTACTTTACAAATAGTTATGAAACATTTTCAACAGACTTCAAAGTAAAATCTAATATCCTAATAAATACCCAAAAAAGTAATAAATAGGCCAATTATGATTTTTGCCATAATAGCGCTGGCCTTGAAATTAGTTATTTTTTTGTGTAATGTTATGTTTTTCTATTCCAATTTAAAAAAAAATGGTGGGTCTTGAGATGATAGCCTACTGTAGAAGGTCTTCTTTTTAATATATTTGATTTCACATGGACTTGATTTCAAAATAAAGCCTAATCAACGTTACAATAATTAGCAGAAAATCTTAAAGCCAGTCGACAGAAAACTAATCACGCGTTTGCTAAATTCAGGCCTGCACTTAAAAGCTTCTCATGTGGAGCTCACGCACCATAACAATTTATTGATTATGAAATTTCATGAAAATAAGGTGAAATGCCCATACCATTATCGAATGGTTTTAATTAACAGGGAATTAATACGTATAAATATTAGTTTCTTTGCTTAATATTAAAATTATCAACCTTAAACATAATAATTCGCATTTCTTTTATCAATTCCTATAAATTTTATATACAATAACAGTTAATGTATTTTAGAATTCATAGAAACTACATTTCGTTGCGCTGTACTTGTACATGTGTAATGACAATAAAGTTGAATCTAATCTAATGTATTTGTGGTACGGTTTTCAAAAATGAATGGTACTATTTACAAAACTGAGGGCACGGATTGGAAACTCATGGGTATGGTTTATTAATTTCATGACACGATTTGTTAAACTGAGTGAAAGAATTACAAAACTGTGGCCTCTGATCTGAAGTCCTCATATGCTCTGTAATACGGAGAGGCTTCGCTGGGTCCTCCAGGTGGCGCCCACGGCAAAAAGGTCACGTGTTTGAAACCCATGCATAGATGTGATGACTGAAGCTGTTGCGTTGGGGTTAGTTGGACATGTTAAGAGATGTTCTCATTGAATTGGTTGTTATATGCGTCTTTCTTTGTTGTGTTGACAGTAAAACAGACAGTAAACTGCAGCGACGTCCTCGCAGCACCTCCATGAAGGACAGACAGAACTCGAAGGCTCAGAGTGATCGCACTAACAGCATCGAGAGCGAGACCTCACCTGACTCCAGACTCATCACACAGGTTTGTGTAAGTGTGTGTCTGACATTATTACATAAGAAAACTAATGGTGTTGTTGTGAGAGGATTGTCTGATCACTTGTTTGTTTAATTGTGGCAGGTTCCGAGGAAATCAGTTTACGATCAGCTAAATCAGATCCTGAACTCAGATGAACATCTGCCAGAGAGCATCATCCTCATCAACACTACAGACTGGCAAGGACAGGTGTGTGTGCATGTGTGGGGGCCTGCTTATCCATATTTTTGGGGAGACATTTTTACCCAAAAGTAAGGAAAACTTGACAAATCTGCACTACCTTCTTTTGGGGATGTCATTATTTGCTAAAACGACAGAAATATAGTAAGTCAAGTTGAGTGGAATGTTGTGGGTTAATTGCTAAATGTTCCATAATGTTTCATAAACTGCTTAGTCTCACAAGTTAGTCATCTATTTTTTTTCTTCAAGACAGGTCCTAACTAGGGCTGCAACGACGTGCCTGAAATGCGTCGACGCATCGTATTATTTACGTTTATCTGCTGTAATGGCAGTTTCTGTTCCCGGGCGTGTGTAAATTAATCAGCAGAACAAGATAAAGTATAATACACCCGACAAACAGCGATCGTGAGCATCGGATGCAGTAAGTTAGTGAATGGACTGAGGATCATCACAGTATGGACACGCAATCACAAACGGACGGAGCGGGGCACGTAGATGTAGACTTTCATAATAAATGAATTTATTTTAACACTAGCGTTAATGTAAATCATTAATGTAAAGCGTATTGTACCAGTGTAAGTTAGTGTATGTGAACCTTTGCCGATTGTGACCCTGCTTAAGTTGCTCTTCAGCTTCAAATAGGACTTGCTATCATGAAACCACCGTGAAAGCACCTTTAAGTCATTCGATAGCTTTATGCGAGGAATAAACCAATATAGAATAATTAAGAAACTCTGTCCTCCGCTGGCGCTGTCATATGTCAATCAGCAATAATCAGCATGCGTGTGTATGGTGAAGGTCAGGACGTTACTCTTTCCAAGATGTTCCAATGTTTTCATTATTCTTCATAATCACAAGATGATACTCATGGATTTATTTAAAATGTATTTTGCTAGAGACGGTGAATTACTCGCTGAGTGTAGCTTCATTTATTGGAAGCACCGGAAGCGGTCTAAATGTTGTGCGTCTTCATACGCAATAACTTTTTTAAACCTCTGATTTAACTGTAAACTGTTGGATGGACAGTTTGCAATGCATGTGTGTTAAACATGTAACATATCATCTCTTCTAGTAGTTGTGATCTGACTGGTATTTACTTTGGGGAGCAAAAGGATCCCCGCGACTACAGAAGGAGAAGGTGCTTTAAGCGTATCATTGTGCCTCCGGGATGCGCATAACTGTAAATAATGAAGCGAATGCATTAGGTGCCTTATTCTGAGTTAAGGATGCGCATGCGCGCTTTTATGCCACTCTGCATTGGAGTCTTTTATACGCTATCGTTTTGTGCAATAAACAGAGATCGATAGTAGTATTCTTACTTTTACTCAATTGCATTATGAGACTGAAAACAGTCGGATATTACATGGAGGAAATAAAATACACAGCATATATCATGCTCTGGTATTTCATAAACACATTTTTAAATGTTTTGCCTTTAATACAGTACATTAAAAACTACTAAATTAAAAGAAGATAGTGATTTTAATGTAAACAAGGATTATAATGTTAAAACCATCACATTTATTTATGAAATGTAGTGGAGTAAAAAGTATGATGTGCTTTACAATGTAAGAAAATCCTAGAACTTAATATTTATTGGAAAGATTGCCAAAGGATTAATAAAGTAACCAAAAAAATCTTTTTTGGATTCATCGAAAAATAATTGTTAGATTAGTCGACTAATCGAAAAAATAATTGTTAGATTAGTCGACAATTAAATAATCGTTAGTTGCAGCCCTAGTCATAACCTCTTAAAGTTAGTTACATAAGAAGGTAGATTGGTCTAATTGATATCTGAAAAGTAAGACTGATTAGTCCTAACTAACTGCTAGTCAGCGAGACTAGTTATTAATACCCAGTCTTAACTTGGCAGCTAAGTTTGGGGTGAGATGAGAAGACGCTGGTTTATTTCTCACGAGTAATGTGTGGACTGACACACACATGATGATCACCTCTTGTTTTTCTGGCAGTATTTGAATGAGATTCTTCAGGAGCACAAGCAGCCCGTTGTGTCCACCGTCTCCCCTGCAGATGTTCAAGCTGCGTTCAACACTATCGTCACCAGGATTCAACGATTGTACGTCATAAATACAGAGTGAAATTCCTCTCTGTTCATCTCATGTACAAGTACGAAGTGTTTGTCATCAGTGCACTTTCATGCTCTTTCTTGTTGTTTTGTCAGCTGTAATTGTAACGCACAGATGCCGCCCACCATCAAAGTGGCTGTGGCGGGTGATCAGAGTTACCTCAGCACGGTTCTCCGCTGCTTCGTGGAGCAGCTCGCAAACAAGACGCCTGATTGGTTGAGCTACATCCGTTTCCTCGTCATTCCTGTTGGTAAGCAGAATCAAAGATCATAAGTCCAGCCTAAAATGACACCCTGATCTATGATGTCTATCATTTGTATGCATCTCTATGATGTGATTTGAGTGATTATTAAAAAAAGAAATATTGAAGCCCCCCTAAAACACATCACTGAAACAAATGAATGAGATTGTATGAATTCATCTGAATTAGCCACCTTATCAAACAGTTGTTTTTTGTATGTTAGATTCGCTTAATGGGACTAAGTGTTTTAATTTCAGCACAGTTGAATTGCCCAGTAGGGAGATTTCCCACGCATTATGCATGACAGGGGGAAGCAGTCAACAATATGAATAGAGGAAAGGAGGTCTGAGGTTTTACTGGTTTGTCGGGTGGGCATCCTCTGTGTTTGGGGGATAAATGATTATAGAAATACATAGCATACTTGCCTTTCCTTGCCATTATCTGAGAGACATCCATGAGTTGTGTGTCCCACTTTCATCACATCAATTATCCTGGGTGAAAGATGCCTTGGTGCTGGGCGGTATGACCAAAATGTATATAACGGTGTTTTCCAGATTTAAATCAGTTTCCCGGTACATGACGGTATTTAAAAAAAAATGTTCTACTGATTGAGAAAGGGAAATACTGCAGTATATTGACTTGACATAGCATATTATGCTGTCATGGTGATTAGACAATTCCACAATAGTATTATACAGGTTTGAAAGGCCCACAAAATGATACTATTTATAAAGAGGTGGCACTCATGATGAAGTAAAGGAATCAGAATGCATGAAAGTTGTAGTCAAGAACCGTTTAATTGTGCAAACAACTTGTAATTGTTACACAATGTAAACAATCCCAATTTCCCTATAACTTCTTTAACAACCGTGTGCAAAGTTATTTGCATACATAATGTTTAAGCACAGAAATCGAGAAGGTGTGCAACTTGCATTAATACTATTCCTTCATGTTCAAGCCTAGGTTAACAACATAGTAATTAAGGAAATCTTAAAATATAATATAAAACAAGTGCAACTTGCAGACTTCTTTACCAATTGAACATTCATGAAAGCAACTTGCTTTAATGTGGACTGTGATGTATACATAAATTCAAACAAACTTGTATTAGTAATGGTACTGCTTCAAAACTAGCTGCAGTACAAAGAAACTGCAACTTGGCTTGCAAGATTATCCTGTTGCATAGAACAAAACAACAAGCTACATAAATAAGTCATTTTAGCTGTTACAAATTTAGAGCCAGGAAAATCAGACGGTCCACAGCATCTGGTTTGAGTGCGGTCCTGTGGCACGTTACAATGTTGCCACCAGTACTGAACGCTCTCTCAGATGGAGCACTGGTGGTAGGGATACACAAATACCGCCGGGTCAGCTTTGCAATGCGGGGGAAATTTGCCTGACGGCAGTTCCACCAGTCTAAAGGGTCTGCACCACTGTCAACCTCTGTGGTCTGTAAGTAGGTTCTCAGCTCCATTTTGATGCTTCCCTCCTCAGAGAGTGTGTCTCTACTGCAGCACATGCTGCTGGTGCTCTGCCTCTTGAAAAAGCTGGACAAACTAGCCTTTTTCCTTCTGCAGAATCAGAAACAGGCCCTGCAGCAGTCCCTAAGACAGTGTCTTCCGGTTGACCTTTTAGTGACTTTATTTCTTCAGCTGCTCTGGATATAACCTGCTCCACATTTTCTTATTCAAAGTAGGTGGTTCTGAATCGTGGATCAAGAAAAGACGCAATATCGAGCAGGTCATCTGTGACAGGATCTGAATTTTTATCATTCAAGTAGGATAGAATGTTTTGCTTCACATCCTTGGTCAGCTGAGTATCGTTCTCTTCTTCTGCAAGAATTGATGTGTTCAGGAGATGGAGTGTTGGCTTAATGTAGGAGATGCTGACATATCGCTCTCCAGACAAGGCTTCTCTATGAAGTCCTGGAGTGGGCTCAACACCTTATTGACAGCCTCCAGGACATCCACATCTTGACAAAATGGACCAAGTGCCTTGATTTCTTCTCAGCTTTTAGAACCCGACTAATGGCCCTCTCTTGCTCAAGTACACTTTGTATCATCATGTGCCGTGATCCCCACCTGGTGGGCGTCTCAGTTATGAGCACGTGCTTTGGAAGACCCAGTTCATCCTGAGCAATTGCCAGGTCCCTCCTCTTCTTCCAAGAGTATGAGAAGGCTGAAACAATGTTTTTGCAGACACCTACTGCGCGTTATATGCGGTCATCTTTCACACCTCTTTCTGTAAAAACACAAACAATATTAGTTTGCTTAAACTTATGTTAATTAAACAGATTCATTAATCTATAGCCCCAAAATCCTCTCATTTACAAACCCTCCCACAAATGGATTTTCTTGTCTGTATGACCAATGACAGAGTATTTTAAATGCAAGTGATCGCACTGGCGCCTCGATGTTAACTGTCATACAGTATAAGCGCTTTGCTTCCACAAACTTCGCAGAAACACTTGAAAGTGCGCACATTTATAAACATTATAGTGTAGCAATATTCATGCAGCAAATGTATTATTTAGTCAATTAAACGTAATTAGAAAAAATTAAAATCTTTAACTGGTAAAAGGTCTTGCTTGCGGTTAACTGTTAAATGATTAATATGTATATATTAAAAATAATGATAATAACAAATAATACATAAATAATTCATATTTGTATTTATCATATCATTTGACAGCTATCAAACATAGTTTAATATTAATATAATAATTGCCTACCTATGGCTTGGTGAAGAAAGTGATCAAAGCACCCAAGCCTTGTCCAACTATTCAGCTCAGTAGCCTTCTTGATGTTGGCTCCACTGTCTGTTGTGATAGCCACTAGCTTCTGCTCAGAAAGCCCCCAGCAATCAAGTGCCTCTCACAAGCCTGATGCGAGTAATTCGCCAGTGTGGTCATCAGGAAAGTAGCTTGTTTGCAGACAATGGCTTCGCAACACCCAGTCGTCACTTATATAATGTTCCGTCAGGCTTAGATACGGCTCCATGCTGCGACTAGACCACACGTCTGTCGTTGCTGAGAAGTGAGGGACGGTAGCCAGGTCTACTTCTAGCTTTGCTCTGTGTTTTAGGTACAAGTTCGGGATTGCTGTTTGGCTGAAGGATTTTCTGCTCGGTACAACATACCTGGGATCCAGTGTCTTGATCATTCTCCTAAAGCTGTCTTGCTCAACAGTATTTATCACGACCATGTCTTTGGCTAGGTGGATAGTGATAGAGTTTGTAATCTCTATTCACCGTTTGCTTTTCTTGTCGTATGCAGTCCCTGTAGCAACACGTCTTCAAGTGATACCTGACGCGACTTTTCTTTTGTTAGTTACCTGCGGATGTGGAGGACGACGCTGATCTTAGTTTTCATGCAGTCTTGATATTCCAAGCCATGTTTGCGGCTAAGGTGGTAGAGCAAATTGCTCGTGTTGCCGTCTCTTGCGACAACTTTACCCCGACACTGTTTGCAAAAAATTGTTGTTTGGTCGATGTCGTTTTTTTTAAAACCAAAGTACCTCCAAACAACAGTAAGGCTCCTCTTTTTGACACAAATTCTTCTGTGTCATCACATTTAACAGTTTCAGTTTCGGAACGTTCATAGTGTAACGTATCCATCCTCTCTATCACGCTTTAGTAACACACTGCAACAGTGAAAAGGGACCCCACTAAATATATTTTTTTATATTTTTTGAGGGAGAGAAAAAAAATAGCAAATACTTAAAGAAAACGGTTTTGACCTTATATTCTTGCAACATTTAGGCTATAACCAGTAGGATGTAACTGTAAACTCTGACAATTTGTCAAATAATGAAATAAACAACACTTCCATTAAGGAATAATCAGAAGCGATTACAAACCCAAACTATTAAAGTATAACAAAAAAATACAACATAAAATATATAACATGCAGTTGCTAGATCGTCCATTATCTAAGCAATTATTTGTGAATAAAATACTGAATTAATTAATTTTTAAAAAGTGATTGAATTAATAATTCAAGTTAATATAATTTAAAATAAACTAAAAAGACAAATCAAACGAATCAAAACGGCAAACTGAAATATTAGTGCAAAAAAACCCAAAAAGGCCTAAGAACACTAACAAAAGTATTTTTTTATATTTTGTATTAATACATTATATAAACGAATAAATAAAATAAGAAGCGCAGTAACTAAACACTACAACAATACAGACCATTATCTTAACTCTTTTCCTTCGATTTCCACATCTCCGCCATCAGTGCACTTCTTAAAGATGGCAACACCGGTTTCATTGTGTGAAGGATACGGATCTCAGTTTTTCTGACAATATGGACAAATGTTCTGTAACAAATGTTATTTCCAAAACACTAAATGTTCAGTATACACGGAATAATAAAGGATATTATTCAAGAAAGGCAGAAACCCAGAACATACAAATCATACAAATGACATTCCGTGTTGGAATGTAGCAGAATCCAGAGTTTGTTCTCACTGTGTGGAAAACTGACACACGCACACAATGAAGCCGATGCGGCTGCCTTTAGGAAGCGCACTGATGGCAGGGACATACAGTTAGGCCTGTCACGATAACAAATTTTGCTGGACGATAAATTGTCCAAGAAATTATCGCGATAAACGATAATATTGTCGATCTGAGACCATTTTCATCTAGAATAATGATAATGGCATAATAATGCACATACACCTTTCAAAATTCAATAAACGTTTATTTCCAAAAGACTATTTAACACTGAAAATGGAAAACATTTTAAATGAACAAAACAACCAAAAACAATAAAAGCAATGGACTCTCAGTCTCTGTTAACAAAAAATGCACTTGAATAAATACCAAAAACAATAAATAAAATGGATGTTAACAAAATTGCACTTCAAAAAATATTAAACAATAGGCGCAACATATCCGTATTGGCAGAGAAAAATTGGATGTCTTTGATCTCGTTTAGTATGCCATCTTTAATGCTGTTGTACAGTTGTGGAATTGCCGTTTGTGACACGTATGTTCTCCCAGGCAATTCATACTGGCTGTCAAATGTTTGCAGCATTCGTCGAAATGCCGGCTTTTCGACGATACTAAAGGGCAGCATCTCTTTAGCAATCAAGCGAACTACACTGTCGGTGAGTGCACACCATTTTGCACTGTCCTGTTTGTACTTTGTCTGTCGACTAAATGCCCCAGTTATGGTGCACTGTCGGGAAGACGAAGACGGCCCGTCTGTTGTAGCTTTTTTTTTCCCATCTGGGAAAACTGCAACGGATGATTGTGTTTTAGGTGCATGTGCATGTTTGTTGTGTTACCGGTTTTAGTCGATACTGTTTTAAAACAAATGCGACATACCGGCTCGCTCAGGTTAAGTGGTTCACCACAGTCATTTGGTTTGAATCCGAAGTGCTCCCACACTGCAGCTGTCGCGTTTGGCTTTGAAACCAATTCCATGTCACAACTTGCGTCTCGTCTTTTCGCTCTTCTCTGCAGTCGCCTCAAACACTCCCGCCTTCCCACACAAAGTCCATGTGACTGACAAGCGCCGCCTCCCCACACAAAAGACAATGCAACTGACAAGAGGGTTCACTTCTCCTATGCTAAGGAAACGAGAGTTGTCATTCAATCGCGGATAACAAACAAGTATGCAAATGAAATTGTCGCGGCCGGAAAAATTATCATTTTTCTTGTGCGATTAATCGATTTATCGACTATCGCGACAGGCCTACATACAGTAGATGGAGCGCATGTGCTTTATAGCAGATCTTGCGAATGTAGGTTTGCATTCCTCATTTTTTAGCCATCGTGTTACTCTTCCTCCCTGAAATAAACATTTAAATGTGCTTATAATAGCGTGCTTTTATCCACGGTAACGGTAAGTTAGAGCGAACAGCTAATAGTGACTGGTGCGGACACGTTTGAAATAAGATGCGAATAATCGACTTAATTCAAATTAGTTTGAATAAGTGTCTTCTACACAACCCGTTTAGAGTCACTGTATATCCACAGTATTAAATGCAGTACATCTCATACACTGACTTCAGAAGTATCACACATTTTCATATGGATTTTCACATAATATATAGTACAGAAGTAAGATTGTTCAGACGCAGAGATAAAATACTCAAAGCTAATATTTGTTTTGCCACTCATTAAAGAGTATTAATTATTCTGTTTCTGATCAGGTTGTCATCCGCTGGCCAAGTACATCTCAACATTTGACAATAAGTTTAATAACATCTTCATGGATGCCGGGTGGAGGGACGTGTTTGGGAGGTTGGAGGCGCCATCTTCAGGTTTGAGTCTGACATTAACACATGCTCAGATAAAACACATACTTTACTACAGTACTAAATTATTTGTTCATTCAAAAAACATGGGACGCCCCGAGACGTGTGATATACAGTACAGTAAATGATAAGAGTAGCATTGTATCTTTTCAGGATGCAGTTTTTGTCTTTATAAAACTATTTAAATAGTTTATAAAGTATTGGTTAATAGTACCGCTGATGTTATAAGGATACTTTACCCAAAAATGAAAATTCTGTCATCATTTACTCACCTTCGAGTTGTTCCAGATCTGTATACATTTCTGTATACACTAGACAAATTTTGCCCCCCATTGACTCTCATAGTAGGAAAAAGTACTTGTTGAACACAAAAGACATTTTGAAGAATGTAGGACAGCATACAGTTCTGGGGCACTTTTGACTACCATTGTAATTTTTTCTACTATGGGGGCAAGATCTGTCTGGTTATAATCATTCTTCCAAATATCCTTCTCTGTGTTCATCAGAACAAAGAAATGTATACAGATTTGGAACAACTCGAAGGCAAGTAAATGATGACAGAATTTTCATTTTTGGGTAAAATATCCTTTTAAATACAATGAAATGATGCGTTTGTGTTTTCTTTGTTGTGTTTTGATGATGTTCACTGTGTATGATCTATGATCTTCAGATAATATAGATGTGGCCGGACGTGTGTCGCAGTATCTGGTCGGAGCAATTCTCTCCCATCAGTTTCCTATATCTGAAGCCATGCTCACCTATAAACAGAAAAGGTAAAGTCTTGTTTTGTGGGTATGAAAACAAAAGATGTATACCTTTATATATACACTAACAATATGCTTGTGATGTTATGTGTTCATATCTTTTGAATGTTTGGTTATCTTCTGCTGGAGATACAATCATCTATATTCCGGGTCCATCTTAAAGGGGTCATGACATGAGTTTTACATTTTCTGGGGTGGAATTATAATATATATATATTCAAAACTATTACAATAGTTTAACAATTTGAGCCTTTAGTTGCCTTCGGTGTAACCGCCCACTTGTAAGATTGACAGCTGCTGCGGAAAGACGTGATTCTGGATAATATCAGTGTCTCTAGTACATACAGCTTTTCTTCAGCTCAGACGGTCTTTTTGAACACATTATGTGTTTATTATGCCACAGTCTCTTAAACAAATTACATATGTACAACAATATACAAGTTTTACCTTAAAAGGGAACACATTTATCGCAGGGCAAGTTACAGCACTTCATTTTTACTCTTTACGATATACATGTTGGCTCCCCAAATGGTGCATTTATTGCAAAACTAACCTTTAGCACAATTATTGACATTTGCTTGTGTACAGTATATATATTCCTATGCAGTAGCATAGCCAGATAGCCCTGGGCCCATGAGCAAAAACATTTTAACAGCGTCCCATCCGTCTGCTTGCGATGCAGGTCCCTTATCCCTCCGGACATATATTCACCTTCATACCCAGATGCTGCGCCACTGGTCCTACGATTTCTGTGATGCAACGGAATTTGCTGTTTTAACGCAGAATTGCACAATTGTTGTAGAGGACGTTAATCAGCTTTGTTTTAACTTGCAGAATGTATTTTTGATACCTAGATCTCTTTTATGTCAAAAGCTCAAGGAGAATTGGATTACTCATGTCATCACCCCTTGAAACATCTCAAGAACACGTGTGAGTCAAACTTTACCCTAAAATCAAAAGAAAGAGATAATAAAAGGAATTTATGTAGGAAATGCCTGTTTTAGGACCACTAAGATTTGTTTGCATTCTATTGGCATAATTAAATTCTCTTTTGAAATGCATGATACCAAATTAAAATGCCCCCGAAGATAACGGTCTTCACACAAAAACAGAGTAATAAAATGCTAAGGACACATACTCATAACAAGAATCTGGGTAGAATGTTAGTAATAGTCGTTTCAGTATTGGGGCAATTCCAGCGTTATGGAAGTGACATAAAATGCCCAGAGAATGAATTTGTTACAAATAAATAGAATCATCTGTTTATATTTTACTAAAACCTTGTTGATAGAGTCTAAACACCAAAAAATGCCAGTCCATGAACACATTTTCTATTTTAAAAAAGGGAAATAAACATGCATTATGGATGTGACAAAAAAAGGACGCGGTTCTTGGGAGACGACAAAATTTGTAGGATTTCCGTGAAATAAAATGCACAATCCTGAAGCAATAATACCCAATGAATGGAGAAGGGATGCCTCTTTATAGAATGAAATAGTTTATTTTCCATGTGTCCATTTATGAGGAATATGTAGTGTTATGGATGAGACAATCCTGAAAATGGCACTTACCTGACTATGAAAAATCATGCACTAAAAATAAAACAAATGCTTTACAAATTTGAAGAGAGATCTCGCATGGGCATTTGAACCACCAAACGTTAATATCTGTGCTGTTACCATAGTAAAATCCGTAGGTAAAAACTTGATATTTTCAAGGCAAGGTTGACATTTTCATGGAATTGCCCATTGAGTAAAATTGGTTTCCACGATGTCAAACAATTGTTCACATACTTGCATCAACAAATTCACTTTTTAGGCATTAGAACTTAGGTCTGACATGTTTAAAAGCATTATTTTCTAAATGTTTACATGTTTTGAACGTTTTTGAGCTTAAAAATCTCATTACATAGGTCAGGGGTCTTCAACTACTTTTCTTTGAGGGCCAGATTCCAAAAGTATAAAAAGAATTCGGGCCAGACTTTTTTACCATTTCATCATTTCTTTTGATATTTTGTATTACTGTTATTTATTGCATTTTGTTCTTTTTATACTGTTTTTGTTGCTGTTACTTATAGGTCATATATTAAAACATGCACACAAGTATTGCATCCAGTTTTTATGCCATTTCATGATATTTAATTAAAAGGGATATTGTCTTCTTAATTGAATTTTATATTCCTTAATGCGATTGTTTACCCAAAGATGAAATGGCTGTTAATTTACTCACCCCCAGTACTTCCAAGATGTGGTTTGCATTGTTTTTTCAAGAAGATATTTATGAAGATATTTAGTTAAAGCGAATCAATTGGTTTGTGCAAGAAACTGAACGCTAATATCATAGATATGGCTATTATCGCATCTTCGGGTGACTTCTAATCGCAATCATGTTCCACGTGCACATTGCAAGTTCTGGAGGGAGATTAACAGCTGTTTTTTGTAAATATAGCTGTTGTTACATAATGAATGCAGTAATAAAAACATTGTTTTTCCCTTATCTGAGACAACCCTTCACGTGGTGTAGTACTGAAGTTACTTTCAAGTGCTCAAATCACGTTTTGGAACTCGATCTATCGCATGCGCAAACCGACTGTCTGTGGCTGTGGATTGCCGACTAAATAGCATCAAGTTTCTTCGACAGACCGATCAAATCGACGTAAGACTTCAATCGTTGTGAGCTGCGGGAATTACTTTTGTATTGAATGTAGCAGCATTTTGGAGTTTAAAAAGATGTGGCGTCTCAGCACGTGGATTTCTTAAATGGGTCATAAGGCGGAAATACATGTTTTTCTCTGTCTTTGGTGTGTTATAAGTTGCCCATGCATGTTTTTGACACGTAAAATTGCTTAACATAAAGTGTCGGAACAAAAGATGCATTCTATCTAAAAGCGAATGCGAACCTAGACCTGCCTGAAACGCCTCGTGTAACCACACCCCGGCGAAACGCAAGTGAGGTGGGCGTCCTTCTAAATCTCATTGTATCGTCGCAGCCATGTCGCAGAGACGCTGTGTGTTTCGTTGCAAAAAGAAATACCCTTTGTTTGCCCTGCCTAAAGATGAGACAACTAAAAACGAATGGTTACATTTTATTTACAACAGTTCCAGAAAAGTACAATCCGAATGTTCAAGTTTGTGCATCGCATTTCTCTGACGATTGCTTTCACGAACGTAGTAGAGAGATTAAGACTGGCTATACACGAAAGCTTTGGTTAAAAAGTGGGGCCGTTCCAACCATTAAAACTTTGCTGCCGCATCAGATTCCCAGCCTGTAAGTATATTTTCATTGTAAAAGACTTTGTTCCGGACTAACGCGAGTTGAGTTTGTTGTGTGTTTGTGATCTGCAAATGCAGACACGCACGCAACTTGAAAAAAGACAACATAAGTCCTGATAATCAGTAATAATGTTCCAACTAGAGGCAACAAATGTCGTGTTTATAATGTCTTTCTATATTTAGTATTTATTTTGGGTTTGTTGTCTTTGTTGAGTCGCGACGAGATGTGGCGTAACACTGGTTGATCAAGAACGGCCTAAGCACTCGCGTTATTTATTATGTTACCATTCCCTGCTGTAATGCAAGCTTGTTTATATCTCACACAAACTCTGTATGATGTATATGGTTGTTTGTTTATAGTCTTTATAACGTTGTATATAAAAGGTAAAACAATTAGCTATATACAGTTAGCTAATAAAACCTTACCAATCCTTTACATCCTGCTCAAGTCGCGCTGGAAAGTTGATATATCGGCTTCATTTTCCGTATCAGATTCGGGCTCAAATTGATATAAGGAAGTACCGATGACATTTTATCTCCTGTCAGGAGAATGCCGTGGGAACATGATGTTCCAAATATGGTAAGAGGCGTTACATTTCCGTGAAACGTTTGCAGTATTCCACCAATCACTACGCACTGGTGAACTGGCCAATCATAGCACACCTCGCTTTTCAGAGCAATGAGCTTTGTAAAAAATCAGCGGGTTTCAGAAATGCGGTTCAAAGAGGAGTTCCAAACATGCACAGTATGTGGAAAATACAAAGTTTTTTTACTTGAAATGGTGTATACACATTGCATTACATCTAAAACAAACAATAATATTCGTTTTAGCTGTGTCATATAACTCCTTTAAAGTACACAGTCTTAAAGTCTCTCCACTTATTTGAAATGTTAAGGTGGGCCAGGTAAAGATGATTGGCGGGCTGCCACTTGACTAGCCCTGGCATAGGTCAATACCATAGCATGTTTTGCAAAAAAAAAAGAGAAGCCATGATACTAAAGCAATTTTTTATTCATGCATAATTAGACATTAATGAAATATAATTTTATTCAAAATTAACATAAAAACATAACATCAATGCATGTCTACACAATACGACTAGAGAAATATTAAAAACCGCTAACCCGGTAGCCATTTGGAAGGCACTGAGATGTTACTTCAAACAAAATCAAGCTTTACAGTATGTAAAGTTTTTTTGTGTGTTTACAGTCTTTTAAAATGTAACGGATGATGAGGACATAAGTCGTGGACACAATTTTATTTGTCAATGTTATGTTGTCATTTAAGAACATCCAATTATTTTTTAAGAAATTTTTACTGTTTAAATTACAACATAGTATTATGCACTCTGACAAAGCTGAATGCATTTTGGTAATGAGATTTTCACCAGAACATGCAATAAAATACAAAAATAAATAATTACTTTGTTAAAACTATTTTTTGTGCAAGTAGGAGAACACAAAACTTTGAATAAACTTAAAGCAAAACTTATACAAATATAGTATATTATATAAAATATTGGTATATTTACATTTAGAAAGATGTCTTTATCCAAAAGAATAGAAGTCATCATGAATGAGCATACACTTTCTGTCCAATGCCACCTGCTGGTCTTGTGACACAAAAACCCTCTGTAACTTTTTTAAATGTTTTATTCAAAAACCAAAGGTTTCTATTGCTGCTTACGACTATTTCGTTTATGTTTCGGTAAACGTTTATCTATCTCAGCGCGCAGGTACACCGACAAAGACAGACAGAGCCAGTTCAGAGAGCAATAAAATGCACAGAAATTATTTAAATTCAAACCAAAAGCACATAAGTATATTGAACCGTGGAGATCGTACTGAAAGGTTCAATATTATATTGAGAAGTGTGTCATCCCTAAATCACTTCCAAATTCCACGCCTGAACAGAAAGAGCTGTTTAAATTATCATATTTATTAAAGGTTGTTGGATTTAAGTTAAGTGAGTTTCATCTAGTCCTTTATTTCTAGTAAACATGCACATAAAGATAAAGCACTTATATAAATCATAGCAATGATAGCCCAGAAAGCTCTTCTGGATAATATGTGGAAGAGGCTACATATAAATGCTAAAAAAATGGGACGTAGTACTGACCCCTCAGGGACGCCGTGTCGTAATGGGACAGTCTGAGATCTATTAGTACCAGAATGGACAAATTGTGAATGTTCTGAGAGATTTAAACTAATTTAAACTCAATCCACCTGTGTAGTCTGTTTAACTGAACAGTGTTACATAGGCTATTGAATGCAGCACTCTGGTCCATAGGAACTAAAATGCCACAAGCCCCAGAATCATCTGTAATGAGAATATGGAGAATAGCTGGCAAGAAATTACTAAAAAGAACATTGCTGTACGCCTGATGTTTGCAAAAGAGCACATTGAAACTCCACAGTGGCGTAGAAAGGGCATGGCATATCATCATGAAAACATCATCCCAACTGTAAAGTATGGTGAAGGAAACATCATGATTTGGGCCTGCTTTGCTGCATCAGGGCTGGCAACCAGTTATTAATTTTAAGGGTTCACTTACTTTTTCCACTGCCATTTTGAATGTTGAATGAGTGTGTTCAATAAAGACATGAAAGATCAGAATTTTTTTGTTATTATTTTTAGACCCACTATATTTGTCAATACCCTTGACTTAGATGAAGATCAGATCACATTTTATGACAAATATATTCAGAAGACATACTTTTTCTTGCCACTGTAAGTGTAGCCTGGTAGAGCACACATATTGAGATTCAAATAGTCATTCAGCTGATGTCAAGTTTCACAAAAGCAGAGAAACTCCAGCTTTTTCCCACAATCATGTAAGACTGGCAGAAAAGATGTAACATTTGCAGTGTTTCTGGTGATAGACAGTCAAAGAAAACAAGACGGTCAGGCAATCACTCAAAGAGACAAATGTTCAATAAAAAATTGTAACAATATAAATATTTAAGTTTCTAAACGCCAGTTAGTCCAAGCAAAAAAGATTTGTTTGTAGTTGTTTATTTTTTATTTCGTCATTGAGAATTGAAACAGTAACTGTTTCCTTCTTTTTTGTTGTTTTTGCCTTCAAGGAAGAGAAGTTTGTATTTTGATTTTTACATCAGGTATTGAACTGTGTGTGTGTGTGTGTGTGTGTGTGTGTTGGGGTGAAGTAAATGTTTAACACACTCATGTTGTCAGTATGTTGTTAACCTCACACACACAAACCTGTCAGTCTGTCAATTACTCTCTGTGTCTTCTCATAATTCACTCTTGCTGTGTCTTTAACTGTCATAACTTAACATTTGCCTAGTTAGCTTTGTCTTTGTTTAACAGGTTTAAAAAGACTTGATAACTATAGCTGTATCACTTATTGTTGCGTAGTTGTCAGACAAAATTCCAGTGAGATGTTTATGGAAAAGTCATATCGCATCATCACAGATTTTCACTACATGATAAATCTAACCAAAAGGATTCACAATAACAATATTATTGGGGTATCTGTGGGAAAAATTATATCGCTATACGAGTCTGTATTATGTACAATATGTGTAGTGTTATTAAAACAATATCAATAATCACAGTTATTCATATCAGTCAATATTATAGGCCGTACAGCGGTCTATTGTGACAGCTCTGCTTCACACCACACAGTACACATACACGCACACAAATCTGAATACAGAAAATATTCCTCTGTAACTTGAAGGAACATGTATTGCTTTGTGGGTTACATCATACTCTCACACTTCCCATAACGAGCATGAATTTCATGACTTGTAGGGGATTTCTGAATGAGCTATATAATAAGATAATACATAGGGGTGAGAATCTTTTGGTACCTCACGATTCGATTCATATCGATTATTGGGCCACGGTTTGATAAAGAAACAGGTCACACTTTATTTTACAGTGCCGTGTTACAGTGTAAATATACATTTAAGTACCGAGTAATAATAATTAACTACATGTACTTACTATAGGGTTAGGGTTTGGATTAGGGTGTGGTTTAGGTGTAGTTACATGTAATTTTGCATATTGTATAATAAATACTATTGTTACTACATGTAACAAGGGCACCGTAAAATAAAGTGTTGCCAAAAAACGATTCACGGTTTGATTTTTTTTTTAATACCGATTCTTTCTCAAAATTAGATGCGATATATGTTTGGCCCCTTAGCTGGCACCGTCCCCTATCAGGGACAGCTGATTTACTAAAAGATTTTGCATGTGAATTCAAGGGCTCAAAAAGCGCTGTGCCAGTGAAGAGGTTAGATTTTATTCCATTTTGCTGGAATGATGGCATTCGATGCAAGTCTTTACGTTAAGTGTTCTTCTCATATTACTTTACCTTCGCTTTACAAAGCTTGCATATTGCATAGGTCTTGTCAAGCTCCTTCTTACCATAGAGTTGATCAAATCCGAGGTATTTCCAAAAACTTGCCCTCGCTAAAAATGGGACTGGGTGTATTTAATTTAGCCCCGCCATTGCTGTTGCTGAGCTTAAGGTGTGTGGTCTCTCGACTGTCAGGGTGTCCCGCAAGTCTCGCCAAAAACTTCCGCCTTTTTTGTTCCGACAACATCAACGATTGTTATTTTAACTAGAAAATAGATTTTTGGAAATCTGTGAATAGATTACAATCGCTAGAGGACTGAATCGATTTTTTCCACCCACCCCTAATAATATATATTAACAAGATGGGCCACTGCCATTACAAAGAATGGAGAGGAATGCAACGTTCAATATGGCCGCTATATCAAAGAAAGCCCCGCCTTCCAGTAGAACAAACCAATTGTCTGCCCTTAAAGACTGTCGAGTCTCTGGGGCGGAGCTTATGTGAGGCGCTTGCCAGCCTGGGGTGCGTTTCCCGAACAACGACATAACTTGAAGGTCAACCACCATGGTTCTATGCATCGTTGGGGAAATTAACGAAGTAGTTACGACTGTTTCCCATTCAGATCGAATTTATGTCAAATTCTTTCTGTAAAGAACATGTATTGCATTTAAAGGCTATTTTTGTTATCTGATGTTTTATTGCACGGTATTGAATTCATTCATAAGTTTCCTCTTACGTTACTCCACCCAGTGATTGCACAGGGTCCTAAAGCACGCAGGCTCATGCGCAAACTAAAAGATGTCAAATTTAATTTGTATATATTTAGAATGATGGATATAGAATGCACTGCATGTTGCTTGCTTGCTTTGTTCAAAAGCATAATGTATGTAAGTCTACATGTCCTAATAATAAGGAACGATGCTTCTAACCACAGCTCTAGACCTGTAGTTCCAACCACGCAACTTTGCAATGCTGCTTTCGATTTCGTTGGAACGAAGGTTTCGGGAAACACTCGAATCGTTGAGCTATGCTGGAACGACGGAACTTGTGACCATAGCTTTTTGGAAACGCACCCCTGTGCGCAGTAGCTGAAGTGGGGGGGGAGTTTGATGCCTTGCTCGAGGACACGTCAGTCGCTACTTGCTGGCCCTGAGAATTTAACCGGTGACCATCTGGCCACTACAAGCAGCTTATTACGCTTATACGTTTTCGTATAACCATACGTTTTTTCTAGCTGTTGTAAAACGAAAAAACTTTTTTTCAACTGTGTTGCTCATTTATACGTAATGTGTGACATTTATACACAGTCCCTCATCCACCGGTTCTACGATATTAAATTCACAAAATCTATTTTAACATTTGTGTGTTTTTCAGACATGTTCAATAAGTCAACTTACAGTGCATTCAACATGTACTTTTTATTACTATGCGTGTTCTGTGGGATCAACCCAGTTATTCTTGCACAGCTAATGCAAGGCTCTGTCTGTCTAAAGGCCGGGTCTTGGCCAGAATAATGTGCAATGTAGACAAGACTGTATTGTCAGCAGTCTGGATAGGTGAGACATCTGTCTTCGTTTTGACAGAGTGTTGAATTCACTGAGTTCTGAGATACGTATAACATTGAGTCCTGCAGCCTTACACCGCCCTGACAGGTGGGGATGTAAGAAGCAATCCCATCGACCATAGCATGAGTCCTCACACTCACTGCAGGAATTATATCCCCTCAAACATCTCATACACCATCTCAGCTTTATGTCACATGTCACATGACCCCTGTGCTGATGTCATATTTTTCTTTCACAGTCCTGATGAAGACTCGTGTCAGAAGTTTGTGCCCTTCATTGGGGTAAGAAACTCTTTCTGTTCAGGAAAAAAAACTGCAGTATACTTTTATATTCACTGTAGCATGTTATAGTATAGTTATAACCAGGTAACCATGTTACCAAATTTATTATAAGAAAAACAAATGTTATTTCTAAACAAATATAACTTCAGCAGTAAGGACAAACCAAAATTCGGGGGCGCAGTTGCTAGGCCATGTTTTGTGATTTCATGTTTAAGCGAAATCTGTTTATCACGTACATTCTGCATGAACAGTGAGAGTATAGTATAAATAGCTAAATATTTATGAAGATTTTTTCTGTCGTGTGTTTGATGTGTCTCTCTGCAGCTGGTGAAAGTGGGGATTGTCGAGCACAGTTTATCTACATCAGGTAAGATTGATGTTTACAAATAGAGATGAAAGAGATGAAGTACAGCAGACACTCACACAGACACAGATGAGAGCAGTGACAGTGTTTTCTGCTGCAGTGGACTCTGATGATGTAATGGTGGGCAGTGTGAACGTTCTCTCCTCACCTCCTGCCCAGATGGGGAAAGACATGACCTCCACTCCTCCATCATCTCCTTCTGTCTCTGCCACTCTCTCTGGAGCAGGGTACCACACACACAAACTCAATTATTTTCACAAAAATGCATTTAATGGCCTCTACCACACACTGTGTATGTGGCAGGATGTATTTGAGACATGAATGTGCAACAAAAACATGTGTCTGTGTGTAGTTCTCCAGGCAGTGGCGGTGAGGTGATGGGTCTTCAGGTGGACTACTGGACACTTCAGGCATCAGAGAAGAAAAAAGAAGGTGACAGGAGAAACACACTAAAGAGTAACTTCCGCTCGCTGCAGGTGTCCAGAATTCCCAGCGGTGGAGAGCCGATACCTCCACCTGGCATGGCCATGACCGTCGTCATGAAGGAGAAAAACAAGAAAGGTAACACGATTTCATTACAGGGAGTTGTGCTTGGTTTTTGCCCCCTCACTTATGCCGTCTTTCTGCTCTCAGTGATTTTCCTCAGCAAGAAGCTAAAAGAGAAGGATGTGGATTCAAAAAGTCAGGTGATCGATGCCATCAGCCGTCTCATCTGCACCGCCAAGCACCAGCACACCATGCTCAAGGGTAAACACACACTCATGTGATTTCAAACCAGTGCTGAAGAACCAGCAGTCAATTCAGTGTTGTGGCATGAGGGACAGGTGTGGGGTGTGTGGACGACCGCGGACCCTCCTGATGACATAAATTACGTCATCCGGGCGGCACGCGGATGGCCGGACTATACTTTTGCCTTTAGGGTTGGAGCTAGAGGTCGACCGATATGGGCTTTTCTCTGGCTGATGCCGATATTTAGAAATCAGGCCAGCGGATGACGGATGTATGGTGCAGCTTTTAGGCTTTTTCCCATTCATCTCATAAAATTTAAGAGTGAAGTAATAAGAAGTGATACAGAAAATTGTTTCAATTAAACATTTAGTGAACACGTGTCTCTTCACTCAGTGTACTTGTATAAAGATAATATATAAGTCAGATGGACTTATGCCTGATGCTCATAACTGCTTTTTTTACATCCTTTTATGAATGAAAGGCAACATTCTGATATTAGTACTGCAACTGATGTCTCCATTAAATTGATTATTTGTTCTTTATTTTAACATAAATTATAGCCATTTAACATTGAATTACAGTATAACTGAGAGCTCTCATGTCTAACAGGTAGGAAATATACAGAAATTGAATTAAGTTCTCAAACACTTTACAGTCTTTAATTATAAATATATATAGAATTAAAGTTACAAAACACATTCAATTCCTCTTTTCTTTTGTTCTTTGAATAACAATAGTGACAGGAGCCACAGCAGCAGGTTTAAGAATGCGGACCCTTTAAGAGGTGCCGCTCTACGCAGATCTGACGCCTCCCTCATTTTCAAAACTCTTTACATTTATTTAGGAGTTTATTTAACACGTTGAAATCTGGGCTTACAAACATGCTAGACAAAAGTGCTTTCTGGCATAATCTTGTGTGGTTTTGTTCATTCAAGCACGAAAGAGAACTTAATACTGATGCGCTGTCTGACAGAGATTCACTGCCGCAGCCTTTAGCCTGTGACTGTATACACCAGTGTTGCGTTGTGCCGCATCACACAGCTAGAAGCTGCTATCTACACTGAAAAAGCAACGGTTTCAAATCGCGCTTAAATGGTTTAAACACCTTTATATGAATAAGAGCGTGACTATATAATGTACCGTTAGACAAAGGATGAAAAAAAGGTTTGATTAAACGCTAGGATGAGACAGTCTAGTAAGAACGTCATTACTGTTTTCGTGTTTACATTAAAGAGAGATGTCATGTGTGACCTCATAGACAAAAAATCATAGACAGAGCACCTCCTACCTATTTTATTTTCAGTCGTGCATGATAATGTCGTGCATAAAACAACAGATAATTTTCAGCTCGTGATAGCTCAGATCCATTTAATAATGTAATCAGATACAATTTTCATTTTAATAATGTCATGTAGCATATTATGTTGTTGCATATCTACGGCTGGAACTGCTGATCCACGGGGTCAAAAAATTTGATGTGATGGGTTACAGGTTTATGCCATCACCACCCGGAGCAGTTATAAAATCATCTTTGGGAAACTTCAGTTTTATAGAGAAAATACTCAGCAATGGTTTAAAAGGATCAATTAGCACATGGGTTGTCTTAAAGCGTATTAAAAATACAACATAAACAAATAAAACGTTTAAAAACTTGATTTTCACCACATGGGGTTCTTTAAAACTTTGGTTTAAAGTGAAAAACGTACCAAGCACAATGGTTTCACTGCAATTCAGATTTCTATTACACACTTACCATGTTCAGCGTGGTCTTGCAGCTGTCAGAACAGACATGAAAACCACTGCTCTTCATATGTTAATCCCTCCGCAAAGCATACAGACACCCTCATTGGGGACGCTCTGGCCTGTGTGATGTGTCCATCACTGCTGGTTATCAGAGGTGGGGGACTTGAGTCACATGACTTGACATGGGTCTGACTCGAGTCACAATTTTCAAGCTTTGCGACTTGCTTTATTGAAGTAAGAAAATGACTTGACTTGAGAGCAAGTGACTTGAGACTTGACTTGACTTAAAGTGGAAGACTCGACGATGACTTGAACTTTAATAAAGTAAAATAAAGTAATACAATTAGTTTTAAAAATAATTATTGTGACACAGCAGCACTATAATCAGCCCCTGTGCATTTAATGCAGCACAACTCAATCCGCTCCCAAGCATGGCAGACAACATTCGAGCTCCACAAATAGTCACGTTTGGCTATAAGGACTTTGAACTGGACCGTGCCAATAAAAATAGATTTGCCAGATGCAGAGTATGCAATGCAAGAATATCTGACACGGCAACCACAATGTCAAATTTCATCCGACATTTCAAGAACCACAAGGAAAGGTAAGAAAGTAATTTCTTAATAGTCAATGTAATAAAACGATCACTAATGTAATGAATTAATCGTTTCTGTTTGTCATAATTTGGCCTTGGTTGTTTTTTTATTATTAAAAATGTGATCATGGATCATCACTAATAGGCCTACGTCTCATAAGTAGATGTATTGGGTAATTTGGCTATAACAGTGGCGTAGCCCGAATTGTAATGTTGGGGGGCATTTTAAATTGAAGTGGCTTCTCTATATTACATGTAGGCTAATGTCTATATTAAATGTGCGCATTTTTAAGTGTTTGTGTGGACTGCGTGTGGAAGCTGAATAGCAGCTCACTTGTACTGCATGACAGGCTGACATGGATGAGCCGGTGCGATCACTTGTACTTAAAAAACTCTTTGAAACCTTTTTGGTCATACTGACAAGAATAATTTAATTGTTCGAATCTGTTAAGTGTCTATATTTTTTTGTGTACACTCACAATAACAACAAATCGTTTTGTGCTGTAAAAAATTAACCAGTTAAAATAGAAAACAAATATTCTCAGATTATATATTACGTATGAAACGTCCATATTGCGCGTCCACCGCAGAGATGACGATTATGCATCATAACTTCATCACTGGGCTATATTAACATACATTTTATTTATATTCTGCCGAAATGAAAAAGATCCGTTCATTTTGATTAACGAGATTCAAGATCGAAGTCAATAAAATGATGCGAGATTCCCATCACTAAATGTAAATTCCCTACTGCGCCCTATAATGGACAGCACAAGTATTACAGCATCATATATAGAAAACATATAATAGGCAGATTTTCAGTTACAATACTTAGTTTTTAAACTTCATAGCCTGTAGAAATGCTTAAGTCTTACATTCTGTCTGATTCTAGTATTTCCATTTCTGTGTCTATGTAAACATATGAAAATATGTGACTGCTGGAACCAAACTTTAAGCACATACATAGAGTGTGATCATCACTTAAAATAAATTTATATTAACAATTGATTTTCCTTAATATATGTATATAAGTTATATTTTCTATATTTTCATATTTTCTGCGCAACAATAAAAATGTATCGTAAAACTTTACCTCTGTTTATTTTAGTATTGCGACTTGACATGAATTGAAACTTATCAGGACTCGACTTGACTTGCTTAGGGTGAACCCTTGACCTGACTTGCTTGATTTGTCTAAACTGATGGTTAAGACTTGAGACTTGCTTGGACTTGACCATATGTGACTTGTCCCCACCTCTGGCTGTGGTTATAGCCCTGACCCTGAAAAAGAAGGTTCTTCCTCTGAGAGATTTGCCGAAGAGAGGAGCTTTTGCAAGGAACATGAGCTTCAAGAACCAAGTCTGGCACAACCCTCAAGATCTGCTCCTCATCCTCCCTTATTTAGCACAGTGTCTCTGCAATTAGGTAAAGGCATTCTTGTTCAGGATATGGGTGGCAATCTCTACCTGAAGTGCAGACTTGTCCTCGCCTCCTACAGAGGTGAAGACTTTGTTGGCCAACTGGAGAACTGGATTGCAAAACCATGACGCATTGTTCTGATGTGTGAAAGGTTGGAAAGTGTTAGCCACCGTGTGAGAGCCACCAAGGGAACACCTGGCTTTAAAGGGATAGTCCTGAGGTGGCACTTGTAACCGAGGAGATACACCTACACCTGTCTCTGCCACTCACATACATTCAGAGTTTGATGATTCAAATAAATCAATTCATTGGTTATATATCTTTAACAGTTGTATTAATAATAAATGTTGCACTGGATACATTTTCACAAAACAAGAAGTTGTATATCAGTTTCATTCTGTTGTCTTTGTTCCTCTGCAGTGTCCATTGATGGTGTGGAGTGGCATGACGTGAAGTTTTTCCAGCTAGCGGCACAGTGGCCGACACACGTCAAGCATTTTCCCGTGGGAATCTTTGGCTACAGCAAGCCAGTGTGATACGCCGGATCTCAGGAGTGAGACAGAGTGATGGTGTGATTTTCCTGTGGAAAAGGTGGATTTGGAAGCTTGCGTCAGAAATAATGTTACTCGTTGTGAAAGGCACAGTGACATGTGTTTATTTGACAGTGTTGCAGTAGGAACTGTACAGCAGCTTCAGTTGCACTTTGTTGAGTTATAGTTCGTTATTATTTCTGTGAAATGTCCTGTTTTAGTTATTGTTGTATGTACAATATTATAGGACGGTGGAATACTGGTGAGTTTGTGTGTGGTGCAGGATTCTGTTTTGCAAGTGGGAGTGGTTAATGCACATGTGGGAGGAGTTCAGTTCATGTTACTGAAGGATTATAGCAGAGCTGTGAAGACGGCTCTTATTTTTAATATCGTTGAGCAAATAGACTACAAGCTTTGCTTATAGTGTCATTACATGGATGAATTGTAAAAAAAAATTAGGGATGAAACTAGGGCTGGGCGATGTGGCCAAAAATTCATATCTCAGTATTTTTAGGAGGAATAGCGGTATACGGTATATATCCGGTATTTTTTACCAAAAGGAATAAATCGTTACTCGAAAATCAAAGCCTTTATTAAACCTTCATTTGAACAGTTTGCGAGCAAAATAAAACGCAAATACAGGGTTTTCCCTCCCTGTTTACAAATAAACAGCTTCACAACATATTTTAAATTATATAAAATATTTGATAAATAAAATACAGTACAGGTCTTTTACTCCTGCTTAACACTGAATACAGCTCTATTGTGCTGCTGTGCAAATAACAAAATAAACAGAACCATAAAAACATAACTACTTTGTCAACTAAAGTATTTTAAACAAAAAGTATTGTTGGATTTGTCTCCTACAGGTTTTGTGCAAGAAAAACTAGCATATCAACAGTATCAGGCTTCAGTTACAATGTTACCACTGCAACTAAAAACCCTTTCAGAAGGTGAACTGGTGGCTGGTGCTAAAAGATGTTTCTTTGCCAGGTGGCTCAGTGCTGGAAAGAGTGTTTCATGCTCCTTCCACCATTTAAGAGGATCAGTGTCACTCTCTACATTAGCTGACTGCAAGTAGCAGGAAAGTTATTTTTCAATGACCTCCCTAGTTTAGTGCTTGTTGTGTTTGCTGTGTCTGTGCTCTGCTTAAAGAAGCTTGCCAGTGACGACTTCTTCGCTGTTGGTGGCATTATTGCTTCTTGGTCTGTAGGCACAGGCACAGTGTGCTCAGCTGTGTTAGGGTGAGAGCTGCCCTGATCAGCCAGGAGAGATTCTGCCTCTAAGACAGCTTGGTTTTTCACTCAATTGACCTTTTCACTTGATATGTATTTGTCTCTGAACCGTAGGTCAAGAAGTGAGGCCATGTCCAACAGGTCACTAGTTGCTGGGTCAGCATACTTGGCATTGAGATAATCCACAATGCAAGTTTTAATTGATTAGCACAGCTCACTATCATCATCTTTATGTGCCAGGAGACTTATGTTGAAAAGGTGCAGTACAGGTCTTACGTATGAGATGGTGACGTACTCCTCACCGGAGAGTGCAGCTGTGAAGTCCTGAAGGGTGTTTCAGAGCCTTCTGGATTGCCTCCAGGACCTCGATGTCCTGCCATGTAGGAATGAGATGTCGTGACTTTTTATCAGCAGACAGAACTTTTGTGATCGCTCTCTCCTGCTCCAGGAACCGCTCAATCATTTGCTGTCTGACCCAGCTGAATCTGGACTTCAGCAAGCTCTCTTCTCTTTTTCCAGATATAGGAGAAGCTGCTGACAACTTTCTTACACAGAGAAATGGCCCGAGTGATGCGGTTGTCATCCATGCCATGCCCTGTCAGAAGTCAAATCAAGTTTATTATACATCAAAGAAATTTAACTCTGGTTAAAGTAGCATCTTATACTTAAAAAAGCAAAAGAAAATAGAAAAACGAAATTAATAAAATGTATTAAATATGAAACGCACAGTAATTTATGTCTCATCACAATGTTGTTATAACTAATCCAGAATACCACAGTTGTGTGATTTATATACAACAATTATAGCAGCTGTATATATGCATATATAGTTAAACATTTACATTTAAATATTGTGCACACATATTATTTAACAAGTAGTGCACATATCAAAGATATCTAAAAATCAAAGTCTCACTCTATGTAATACAAAATCCTACACTTTTGTCTTGTTTATTTATTGAATATTTAAATAAGGAAATGAACAGACTATACATTTGAAATGTAACGAGATTGTTTCAGACTGATGAAACGCTGGTTAAGCATATAAATGTAAACGGTCATTACTGTAAACAATCACTTTACTAGCATTTAGCTTACTATGCTTTACAAGTCAAGTTAAATAAAAACATTGCACTTTAGAATGGCCAGATGAAGTCGGTGACCAAAGCACTGCATCCTCTGCCATTTCTTCAGTTCCACCGCTTTGATAATGTTGCTGTCATTGTCGGTTGTTATGGCAACCAGTCCCTTTTCATCAAGCTTCCAGTTCATAAGTGCATCCTGTAGAGCTTCAGCTATACGGTCTTGGGGAAAATAGCTGGTTTGAAGACACGCAGTTTTCATTTCCCAATCTTCAAGAAAATGAAATGTCAAACTCGTATATGGCTCGCATGTCCTGCTTGACCATAAATCGGTTGTTAGCGTGAAATGAGACACTTTTGCGAGTAGCTCGGAAAGCTTTCGTCTGAGACCTCACTGTGCATTTGCGGCAGAGCTTCTGTTGCAAAGTACTTGCGACTGGGTAAATGGTAGCTTGGGTCAATGGTTTTTAGCAGCGTTTTAAAACCTTCGTTTCACTGTTGCAATAGGAACAATGTCTTTAGCAATGTGATACGCTACCGCCTTAGTTATACCGCACCACTTGCGACTTTTCTTTTTGTAAGGCACTCTTCGGGTAAAAGAAGCTTCTAGAGAGCTTTGTTTTGGGACAGATGTTTTGAGTTGCGTGGTCTTTGTGGCCAAAGTTGTAAACACTCATCGTACTGCACTTTATGGTAATTTTGTAAGTGGTGGAAGAGATTTGATGTGCTTTCACATTTTGATACAACTGATTTATTACATTCCCTACAACTTTTAAATCCAAACGACCTCCAAATGAGTGGACCATTGTTTTTTTTTTTACTTACTCTCTAACCAGTTAGTTTTCTGTAGTGTTGACCGGCGGCGTGTGTTCCTCCATGTCGCGAGCTACCTTGTGTGCTGGAGCAGGCAGGCAGGCGCGGTCTGGTTCGCGCAGAGCGAGCTCGTGCACGGCATCAAACCATATGGAAATGAACGATATAGGCTAATCCTGCATCGTGTTTCGTAGAAATCGATATATCCCTCCAACTCAGTATACCGCCCAGCCCTAGATGAAACTAGAGATGCACCGATGTATCGACCACCGATATTAATAGGCCGATATTGGATTAATTTAACACCATCAGCATTAGCGTGAAAAAAGCTGATACCGATGGTTTATTAATTTACTGAATGGAGGCAATGGGTTTCATGTCTGAATAATCCAACGTTTTTCTCTGAGCAAAATAATGAAATAGCAACAGCACAGACTTTATTGAAGTTTATTGAAGAAATGTTCAATGTTAAGTCAAATATGAGTTAATGTTGTTTATAAAAGAAATATTGGATAGCAAAATCACTTTTGATGATTGTCATGTTGTCTTATTGTATTTTTATTCTTAACTTGTGCCTGTCTTAAAATGTTAAATTGATCCAATTCATGTTCAGTAAAATTTAATTGATGCAGAAAAAATAGCTAGTATTGTAAAGTACTATTCTATTGACCAATATCAGAATCGGACGATAGTTGGTGGTTAAAATCAGTGTCGGTATCTGCCAAAAAATCCTATCGGTGCATCCCTAGATGAAACACACATGAACAAACAGCTTGTGTGGGTACAATCTAAGTTTTATATTCATTTGAAGTGATTTATTATTTTAAAATCCCTTTAAACACTCTCCGTTCCTTGTTGTGCTGTGAGCAGTTACTCTCATTTTATACAACTTAAGCATGACTGAACTAATCTGACTGTTGTTTGGAGTGTGATGTGTGTGTTTTGGTCTATAGGTTTATCTTTGTGTCACCACAATGATGGTAAGTCCTAACATTCCATGTATCAGACTCCATGATTATTATTCAAACTAAATTATGTTTATTTGAAAATGCAGAAAGGTTTGCGTGAGGGGATACAATATACAGTTTGTACTGTATAAAAATCATTCTGTCTATTGAAAGTCCCCACAAAGTACAAGTGTGTTTATTGGAAAATGGGGTCCAGTCACTGCCAGCTATCAAGGGCTCATAACATTTATTTGTGAGTTCTCTCAAAAAATTCCTTTACACAGATTTCCTGAATGTGAATACTAAGAAATGATAAAGCAGCTTTACTTATGCTCTCATTTATGAGCGTCTTCAGTATTTGTGTGTAGTGTTCTGTTTAAGGACAGAGGAAATAGTCCTCACCCAGTAGATGTTATTTTATGTCTTTCACAAAATGGTAGATGTGTTACTCTGTTTGTATTGATTTTGTTTTTGCGGTAGGCTGCTATAGTATTGGCCCTATGGTTTCTATTGATTTGGGCAATGGGAATAGCCAATTTTGTTCTTTCATTTGAAAAGTGAAGAAACCACTAATATTTAAACTATCTGTTTGAGATGGAAATGCAGACTTTTGCACTAAGGTATTTTTGATGTTTGACAGTATTAATTCCATATGAAGCACTGAGATAAAGCTTTTCTCCTGTTCTCTGTATATAAACGCATACTGCCGTTTCATATCCTTTCTACTGCTTTCAATTGTCACACATATACTAAAATAAATGTGTTGTGGTTTTTTAACATTTACTATTTCTTTTTCTATCTCTTTTTTAAAGGACTTGATATCTTTTATAGACACTTTGATTTTTGTTTTGGATTTAAGATGTTAATAAGACTAAAGTGAACCGCGTGTTCATTATTTGTGTGCAGAAATACTTTTCAGTATTTGATAAATACTTATTGAAAGATTGTTCAAATAAATGACAGATAAAAATACTTTTCTTGTTGTTTTCACCTTTACTAAACATTGTATGGCCTAATGTTAATGGCTGATCCCTTTTCATGTATACACTGCATTACTAGGGGCCAAGAAATAATTTGTGTGGTGGGTCCAATTGTTGTCATTTGTTGATTTTATATATTATTGTTTTTCATGGTTTTTGAGCCCCTAACATGCGGAAAGACTCACGTGTCAAGAGTCATCGGCCATTAGGCAAATGTTGGCACATTGGCATGGCAGGGGGCATTGGTGCACAGATCACACGCATGAAACTTGGTACAAAAATTCAGCCATTTTTAAATTTGTAAAGACTACATGCTGTGAACTTTAAAATACTCCTTGATTAATATAATTCAATTCCGAATGTTGACATTGCAAGGCAATGAATTTATGGTAAAATCATAGAAGCAGGAAGTGCTCATATCTACTGCATACAATGATTGATTCGATCAAAACTTACAATTTTATAAGAGTTAAAGGTTTTGGTTTTGATATGGAAATGGGCAAATCATGCAATATAGTAACAAACAGTAGCTGTATAAACTGGCACAAACTCTGTAAGAGGGCAGAACAGATAGTTTTTGTGTACAGTAGAACTCACAAAGTCAGAACATTAACTGCAACTTTCATGTGCGATTACTATAATTTTTGCATGAAGCTATATCTGTTAATGATTGACTGAATAACTTTATGGTGCCAGGTTAAGTTCATCAACATTGACATTTACTTTCTTCATTGACTGTCAGGAAAAATAAATACATTTTACATTCCTCCCAAAATCGACTATAAAGCAAGTTAGCTTTAACAAACTAAGTGTAATGAAAGTTTCTCATGCCATGGCTTACATTTTACGTGGCTTGTAGCGGTGACTCCACTTGGAGAAAAGTTGAATATCATTTGATGTCCAAGTGAACGCTCAAAATCAAGAAAAAAAACTTCCAAATCCAGTTGCCCCATTTCTGAAATGCTCATGGTGTTTGTTGGCACCATGTGGAGGACAGAAGAAAACTTTATTTCTATATTCAAGTGTTTTTTAGGCTCTTGGTATGCCTTAAATGCCACAAAATTAAGCACACACAACACTGCTGGGGCCTCATATATCAACACTGCGTATGCACAAAAACTATGCTGCTCCAGCTATTAACGCTCACGGTTGGATGTACTAACAGTGAAATTAACGTGAGAATGTGCGTTCCTCCACGCCAACTTCATGTTTGGGGTAGGTACATTTCTTGTAGATTTTGTCTGCTGGCGACTTCTAGAGGCAATGAAGTGAAGTTGCAAACATTAAACTATCAAATCATTAGACACATGAATGCACCACCACCTGTGAGAAACATTGCTATTAATTTGTAATTGATACAATTATTGACATACTAATGTCACATGCCTCATGGTAGTATTCTATCAGTTATGCAATTAAGTAAGACCATACAAAAGCATGATCAAATAAATACAACCCTCAGTCTATGACAATGGCAGCATTGGCCTTTTTAGAGGACATTGCCAATGGCCAAATCTGAAGAGAATGTGTTTTTAGGGACCACAATGATTTTCTGGCCCACAATGATGACCTGGCTTATCAGCCGTTTCAGATTTCCAAGGACTATCCTCTTGGAGCTCGAATTTGGAGAGAGAGATCACGAGAAGCCACGCATTACCCGTTCAGGGGATGTGCTCACAACACTTGGTTTCCTGGCAACTGGTTCTTTCCCTTTGGAAAAGTCGTCTTTGAGCCGTGCAATGCCAGCTGTATGGATGGGATCATCCGCATGTCTACCAGGTTTATAAGGTTCCCTATGTGCAGTTGACCAGCCAAACATTAAAGCGCAATTTGCAATTAATTTGCAACAAATAGCTGGTTTTCCTAATGTAATCGGAGCGATCGACTGCACACACATAGCTACAAAGGCGCCATCTGAGGAAGAATTTGCATATGTGAATCGGAAACATAAATGTGCAGATAACATGTGATGTACAAATGCGCCATACAAATATTGTGGTAAGGTGGCCTGGGTCAACCCATGATCGTGATCTGGTCAGTGATATTTTTCAGGTGACTGTTAGTTTCTCCGATGGCCCTAATCATTTGCTGTTGTGACTCCAGAACAGCATGCGTCAAGACGTGGCCAGACGGATGGGCCTCAGCACTGGGGGGAGCACTGGAAACACCGGAGACGCCGGACACTGGTGTTGCACCATCTGGGTCTAAATAAACAAAGACAAATGTTAACTGTGATTTGAGTCTGTTCATTATTAATGGCTGCACGCATTTGCCATAAATTTTAATCTGGGTGTACTTTTGGTCAGCTAGATAATGCGTTTGAAATTTAAATGCAGGCTGGTAAGTTATCTGTACCAAAGTTAAGCTAATAAATGTGAAATTACCTTCACGGCAGTCCTGTTGTAAATCCGAGTCTACCACAGCAGCGGATACTACTCCAGAGAGTAAAGTGTCGCCTACAATAGAGGCAACTCTGTGCTCAAAGGCTGTAAGTTCATCAACCCCTGTACCACCGCCTGTTCTGCCCACACTTTGTCGGTGCGCAGCAGTTCTCTGGTTAACTTCCACTTTTATCACCACCACCTACTTTACCATTGGAAACTCTTGGGCAAAGTCTTCGACAGTGTCTCAAAACAGGCCACCTTATGGAAAAGAGAGCATTAAGAAAAAAGACTTTCACACTTCTTCTATCTCAGCAAGGTTTAGCCAAAGATGTTGCTCCTGGACCACCGTAGCAGGACATTGTTTAACCCAGCGTGCATATTGTAACCATTGTTGCCCATAGAAAGAGGTTGGTCACAGTACACAGTTCCTGCATCTAGCCTGGGTTAAAACCTGCCTCATTCAGTCCTTTTTAATCCCTTGGCTTGGTGTACTTGCAGGATCGACATGGCATGGAGAGGAGGGACCCCTATCACAACCACTAACACAGACACACTTTCCACCTCCTCTCTCCTCTGTGATACTGACGTCTCAGAAATCTTCCTGTCTAATCACCCAACTACCTGCCAACTCCAATTCCCACCTGTCTACTTCAGGCAATTTTCCTTTCAGTTGTTCCTGCACTTACTCACATTATAAACTCCTTCATGCACACTGACACTTTCCCCACAACATTTAGGCAGGCCTGTGTAACACTGCTGCTAGAAAAGTCCACCAATACGCCGGTTTCACAGTACAATCATGCAAATTTGTTTAATGTTATTTTAAGTGCATCAGTAAATCTCTTTCAGAACACATTCAGAAGACTTGTTTTACTGATATAGATTGTACATATGCAGTGTTTCGTGGTCTTTCAGATCAACGTAGTGCAGATCAAAGTTATAAATACTGTAAAAAGCAATTGCATTTAAGCTTGTGCTTTGAAAAATACAATACAAGTCAGGACAATAGAGGGTTTACTCACCATATGAGAGGTGATTGACAGCATGATGCAATACGTATATTATTAAATAGACTTGTATTATTAATTCTGTAAATTTGCTATTGTGGTTTGGCCAAAATAACTCCTGACAACAGTGTTTAGACACCACTTACATGCTTTAAAGGTAAAAGTGTTACTTTTGCTTGTCAATCCATCTTCATTTTGATGTAAAGAGTGCACTGTCGCTTTAATTGGTTGCCCACTGGAGCTATGCAGGGCTGAGCCTGGTCAGTACCTGGATGGGAGACCTGCTGGGAAAACTAGTTTGCTGCTTGAAGAGGTGTTAGTGAGGCCAGCAGGGGGTGCTCAGCCTCTGGTCTGTGTGGGTCCTAATGCCCCAGTGATAGATGCCTTTCGAATAAGAGTAATGGTGTAGCCCCGGCGTCCTGGCCAAATTCGCCTCTATACATCATGGCCTCCTAAACATCCCCATATGTGCTAATTGGCTTCATAACTCTCTCTCCTCTCCACCAATAAGCTGGTGTGTGTTGGGTGTTCTGGCGCAATATGGCTGCCGTCACATCATCAAGGGTTGATGCTGCACATTGGTGGTGCTTGAGGAGATTCCTCCTTTCCATGTAAAGCACTTTGAGGACCCAGAAAAGCGCTATATAAATGGAACAAATTATTATTTAATTGAGTGTGAACATGTGCTGCTTACGCACCGATTCTACGAGTATGTGCTGTTTATGTGTGTGGTATGAATGCTCTCATCTGTTAACATGGGCTCTAGAAAAATTATGTGATGCTTACACGCTGCTTATGTGTGCTATGTGTGAAACGGTGTAAACCCTGCACTTCTCCCATTATCCCTTCTGCCATTCATTTCAAAGGTCCTTGAGCGAGTTATGTATGACCGACTCTCTTCTTTTTTTGCACACAACAACCTTCTGGACAAAAACTAGTTTGCCTTTAAAAGCGGCCATTCGACGTCAAGTAGAGACTATCGGAGCATACTAAACTTCTGGTCCAAGTCTCTAGTTTTATCTAGATTGGAATACAGCAGTGCTCTCCTGACCAGCCTTCCAGCACCATCAAATTTCTACAGATGGTCCAGAATGCAGCAGCAAGACGGGTCTGAAATGAGCCGAAAAGGTTGCACTTTCTGCTCTGCTTATGTTCTGCCAATGAATGTCGTCTTGTGGTACCTTCTCAAAAAGGCACATCATCTGTCATGCTCTTTTTCCTGGACTGTTCCCTGCAGGTGGCCCAGAGCTGCTAAAACCTTGGTTACTTTCAAGAAACATTCAAAGAAACACCCTTTTCATCAGCATCTGACCCAATAACAACTATCACTTTTTTATTCTTTCCATGCTTATACATAAAAAAATAAAACAAAAAATGAAGTGCTTTAGCAATCTGAGTTTTTGATGCACTTTTTGCTGATGTGATTGCTTCCATTGTTTGACTCATTTTGTAATTCACTTTGTATAAAAGCATCCGATAAATGACTAAATGTAAGGTATATGAGGCCAGCAGCAGTGTAAGCCTTTATAATAGCCATTGAAGAAAACCTAAATGCAACTCTCATTGGCCTAGCCAATTCTCATTTATGATTTTTGGGCAACGTGAAATGCAGATTTGATGTTTAGAATGATTGGGTGGCTGACCGGGGCAGATCATAATTATCCTTCATACCTATTCAATATTGAGAAGTTGACAAAAAGTTGTCAATAAATTTAAATTTTAAATAACGGCACAGTTAGCAATGATTTTATTATCTCAAAAAATGGGTCCCAAAATCCAGGTAGCCTCAAGCCAACTGTGTGCATTTCTGCAGGAAAATAGCTTATTTGAAAAATTTCAGTCAGGATTTAGGCCTTCCCACAGCACAGAGACAGCACTGCTAAAAGTCCAGGTAAAGTGAATTCTGAGAATTGTTTCTAAACAATTGCTGAAACACATTACAAAGACTCAGAAGTATGTAGTACTGAATTGTGGAGTTAAACAGATTTTCACCAATTCTCTGTTCAGGATTTTTTGGGCGGGGCTAATGGTATCGATGACGAAATGGAGCATGTTTGTGTTTCTTTTTAACATTTTTGTGTGTGTGGTGTGTGTCCTTGCATCGACAAACCATCCAATGGAGGGCAGGGGCTCAGGAGGTGAGAGGGGCAACTGACCAAGGCAGAGCCGGAGGGACGAGGGAGCCCTATGGAGCTGGTGGGGTGACAGGCCATGGTGGAGACGAGGGAGCTAGGAGCCAAGGTGGAGCTGATGGGTCGAAGGGCTGAGGTGGAGATGAAGCAGGGACCATCGTAGATTAAGTATTGCTGGGCGGGACCAGCGGAGAATAACTAGAACTGGGCGGGACCAGCGGGGCAGGGAGCATCCAGAATTCCTCCTCATTCACCCAGTCCTGTTGCAGCTCTCACCCTCATTGGTGTGAGTGTGGGCGGGGGTACACTCCATTCCATTGATTTCTACGAGAAGATTAGTACTGTCGCTCAGTTTTGCGCTGGCTTGTCACTCGTGGCAGGCGCAGGCTCTCCGTCTGCGGTGGGCTCAGGCAGACGCTCCGTGCAACGGGTTGATGGCTGGCTAGGCTATGGATCGGGAGTGAAGCTGACAATGTCCTCAGCAGGGCAGACAATGAACGTAGATCCATTGTTCACCAGCACCCACTCCATGAAAGTGGCAAAATGCTATCTTGGACCGTTCGTTGGCAGGCGAGCCTTACACTGCTCGCTCAGGCTGCTGATGTAAAAAACACAGAGCAAGCGGTCAGGGAAGTGGGTAAGGCACGCCAGATTGAAAAGTCCCTGGTTTAGTCCTCCTGCGAAAAGTCCATCTGCTCCAGGCAAAAGAGCTGGACAGCTGGGAGATCAATACAGGAGAGGTGAAGAAAAAACAAAAAGAAAAATACGCTGCTTAAAATCACTTACTTTAGGTCCGGTACTCTTTCATGGTTTGGCTGTATATTGATTTGGTCGGCATAGCTGGGAACACCCACAAAAACGTCATAGCCTTTTTTGCCGTGGGGGGGGGAATTAGAACTCCATTAGAATTAACACATGTCGACCTTGTTAGGTGCTTAATCTTATTTCTTTGTAATGATTATGATTGATTCACTTAATAGGACTAGATGTTGTAATACCACTATTTCAGCACAGTTGAATTGCCCGAAAGGACATTTCCCACACCTTATGCATGACAGGGGGAACCAGTCAAGAATATGAATAGAGGAAAGGAGGTCTGAGGTTTCACTGGTTCGTCGGGTAGGCTTCCTCTGTGTTTGGGAGATAAATGATTATAGAAATACATACTTACCTTTACCTGCCATTATCAGAGAGACATCTCATGAGTTGTGCGTCCCACTTTCATCACATAATCCTGAGTGAAAGATGCCTTTTGGTGAGGTGCTGCTGATAATGCCCTTTGTATGGTTCCCATCAATGCGACACATCACGTCAGTTGTGCACCTCAGCCTCATTGAATGTGTCGGCCCTTTATCACAAGACACCCTCAGCCAAGGGAGGCCCACCGCAGGTTGATCAGACCTGGGTGTGTGTTGCATTGTTACAAGGTCATCTGGCAGCCCATGCTGTGTCCATCTGCCTCAACCTCAGCCATTGGCTTCTTCTTTCCGCACCACTGGCCAGTTCTTGATTATCCTCCACTGGACCTGTCCTCTGAAAGTGACCAATTGTCAGCTATGGCGACCTCAGGTGTTGTGAATGTCTAATAAGTTAGTTAAAAAACAGACCGGTGTAGTCCCGTCCCCCTGCACCGCAACCTAGTGGACTTTCTAAAATGTTTCATTCATTGCTTTGGTGATTTGGCAAATCACCCTGAGGCTGGGATGGTTTGTGGGACTGATTATTATCTTACACTCTTTCATAGGGTTAATTTTCTAGTTACTTCATAAAAACACAAAAAATGTAAGTGGCCAACGTAAATTATTAATGATTACATGTCTCTTTATTGCAATACTGAACTGTTATTTAATAAAAAAAAACCTTTTAAATACTTTTGTCCTCCCCATAGATGTCCATTATAAGGAAACAGCTTTGTGGCTTAATACCGAAAAAAGGGCATGTATAACAAAAATATTAAGTACATTTTTACGATTGATATCAAAAATCAACATAATGACAGAAAATTATGTGTTCTTAGTTATCGTTGCCTTAAGCCACATGAAGCTGTTACCTACACACTAGGAGCCGCATTTGAGTTTGTTTTTGGTTCCATAATTTACTTATAGTTGTCTTTTCTATTGCATTTGGGTAGTACACCTTCTGAAAAGCCAGTGGGCGCGCCACCCTATAAGTTGGAGCAGGTAGCGCATGATTGGGGAGAAGAAGTGCCAGCAGATACAGTCTTTGACCTCGGCCTGGATCTGCGATACCGGAGAGCTTGGCTTGTACGAGAAAGCTGAACTCAAAGCGCTACAAAGGAATATTTAAAGACATTTAAAACAGTTCTCATCTTTGTTTAGTCTTTTACTATATTTACTTTACAATAAACACCGATAAACATTCAACGACAACACTCTTGGATTTTCTTGGATTCGGGCTGTGAGTCTGACCCTGCACTCGCATTCTCCCGGTGGTCGAAAACAATAACAGGGGGTTACAGGAAAAACCCAACATTGTTTTTGCCACTACACATACACTGACCCGCAGTTATCACTACAGCATTGGAATGCTCACTACATCATTCAGCATCGGTCTGCCCCTCTTCAACTACATCTTCTGACAGGTTAAACAAAGCCTGCTCTATTGTCACTTTAAACTGACTAATTAGCTCTTTGCATTACCTCACATCTGCACTATTGTATATTTCACTGGTTTGAACTCTATCTGCCATTACCTATCTTCTTTTTTATTATATCTCTGCTTGTAAAGTTGTATTTTACATATATAAAATAATCTGTATTTATCTGTATCTTTTTCATATATTTTTATTCTGTGTTAGTGTTATTTGTATGCACCAAGTGTCTGAGAGTAACGCAATTTCAATCCTCTATATATATGTACTGTACATGTGGCAGAATTGACAATAAATCAGACTTTGACTTTTTTGACCTTATGATGAAGTGGGGAAACGTTGCGTGCTATAGTTGAAACTGTACATAAAATGTATTTATTTAACATGTTAAGACATACTTAGTCTCGCGTAGTCATACTGAAGGTCTGGGAGACCATATGACTGATAGGCAAAGCAACCTATCACGTTTTGTTTTGTGCGGCGTCATGTTTAGAGACGTGGAAATGTCCCCACATTAACAAACCGGTTTTCATTCACGAACGTGTCAAAAGTTAACAGCAACAACAATGAATATAAGTTTATGCCGTGAACCTCACATACTTTTAAAGGTCCAGTCAGTGAAATCTAGCGGCAAGGTTGCGAATTGCAACTAACCGCTCACTCCACCACTTCCCCTCCCGTTCGAAACAGACGGTTCGACCGAATTATATGCAAGGGGACCCGCGGTGTATGTAGATAGAAATATTATATTGCATTTATGTCAATAGATCCTCCAAAAAATTACACACTGGACCTTTAAGAATTAAGCGTTTAGTCGATTGTGATGAATTCTTATTGCAACCATTGTAAATACGATAGCTTACTTCTTAGATCAGATGGCTTCATGTTGTTTCTTGGCGGACCATTAAAGAACGCGCCACGCACGTCTCCTGGAAATCCTGTAAAATTCAACCAATCAGATGACGACTTTGAACATGCTGAAGTGAAAAACAACACCTCTGGCCATTCCGTTTGGTCGTTTGTTCAGTCACAGATACTGCACGGAGTCTCCGACCCAATACAGCTTGTTTTTGTATCTTGCTCTGTTGAACTGAAAAAATGATTTTATGTAGGCCATACTGGGTTACACCATAGACTGTAAAAAAATGGACAGCGTGACACCGCTTCCTTCCATTGTAATGAATTGAGCGTAAAACGTCCACATCATGTGACATAAAACATCAGTTTGAAACCTGGACATGCGCAGAAGGAATCTTCAGTGGAGCCTGAGTCTGCCCCTTTTTTATAATATCTTATAACTAACAAAAAACAAACCTATTCAAAAACAAACACTTGGACATACATCAACGTGATAAAAACTGACTAAAAGAAAAGAAAACATCTTTGGGAAAAAAAAAATTGAAGTATAACTGGATTTTATAGTTTGGCTCCTGTTCCATTTGTTTACATGGTGAGGGTGGGGTTTATGACATGTACTGCAGCCAGCCACCATGGAATGATCAAAGAGCCTTCACTTTTCAGGACGCGTGAGGCACCCCTGGGTTACACCATGCATTTCCAGTCAGGGGGAAAGGATTGTTTTCTCCCACACCGACTAAAGGATCTCTGCCCAGCCAAAGATGCTGTGTGTCACCAGTGCAATAGAATAGGCCACTATATGAGCCAATGCCATTCAAAGACTGTGCTGCATGAGGTTAAAGAGGACTGTGGTTCAGACGAGGGTCAAGCCTTCCTCGGAGCCATAGGGGCAGATGTCACAGCAATACCGGAATCAGTCTTCACACTGCTAACCACAAATAAAAACACTGGCCTGAGGAAAACACGGAAAACACTGATGAGTCCAGGGAGACATGTTCCCGATGGGAAAGGGGTATTTTCTGCCAAATATAGAGGAAGATATCTATGTAGTCAAAAATCTCTTCACACCACTCTTGGGAAGATAGCATTGAAAGGCTTCACCTGATCACTAGACTGGATAACATCACAGAACGTCCGTGCCAGGGGAAATATCCAGAACTCTTCACAGGCTTAGGTGAGCTGAAAGAGGAATACAGTATCAAGTTACAACCCAGTGCAACGCCGTATTCAGTAAATGTATCAAGACGGATCCCAATACCTTCAATGGATAAAGTCAAGGAAGAGTTTTCTAGGATGTATAAGCTCGAAATCATCCAGAAGGTTGAGCGACCCAGTGACTGGTGTTCGGGGATGGTTCCAGTACTTAAGCCTGACAACACAGTGAGAACTTTTGTTGATCTAACAAAATTGAATAATGTTGTTAGACGAGATAAGTTTATTTTGCCTTCAGTAGACCACACACTAGGCCAGTTAGGCAGGGCAAAAATCTTCACAAAGTTAGATGCCAATTCTGGATTTTGATAGGTCCGTTTGGCCAAAGAGTCCCAACAGTTGACTACCGTTATTATGCCATTTGGGCGTTATTCATTCAAAAGGCTCCCATTTGGAATCTCCAGTGCTCCCGAATTGTTCCAGATGAGAATGTGTCAGATTTTGGAGGGACTAGAGGGAGTCGTATGTCACATGGATGATACTCTCATATATGGAAATTCCCCCGAGGAATATGAAATCAGACTAGAAGCAGCATTAAGCAAGCTGAAGTAGGTGGGACGAGTATCACGGAGGAGATCGGGAGCATAAGAGGACGAGAGACCGGACCGTCAATGAGAGAGGACCAGGCCTGGCTTTTAGTTGTGGTTTGTGTGTGTCGCCGGCAGTCGTCCGTGAGGGGCTGCCGGCTGTATATTTACTTTGTTATTATTTTATTAAACTTTTAAATGTTTGCCGGTTCCCGTCTCCTTCCTTCCCTACTTTGAATTGTATTACATGCTGGTTTCGCGCTTAACAAAAAGAAATGCGAATTTGCAAAGAAAGAAGTCAAGTTTCTAGGACACAGACTCTCTTCAGGTGGGTTACAGCCAGACCCAGACAAACTGGCTGCGGTTCAAAATATTTGTGAACCAACTAATGTGTCTGAGGTACGCCGCTTTCTGGGAATGATGAATCAACTGGGGAAGTTAATTCCAGATCTAGGCGAGAAAACGAAGCCCATGCGTGAGCCCACTTTTTAATTCCAAGCAAGGACACTAAAGTCGCAGCAGATGCATTATCTTTTGGTCTGGGTGTAGTGATCGTTCAAAAGTTTGGTGATGCATGGAAACCCATAGCATATCATTCTAGAGCTTTCCTGTAGCTCAGTGGTAAGAGCATTGCGTTAACAACGCAACGATCCCAGGGGATTGCAAATACCTATGTATAAATGTATAGGATAATGCAATGTAAGTCGCTTTGGATAAAAGCGTCTGCCAAATGCCTAAATGTAAATGTAAATGTAAATGTAGAGCGTTAACTCCAACTGAGCAGAGGTATGCCCAGATAGAGAAGGAGACCCTGGCTCTTGTCTGGGAATGTGAAAGTTTCAGCTGCTACCTCATTGAAAAACATTTCCTTCTTGAAACAGACCATAAGCCTCTTCTGAGTTTACTGAGGACTAAACATCTGGGTGTCTTACCACCACGGCTGAAAACGTTCAGAATGAGACTTATGAGATATTCCTACGAGATCAACCATGTTCCAGGAAAACTATTTGTTACTCCTGACACGCTGTCCAGGATGCCCTGTACGAACAATGCAACAAATGCTGAATCAGCTCTCATGGAAGACACAAATATCTACCTTGCCCAAAAAAGAGAAGGCTTTCCTGCTTCAAAGAGCCGATTGGATAGAATTCGACAAGAGCTAAAGAAAGACTCTATATGCAGCCAAGTAATGAGGTTCCATGAAAATGGATGGCCAAGAATAGTTCGAGCCGATGACAGACTTAGACCTTACTGGCTGGAAAGAGATGTGATTTCCATCCTTGACGGACTGCTTCTACCTGGAACAAGGTTGATAATCCCTGCTTCACTCCAAAGATCAATTCTGAAAAACATTCATCAGGCACACCAAGGACTTGAGAAATGCTGCCAAAGAGCAAGATAGTCTATGTGGTTGCCTGACCTGACTTCACGATTGCGAACAGTGTTGCGGCAATGCGATTAATGTAGCTAAGCTTCCACTTTGGCGGTAGAACCACTACGACCCACGGATTTCCTATTTTATCCATGGCAGAGAGCTGCTACAGACTTGTTTGAACTAAAAGCACAGAAAATATCTTCTAACAGTCGACTACTACTCAAGAGACATAGATGTGGCAAAGTTGTTATCAACCACCTCAACAGCCATAATAGAACATGTAAGAGCTGTGTTTTCACGAAATGGAGTGCCCGAGATTCTAATATTAGACAACGGGCCACAGTACAGCAGTGCCAAATTCCTCCAATTTTCGAGGGAGCATGATTATAAGCCCATAAGAAGCAGCCCGCGACACCCTCAAGGGAACGGTGAATCTGAAAGGGCGGTACAAACAGTCAAGAAGCTCCATTCAAATCCCTGCTTGCATATCACTCTACGCCACTGGAAAACGGCTATAGTCCAGCTAAACAGGCCTCCCGACGCTGCAGTCACTTTTCACACTGAAACTCCCGGATGGCGACACACTGAAAAGTCCATCCTACGTGCCCGCACGAAACAATTATACGACAACAGACACAGAGCTAGATATTTGTCACCACTAAAGCCTGGAGAAACTGTTTGGATTAGGGACCATGCCGACAACAGGCCCCAAATTCATACATTGTGAAAACCTCACATGGACATATTCGACGCAATAGACGAGCGTTGGTTCGGATGCACAACCCTGGGAGAGGGTATGATCAAGAAATGGACTGGCCAGACTTATTTGAAGAGGATCACGTACCTGACAGTCCGACAACCACAGCTCCACAGCTAGCTTCAAGATCACAGTTTGCTTTACCTTCCAGACCAGGAACTTACACAAGATCGGGATGGTTGTCAGTACCGCCAAGACGTCTGAATCTTTAGCTCATGGCCAGTGATCACAGAGGCAGAATAATCCTCTCACTGTGTCGGGAGTGATCCGGTAGTCCACCCTGACCCCCTTAGAGAAAAAAAAGAGAAATGTTTATTTTGCATGAAAAAAAAAGGTTGAAAAAAAAGGTTCATGTAAACATGGTAAAAATATTCTAATGTTAGTAAAGTTATAATTTACTTCTAAATTAGAAAAGCATGTTACGTAAGGACTTAATACAGATACATTTTTCTTATTTTATTTTATATTACATTTTATGTCAAGAAAAGTTAAATACTGGGGTGGTTTCAAGTTTATTGTTTGGGAAAGGGAAAATCTGTGATATCTGATTGGCCAGATCGCTACTAAGCAAGCCACGCCCCTAAGTGAAAGGGAGTTCCCAATAAAAGTTCAGTTGCTGACCGGCTATGGTGGTGATCGGTGTCTCTGTATACACAGCAAGCAACACAACAACAACTAAAGACAGTTTCGCAAAGAACTTGGCAGATCCGACTCCTTTAATAACCATACCAATAATTACAGAATCGCTCTATGACAAGACCAGCGACATGGGCACTATTTTCTCTAACAAAATAGAAAGATAGTCGCACCAATAGTCGAAAAAATGTATGTAAAAAACATAGCACCATGGTACAAAAGCACCACTCGCGGCCTTAAAAAAGAAACACGTTAACTGGGGCCGGATTCACAAAACATTCTTAAGAGGAAAATTCTTCTTAACTGCCATGCTTTTTTCCCAAAAAAGTTGGGAATGTTACGTATTCCCGGAAAAAAAATTCTTAAGACAGTTCTTAGAAAGGTTCTAGAGAATCCAAATTCCTCGAAACAAAAGTGGTCGTAAATATCATCTTAAAATTACGACAGCCTCACGGTTGTCTTAAATCTCAAAAGGTAAGATGTTTAATTCATATAATTTCGTTGTTTCACATGTGACGTGTATTGTTTTGAGCCAGAATCATAATTTTGACGTTTACTTGCCATTAAGGAATATTTATTTTGATATAGTAATGATAGGTCTAGCTCCCTCACTTTAGCTTTCATTATAATACACAGAGTGCTTTTTGCATTATTCTGGGGCAAAGTGACTCGAAACGGAGAGGGTCACAAGCATTATGCCGTAGGAAAACACAAAAAGTAATATAATAAGTATATTTTTTAACGCTTGCTAACATATAAGCTAACATGCGATCATAAATGACGTTTAATTTGAATATATATATGCTATATAAGAATGCGACGTGCTTGTTGTTACACACATAAAGTTTGTTAGATAAACATCTATATAGTTACCATGTGAGCAAGCGAGTGTAATCATAATATTTTATTCTTACGACAAAAATGAAGATGTTCTTAAGAAAATATTTGAGAACGTTTTAAGAAATGTTTGAGAATCGCATTCACAAACATTCTTACGAACTTCCTATAATTGATCTTACGAACGATCTTAGATTTTGTCTTAAGAAGAGTTTTGTGAATCCGGCCTCTGGACCGCAAATGGAAACAAACCAAATTAGAGGTCTTTCAAATTTTGTGGAAAGAGAGTGCAAACCGTTATAAAAAGGCACTAAAAGCAGCAAAGGCTGAACACCTCTGAAACCTCATTGAAATTTAACAAAAACAATCCAAGGTTTTTATTTAGTACAGTTGCTAAATTAACAAATAAACAGACATCACCTGACCTGGGGCCCGTTTCAGAAAGGAGGTTTAGTGAAAACTCTGAGTATATTAACCCTGAAATGAGGGAAACTCTGGGATTTCCGTTTTAGAATGTGAAATATGTCAAACCCGATAAAGCGGGGTAACTCAAGCCCGTTTCTAAAGGAGAGGGAACTTATACTCAGAGTCAGTAACCATAGTAACTTACTCTGTGAACCTAAACTGGTCGGGAGCAGGTTTTCTTTGGTAAACCCAGAGTTTATTTCGATCTCCTCCCCCTTTTAAAGCGCAAGTGGTGTAACTCCATCCATCCATTTTCTACCGCTTGTCCGAACTACCTCGGGTCACGGGGAGCCTGCGCCTATCTCAGGAGTCATCGGGCATCAAGGCAGGATACACCCTGGATGGAGTGCCAACCCATCGCAGGGCACACACACTCACTCATTCACTCACGCACTCACACCCTACGGACAATTTTTCCAGAGATGCCAATCAACCTACCATGCATGTCTTTGGACCAGGGGAGGAAACCGGAGTACCCGGAGGAAACCCCCGAGGCACGGGGAGAACATGCAAACTCCACACACACAAGTCGGAAGCGGGAATCGAACCCCCAACCCTGGAGGTGTGAGGCGAACGTGCTAGTGGTGTAACTCATTCATTCATTAATTCAGTAATCCATGGCAAACATTTTGATCACACTGAGGCTATCTCAGTGACTTATATGTCATATATGCTTTTATAGAGGATTCATGAAGAGGCTGCATTCATTCATAGGGATGTACTTTGATTTCAGGAGAGCAATTAAGGACCCGAGTGGAATTTTGTCATTTCACTTTTTTTTTTAAATATGTATATTCCCGTTTTTCAAAATATATCTCATCCATCCTTACATCAATAACATCAGCCACCCGTACGTGTATTATATCAGAGCATAATTTTCTTGAAATTACTTAAAGTGTATAAATAAAGTTTGTGAATAAATAAATTAATAAATACAGATATACATGCAGAAATGAAGCGATAAAGGTAATAAATAAGTTCCTACTCAAATCTGCTCAGAGCAGGGTTCGCACCGGTGATTAGTCTGACTTTGCACGAGAGTCTGACGCCAGGTGTCCTATAAACAGTACTCATTTACGTAACTAGAGCACTCATCGTGAGTGAGAACATACGATTTTTGTCTTTTTATTATATTATTTCTGTTTTTTTTTTTTTATATTATTTACAAAATAGTAAAAACTCAACCTCCAAGTCTGAAAAACAGAAAAACAAAGAAAATGTAAAACACAGCACAGTGCATGGTGTTCATACAACAAGCAAGATCATTCTACACTGCCCTGCCCTGTGGCGAGGAACCCAAACTCCAATGATAAATAAATGGCGAAAAACACCTCGGGAGGGCCAGATCTCTTGTGTCACAGCTGCACTGTACTGTAAGTTACTGAGTTAATGTTTATGAAAATAGGTAGAGCTTGTTAGTTTTGATTAAGTGTGGTAAGGAGCTCTGGTTCAGCGGCGTGGGGGAGGAACCAGGTTGAGATTTAAGAGGTACCTACACGGAAGTATTTAACTGACGCACCGAACTATGCGGGAGAGACGCTATTCAATCACGGCGCGAAGATGCACGGATGCGTAATGTTTGAAGGCTCCCGGTAACCTGAATAGTTGCGGGGGGAAATTGTGTGACAGGGGCCACAGGAGCACGGTGTTGATGATAATGAGGAACAGTGTTGAGAACACTGGTAACCAGAGCGGCCATTGTGTAAAGCAGATATTTTAAGAGATTGCTTCTGTTTTGATTTAATTTGACTCGACTCTTGATTGTTATATTTCGTTTGGGTTGAGTTGATTCGGTTGAGTTGATTTCTTTTTCCAATTTTGATGACTTTTGTTTGGTTTATGTTACCCTCTAGTGAGAGGGCAGGTTAAGAAAGGACTTTTAATGATGTGTATTAATAAAGCAAACCGTTTTATATGAGAATATTGAGTAGTGAATGCCTTTACCACACAACATAAGGAAATTTCATTTGTTGAAACTGTTTAGGTCAAATTTGGTCTTATTTTGTGATTGATATCAGACAACAGAGCAATATTTTAAGCAGGGGAGATAGTAATAGCATAATGTGTAGTGCAGCTATAACTTCAAACTGTTGTCATATCACTGAAACAGGGCAGTGTTGGCTTGCTCACCCGACTGCATTTATTAGATATTATTTTCTAGAATGATCTTGCTTTTCTATAAGCACCATACAATGTGATGTGTTTTAACTTCTGTGTGTCTTATTTTCTCCTGTAAAGCTGCTTTGGATCGATGCACATTGTGAAAAGCGCTTTATAAGGAGGGAGCTTAATGTTTTTGATTAAAGTTTAAAAGTGATTTTTTTTGTCTGCGTGGATAAATAAATGTCGGCTGCCAGCTGGTGGCAGTAAAGTCAAAGAGGACTCATGACGTCCTCTCTTTAAAGGTTTTAATGCCTTTATCTAATACATCTAAACGTAATTTCCTTCACGTCGAAACAAACTGAAATACACCTCAAGAAGAAACTAAATCTGCTTATAAATGTTATTCAAACTTATCTTTAGAATCGTCGGTGTTTAGCGCTTGATGATTGGCTGTCTTTACTTGAAGGCGTGACTTCCGGCTGTACTGATTAGTTCTCCTGCCCTCACTGAAGTAAGAGCAGTGCTGCGACTGCTCGTGTGTAGGCCTACTGTCTGCTCGAGCTCTGTAGGAGCTGTGACGTGACGTAATACAGAACTGAACACAAGTGATCTCATCATTACAGGTATGTGTTCACATCTACAGGAGCATCACATGTGTGTACATCACATCGGTGCATGATGACAATGAAATAACCTGTACGAATCGTGTGTGTACAAAAGTCTGTTCAGTTGTGTCTTCAATATTTATTACTAACATACTATAATGATAAAATAATAATGTTTGTAGATAAATGATTTTGTGTCAAACTCTGAGTCACGTACAGTGACCTATGGACTGTGTCTCACATTTATAGCAGAAACACACAGACAACACCCATTGACACACACACACGCACACACACACATGTCTGGTTTACTATCTCCGTGGGGACAGTCCATAGGTGTAATGTTTCTTATACCGTACAAACTGTATATTTTATCCCCTAACCTAAAGATCACAGAAAACTTTTTGCATTTTTTAATAATAAAAAAAAAATTCTGTACAGTTTATAAGCTTTTTTTCCCATGGGATCTCAATTTTGGTCCCCACAGTGACACGAGTCCCCATGTGTTGGTGTGCATTCAGGTTTAGGTCCCCGCCGGGATATAAAAACATGTACACACACACACGCACCCTATTGGTGCAGTAATACAGTAATGGTGTACTGCTTGCAGTCAACCCATACACACGTTATATCATCATCAGACCTTTTATTTTTACACACACATGCGATTTGGTAGTTGGCTGCAATGTTTTTGTGCAGTTGTCAGTGAAATACTGTTAAATGCAGCTACATCCGAAAGCCAGAGGGCGCTAATCGATTAATCGATGCAGGACTACCCTTAAGTTGTTCCAAACCTGTATAAATTTCTCTGTTCCATTGAACACAAAGAAAAATATTTGGAAGAATGTTAACTAATGACATTTCTGGGGTACCATGGACTACAATAGTAGGAACAATTTTTGCATAATTCTTTTTGTTTTGTTGCACACAGAACAAGTTTTGGGGCACCTTTGACTACAATTGGCATGGTAGTCAATGGTGCCCCAGAAATGTCAGCTGCTAACATTATTCCAAATATCTTTCTTTGTGTTCAACAAAACAAATAAATGTTTACAGGTTTGGAACAACTAGAGAGTAAATGAAGACTGAATTTTCATTTTTTTTTTGGTGGAGTATCCCTTACCAATAATCAAAGAAAATCACAGTTGAGTCTTGTATTGTATGTGTTTGTCTGTTTGTTTGTGTAATCTAACAGGAGTAATTAATGACGAGAATGCAGTTTGGATACGTTAATAATAATGCTTTTTGCATAATGCATTGATTTACGAATTATCATTGATTTGTGCCTTTAACTCAGTTTCATCAGATTGTCATTATTTTTTAATTGACTTGAAATTACTTTTGTTTACTTTTACGGGTGTAAAAGAGTGTGGCTGTCGGATTGCTATTATGCAGTTGTAAAGGGTTGATTTTCATATATGACTGGATTGCTGATATATTGATCGACCTTTGTATCAAGTTTCAGCAGCCTATGAAACCTCATGCATCCATTAAGATGTTATAGATTAATCCCTATCCAGCATCCACATCACGTTTTCTCTCTTTAGGCTTTCCTCAAATTATGACAATTTGATACTCTGCTTTCTGTCTCAATGAAGCAAAGGCTCTCTCTCACTAATAACTGCATGAGCCGGCCGGTAGAAGCGGCGCATTGAATTCATCGCACCGCTGCTGACTTGTAAAAAAAAATGATTGCAAATAGTCAACTGTTTAGACATAAGAAAAGAACATGAACATAATTCTGTAAATATGCGCACAGTTTGCTACCCACATGGAGGCGCTGAGTGCACTGCATTAAACAAATCTACTGCTCCATAGGTGTATAATGATTTTGTCAGACAATGAGGCAATTGTGGAAGTTGCTGCCTGTTAAAATGTAGTATTAATTAGTAACGTTTAATTAACATTTTATTCTAGTTTTAATGGCTGACAACCAAAATATGAGAACAGTTTTATTGTCCATTTAGTTCCATTAAAATACAGTATGTGACAGTTCAGAGACTGGAAGCAAAAGTGTCAACACCCTTTTTTAGAATTCAGCGTTTAGTCGATCGTGATGCATTCTTATTGCAACCGTTGTAAACACAACAGCTTACTACTTCGATTAGATGCCTTCCTGTTGTCCCTTAAAGAACGCAACGCTCACATCTCCTGGAAATCCTGTAGAATTCAACCAATCAGAAGACGACTGCTAAAGCTTTTCCAGTTAAGGTTATCAAGCGTTGTCGAAGAAAATATCGATTTGTAGTCCTTAATTTAGTCTCTTTTAAAGGACACAAGAAGTATATCATTCACGTCCTCAAATCACCCACAATCCTTTGCACACATTCCCAAAACGAATCGGCACTGTGCTTGCATAATTTTCTTATGGAATTTAAGACAAAAACATATATATGTTTTTAGATTAAGACACTTTTTTTCCTTTATATTTTTTTGTAAACTCATACAGTACATAATGCTAAACTGCCCATGTAACAAAGCACTGGGAGACCACAAACACTAACATTTAATATATGATTCATGTTCAGTATACTACACTAAAGCTGTAATACTTTTTTGTGGTGATAAATTGCATTATTTTCAACTGCTCTCTTTAAAGTTTTTTTTATAGCAATTCCAAATCAAATGCTGAGTCATCAAATACTTGGTATTTCAAGTATTTCAATAAACATGGGGAATGGGGACATCAGATGATGGTTAAAGCTTCAAGGATGAGAAAGAAGTTTTATGTAACATAAATAACAAATATAAATGTCAAACGTAAATGTACAAAAATATACAAAACCAGTAGAATGAGCCTTTAAATGAAATAATGCTCAAGTGCATGCATAATGCAAGCCGCTGTGACACCCCAAATCCACCCATTCATTTTCTTTAAATCCCCAAAAAACCTCTACTGTCCTTTTGAACGAGTTGTTGTCGTTCTCTCAGTAACCTGACATCACATTGATTAAATTTGATTTAAAGACGTAACCCTTTTGTGCATTCACTTAGAAAATAGCGTGCTCAGTTTTTAAACAAATAACGCGTTTGTCTTATGTACTCTCACTTATACAAAACAATGTGTTTGGTTTGAAAGATAGTGAATAGACAGTGTTTCTCATTCGCTTAATTGACATTCTATTCAGTTTTGCTGTTGGAAGCATTGTCTCGCACAACCCTGCGCTTTCTGCTGGAAAGGGGGCGGAGACCAGCAGCTCATTTGCATTTAAAGAGACACACGCCAAAACAGCCTGTTTCTCCTCACAGGCAAAAATAGACTTGTATAATACACGATCTGTGCTGTATTTTGAGCTGAAACTTCACAGACACATTCTTTGGACTGCTAAGATTTATAAATCATGTTGTAAAAGGGCTACATCAGAGGGCCTTTAAAGCTGCAATTTCTGGGTAAACCTCTGAATAGGTGTTGGCCCATGTAATACATTTCAAAGTAGGGAAGAAAGGAGACGGGAACCGGCGAACATGCAAACAAACTTTAATCAAAATAAACAATAACACGCAAGTAAAAGGGCCGGCAGCCGTATCACGGTCGACTGCCGGCCACAAGAACATAAACACAAATTTAACATATGTCCGGACCCGGTCCTCTCTCGTCAGCAGTCCTGTCGCTCGTCCTCTTATGCTCCCGATCTCCTCCGTGAGAGATGCGGGACCGTTGTGCGCACAGCTGATTCACACTATCACTCACGCCACCGGCCCCGCTTCGTTGCCCCACAGCTCTCGTCCCGCCTTCCACGTTACAGCCCATAAGTAGGTTGTTGGTACACAGTTGCTGTTTCAGAAGGGTTGAGAAATGTTAAATCAACTCATCCACTATGTGGGCTCACAGAGAGCCAATGATGACCCTTCCTAGAAAGTAAATGTGTGAACGACAGAAGATCAGTAAACCAAAATCTGTTCTGAAACTGAAGTACATTAACATCAGGACCTCAGCCGTCTTCATCTTTTCCACAGATGTTCAACACCTCATGACCACCATGGTTTATCCTGGAGAAGAGAGACTGGAGAAGCTGACGCAGGAGGAGATCCTCTCCAGCACTAAACAGGTTATCCAGGGTCTGGAAGCTCTGAAGAGTGAACACAACTCCATACTTGAGAGTCTGCTGGAGACCATCCAGTGTTTGAACGAAGATGAAGAGGACAGCTCAGTTCACGAGAAGTCTAACATCCTCCGCCGGTCTGTGGAGATGATCGAGCTGGGTCTGGGTGAAGCGCAGGTGAGAAATGTCTCACACCATCATTCAGGGGCATTATTTCTGGCCAGTCTAAAAGCTCATTATAATCATTAGCTGTCATGCAAGACAATACTTTTGCTTCAGTCCTTGCAGTGACCTTGTAAGGGCTTGCGCTGATGAAATGCAACATCAGAAGTAAATGTAGGCCTTATCAAATGTATTATGAAGTAACACACTTTCACTGTAGATTTTAAAAGCCTTGTTGCTAAGCTAACAACACAGTACAATCACTTATTGATTCCTAAACTCTCTTTAAGTTGCTTTGGATAAAAGCGTCTGCTAAATGGGATAGCTTTCCTGTAGCTCGGTGGTTAGAGCATTGCGTTAACAACGCAAGGTTGTGGGTTCGATCCCAGGGGATTGCAAATACCTATGTATAAATATAGGATAATGCAATGTAAGTCGCTTTGGATAAAAGTGTCTACCAAATGCATAAATGTAAATGTAAATGTAAATAGTCTTGTCTGAAATGAAACCAAATATTCTGGATGCACTGACTCGGAAAAAAAACACATTATTAAAATATTGTTTGAATTAAATTACTATTCTGTTCTCTATAGAAGTATGTATGTCTGTATTGATCAGTGCAATATTAAGTTGACACAAACTAACTATTGAAACTGAAAGCATCATGAGATTGGGTTGGGTTACTTTCTCACTATCCTTATGTACGCATGAGTTTTCTTTATTAAAGAAACATCTACAGTCGTGGCCAAAAGTTTTGAGAATTACATAAATATTGGAAATTGGAAAAGTTGCTGCTTAAGTTTTTATAATAGCAATTTGCATATACTCCAGAATGTTATGAAGAGTGATCAGATAAATTGCATAGTCCTTCTTTGCCATGAAAATTAACTTAATCCCAAAAAAAAATCCACTGCATTTCATTGCTGTCATTAAAGGACCTGCTGAGATCATTTCAGTAATCATCTTGTTAACTCAGGTGAGAATGTTGACAAGCACAAGGCTGGAGATCATTATGTCAGGCTGATTGGGTTAGAATGGCAGACTTGATATGTTAAAAGGAGGGTGATGCTTGAAATCATTGTTCTTCAATTGTTAACCATGGTGACCTGCAAAGAAACGCGTGCAGCCATCATTGCGTTGCATAAAAATGGCTTCACAGGCAAGGATATTGTGGCTACTAAGATTGCACCTAAATCAACAATTTATAGGTTCATCAAGAACTTCAAGGAAAGAGGTTAAATTCTTGTAAAGAAGGCTTCAGGGCGTCCAAGAAAGTCCAGCAAGCGCCAGGATCGTCTCCTAAAGAGGATTCAGCTGCGGGATCGGAGTGCCACCAGTGCAGAGCTTGCTCAGGAATGGCAGCAGGCAGGTGTGAGCGCATCTGCACGCACAGTGAGGCGAAGACTTTTGGAAGATGGCCTGGTGTCAAGAAGGGCAGCAAAGAAGCCACTTCTCTCCAAAAAAAACATCAGGGACAGATTGATCTTCTGCAGAAAGTATAGTGAATGGACTGCTGAGGACTGGGGCAAAGTCATATTCTCCGATGAAGCCCCTTTTCGATTGTTTGGGGCATCTGGAAAAAGGCTTGTCCGGAGAAGAAAAGGTGAGCGCTACCATCAGTCCTGTGTCATGCCAACAGTAAAGCATCCTAACACCATTCATGTGTGGGGTTGCTTCTCATCCAAGGGAGTGGGCTCACTTACAATTCTGCCCAAAAACACAGCCATGAATAAAGAATGGTACCAAAACACCCTCCAACAGCAACTTCTTCCAACAATCCAACAACAGTTTGGTGAAGAACAATGCATTTTCCAGCACGATGGAGCACCGTGCCATAAGGCAAACTAAGTGGCTCGGGCACCAGAATGTTGAAATTTTGGGTCCATGGCCTGGAAACTCCCCAGATCTTAATCCCATTGAGAACTTGTGGTCAATCCTCAAGAGGCGGGTGGACAAACAAAAACCCACTAATTCTGACAAACTCCAAGAAGTTATTATGAAAGAATGGGTTGCTATCAGTCAGGATTTGGCCCAGAAGTTGATTGAGAGCATGCCCAGTCGAATTGCAGAGGTCCTGAAAAAAGAAGGGCCAACACTGCAAATACTGACTCTTTGCATAAATGTCATGTAATTGTCGATAAAAGCCTTTGAAACGTATGAAGTGCTTGTAATTATATTTCAGTACATCACAGAAACAACTGAAACAAAGATCTAAAAGCAGTTGGGCAGCAAACTTTTTGAAAACGAATATTTATGTAATTCTCAAAACTTTTGGCCACGACTGTACAGCAAATATTGCTTGTAAGTACAGTATGTCACACATATGTGTGCACATATGTGTGCACAACTAGGAACACACAAATAGAAACTATATTTTTGAGCATAGTATGCATGAATGTTGTTTTCTCCTGGTGCATCTCACCTGAGCAAGAATCTATGCATGTCAAAGTTGCTGTGGATATGTTTTATTTCTATTTTCAGCCACATTTTCTGTGCATCCTTTAGTAATACAATACAAAGCGCAGATGAAAAATTTTCTTTTAATGTCGTATTCTGAAAAAAATGTTTGGCTGTCATCTTAGATGCCTGTCACAGTGCATTCTGGTACTGCCATAGATTTTGATCAAAACGAGACAATGTTTGGTTCAGGTGATGATGGCTCTGGCCAGTCATCTGAGCACGGCGGAGTCTGAGAAACAGAAGTTACGAGCTCAGGTGCGACGGCTCTGTCAGGAGAATCAGTGGCTGAGAGATGAACTGGCCAACACTCAGCAGAAACTCCAGAAGAGCGAACAGAACGTCGCCCAGCTGGACGAGGAGAAGAAACATCTAGAGTTTATCAACCAACTCAAGAAATATGATGACGGCGTCACTCCAGCGGTGAGATACTTGTATATCTTCCTACATGTATGCTGGGGTTATTCATATATATATGTGTGTGTGTGTGTGAGAGTTACGTTTTAATTAATCAATTTTTTTATGGAATTTTAGATTTGCGTTGTTCCTGCATGAATAAATGTTGCCTTAAATAGTAGAAGACAGAATATTTGTACAGAATATCATGTATCCAATCTGAAATTCATGACAGATTAACCAAAAATGTAAAAGAATGGAATATTTTCAATGCTTTTAATTGATTTTTTGCATTTTGTAGGACGAGAAAGCTAGTGAAACTCCAAAAGACACACTGGGCGAACTGTTTCCCAGTGATGAAGATGAGCATGGTAAGCAAGTACCAACATTACACAACATTATAAGTGGAAGAGTTTCAGCAAATTCTTTCCTTCCAGCTTTTCAGTTTTCTACTGTAGTACAATAACTGTTGTAACCACCTCAAATTTTTCTGTTGGACATATTCCACCAATCCTCTTATATGTAGCCGGGGTGTTTTTTCCACACTGGAACATAATTACATATTACGTGAAGTCATGAACGTGCATCGCAGAACAGAGCAAGGCGAGCATTTGTGTTTATAAAGCATATACATTATTATTTTTTTTAGAAAATTACTGATCGTCTAGATAAGACCCTTATTCATCGTCTGGTATCGTTTAAAGCCCTTTGAAGCTGCACTGACATGTAATTTTGACCTTCAACCATTTGGAGTCCATTGAAGTCCACTATATGGAGAAAAATCCTGGAATGTTTTCATCAGAAACCTTAATTTCTTTTCGACTAAAGAAACAAATACATAAACATCTTGGATGACATGGGGTTGAGTAAATTATCATGAAAATGTATTTTGAAAGTGAACTACTCCTTTAAATGTCCTTATTAAATTTGACCTAGTCCTGCCTTAAAGGGCCGCAATCCCAGGTGTTTTCTGCAATGTAAAAATAGTCAGTGGTATCCCCAGAATGTGTCTTTCAAGTTTCAGCTCAAAATACATCACATATATTTCATTACAAGATAATGAACATGACCATTTGTGGCTGTAATGGAAAACGCGCCGTTTTTGTGTGTGTCTCTTTAAATACAAATGAGCTTCTGCTCCCCTCCCCATATGTAAAATAGGAGGTAGTGCTTACCAAGTGCTTTGGAAGACATCAAGACAAGCAATATAGCGGAAAGCGCAATTACGTCTGTAATGCCCTTCCAATCAAAACCATACACTAACTGCAATAAAAATCACCTTGATGCCATGTTCATAAATACAAATTAAATGGAAAAGACAAAAACATAGATGGAACAACATATGCTGACCATTTGCTGTATGAAATGTTGGCCATTGAGGATTAATCATGTGCATGCATATTACTAACAGACATAAACACGGATATAGGCAAAAACATGCATTCACAGTACTTGTATATGACAAACAGGTATGTAATTAAATGTAGCAATTTCTGCGTAACCTCACTGTCTTACAAATGTGCACTCTGTTTCTATCCGCTCTAAGTATTGTCGCACTTAGGATATACGAGAAAACACTGAACTCACCGAGAAAGACACTGTTATAACTTTCTTTCGTTGTAATGAATAAGCTTTACAGAAATTATGTTGGTCACAAGTCTTCTGAACCGAGGGGCGCGATGTGTTTTACCACTAATTTTACGACACAACAGCTGTCTTTGGACCAATGTGAGGTCTCAGGATTATCCGCAAACATGTAAACAACAGCCACTAACATGCTAAACACATTATTTAAGAAAGGCGAGGCGTAAACCATGTGAGATCAGATTGTTAGGGTTTCCCCAACACCCTGTTTTGTGTCACTGTTGTGGTTTAAAGGAGATTACAAAGAAGAACAGATGGACTTGTATAATTACAGGGTGTTTCTGCACACACGCTGGCGACTCAATTTCTGGTAGATAAACATTTAAAAGTGCATTTTCTGGGATAGCGGCCCTTTAATCTAATCCCTGTCTGGGTTCCAGTCCTCATGTATCAAAGCAAACAGAATTAAGTCAATCAATCCATGTTTCCAGCAGTGTCTCTGTTTGTGTCTCTCTCCAGGCCCACACCAGCACAACAGTGCTGCGGTCACCGCCGCTCAGCAAGGCGGATACGAGATACCGGCCCGTCTCCGAACCCTTCATAACCTGGTCATTCAGTATGCCTCTCAGGGCCGATATGAAGTGGCAGTGCCACTCTGTAAACAGGCTTTGGAGGATCTGGAGAAAACCTCTGGACATGATCATCCTGATGTAGCCACCATGCTAAATATATTGGCCCTGGTCTACAGGTCTGCATTCAAACTTAAACTCTACTCTCGTAAATATTTTTCAGACTAATGTGATCGAACCATTCACATCAGAGTTTCACTGAAACTCAATGTAGCGACCGTGTTGTTCTCCTAATACATGCTAGCATCATGCTAAAACATGCTAGACTGTGTTAAGCCATGTTAGCTTAATGCCAACACATGCCCAGTTAACACAGTAACATTGTGAGGACATACCTGGACCAGACAATATTCGTTGCAACGACGTACCAAATGTTTCTGGAACGTAACCAGTACGTCCCAATGACCAAACAAACGCGTTGTGTAAATAAATTTTCTAATTGAATTTAAACATATACTCCCTTACATGGGAGTTTAAATGATTTGTGATTTAATTTGTCTGTTAACAATTAAAATGTATCCACAATTGGGGTAATTTTCTATTCAAATATGTATAAAACACAGTAATGACTGAAAACTGCACTGTACATCGGACATTTTATTTAGATACTGAAGTAAATGACAAATAATCTAAGACTTCAACACAAAATAGAGGATTTAAAGCAGATATTTATTGACAGATAAATAAACATTAGCTTTAAGCTTTACATTATATTCTTGTCTTACCACATAAGTTTAGCTGGATGTCTATTTTTTGGATCCTTTTTAAATTCACAAAACATCAGGGACCGTTCTTTTAAACGCGCCGAATTGATTATAATTCACTAAAATGTTTGTTTACTCTCACATTTGTAAGGTATAAGTAAAGTAAGAATAAAAATAAACCTAATATGTGCAATTCAGTGAAAAAACGAAATGACCGTTAATGTTTAAATGATGCTGTGTGGCTCTTCAATACATTTCAATTCAATATTATTTATATAGGGCTTTTCACAATTTTCATTGTTGCAAAGCAGCTTTACATACATCATAATTTAAAAAATATTATTAATAATAATAATAGTAGAACTGGAGGAAAGCACATTTACATTTATGCATTTGGCAGACGCTTTTATCCAAAGCGACTTACATTGCATTATCCTATACATGGGTTTGTGCAATCCCCTGGGATTGAACCCACAACCTTGCTCTTACCACTGAGTTACAGGAAAGCTACAACATGACCACAACTTTTCTGAGACGTTGGCCAAGATCCAAAAAAGGACATCACGCTGACCAAATGAAGACTAACTGGGGATGTCTTTAGGACATTCTGTGTTAGCTGGGTGCTAGCATCTTGTTAAAACCTATTAACCCTCACAAAAATGATCCATATTTTTATTGCAGTTAAAATCTTAAAACCATGGTTACTGCAGTAAAACCATGTTTTTGCCAATAAAATAACATGGTTACTACACATTTGTTGGGACATCATTTAAGGGAACAATAAGTTATATTGTTAGCATTATGCTAAAACATGTTTGCATCATGTTATAGCTAGATTCATGCAAAAACAATCTAGGCTTGTGTTAAAGGAATTAACAGTTAAATGATGTTAAAAATTGTCAAAGCTAAAGCATTTTTCACACTTTTTAACTGGTTTTCACTTCTCAGGCCAACCTTTATCAAGCTGATATAAGGTTGGTTCAAACTTTGCTGAAACATAAAAAAAACTCAACTTCTCTATTCTTTATCTAATGTTCTCTGTATGCTTGCTTATACCATCTTAACTGGTATTACTGGCACGTCTCGTGAATATTGCTTTACAATTGTACTCAATTGTAAGTCGCTTTGGATAAAAAAGTAAATGTTCTATTTAGTTTCAAAAGTAGTCGTCATTGACAGAACTTCATCCATCATGTTTGATACTTTATTTGCATGTATATCATGACTTTTTAACATCTGATCTCAGGATACACAATTTCCAAAACCATATCAGCAAATGTCTCTTATCTGAGTTTGTTCTCATAAGCTTCATGGTTGTTGCTCAGGGACCAGAATAAATACAAGGAAGCCGCTCATCTCCTGAATGATGCCCTGTCCATCAGAGAAAAGACTCTCGGTAAAGATCACCCAGCAGTGAGTATGACTTCAGTATATCTCTGATATGAGACGGTCATAAAGATAAGCTCAGGTCAGTGTTCATGAATCCTGCAGGTGGCAGCGACCCTTAACAATCTGGCGGTCCTGTACGGAAAAAGAGGAAAATACAAGGAGGCAGAACCTATGTGTAAAAGAGCGCTGGAGATCAGAGAGAAGGTATCGTCGTGTTTAACAGCAATATGTTTTTCAACAATCTTTTTTATTAATCTTTTTTCAAGTTTTTTATGAAACTGACATAACATAACATTGTTGACTGTGGCTTAGGTTTCCATTACTCTGTAACTGTAAGGTTTAAAACTTAATTGAAATCTTCTCCATGGGCAATAATAATAATAATGTTCAAAAGCTAATTAAAAAAAAAATTCAAGGAATAGTTCACCCAAAAAAATCACAGTTTACCAATTCTTTACATTATTTAAATGTTTTGGTAATTGGGGAGTAAAAAATAAAAAATAACCCTCTTAAGACACATGCCTATACTAGAAGGCCACTTTCAAACAGAAAATAATGACAAAGTAAAAGTGTGTCAAGTATGTGACTGTTCATTCACCTTTCTTTCCCATAATGCTTAGGTGTTGGGACGAGACCATCCAGACGTGGCCAAGCAACTGAATAATCTGGCTCTTCTCTGTCAGAATCAAGGGAAATACGAGGAGGTTGAGTTTTATTACTGCAGGGCTTTAGACATCTATGAGAAGAGACATGGACACGATGACCCTAATGTAGCCAAGACCAAAAACAACCTGGTGAATCTCATTCCACAGCACTTCATATTCACTATAAAGAATAATATTGATTCATTTATCATTTCCATGGCAACAATGACAGTAATACTTTTATATATTTTTTAAGTTGTACTTTGCTAAGAAACAAACACTGTATGCAGTGTTGGCAAAAATGGTCACTTTAAAGTTCCATTTGACGTAAAGAGTGAAAACAGTGTCCAGTGGATACTTGTTACATGACAATAAAAGCCTGAAATTACATTTGAAAGCTTTCTTAATGCTGTGAAATGTCATGTTGTTTTTCAGGCATCGTGTTTTCTGAAACAGGGCAAGTACAAGGAAGCTGAGGTTCTGTATAAAGAGATCCTGACTCGAGCTCATGAGAAGCACTTTGGCTCTGTCAATGGTATGAGCATTTCTAAACTACTGCACTTTTACTGCTTTTTTACAATTGTTTTTCTTCATTTCTCTTTTTCTCTTTTTGAACGTGATGTAAATGATACGAATCGATGACCTCAGCGGCCGACCCCTCACCTCTGATATCACAACCTCTTCGGCCCACCTGACCTCTGATTTACAACCAATCAGCAACTGTGTAAATTCAGACAAATCCACAAGCAAATGTAGACATGCCAATGAAACCTACACTCTTAAAAAAAAAAGGTGCTTCAAAAGGGTCTTCGATGCTTTTTGGTTCTATGAACAACCTTCAACATTGTGGCGAAAAAAGATGATAAGATTCAGATTATAAAAAAAGTAAGAAAGAGATGGTTCTTTAAAGAACCTTTGACTTAATGGTTCTTTGTGGAACCAAAAATGGTTATTCTATGGCATCGCTGTAAAGAACCTTTTAAGCACCTTTTTTTTTTTAAGAGTGTATACAACATTTTCAAAACTTTGTCATTTTAATTTCAAACACTTTTAGGCCAACTATGTAAATGTTATACTTTTCATAGATTGTACATTATGTGTGCGTGCGTGAGTGAGTGTGTGTGTGTACAGATGACAGTAAAATATTAAAATAGAAATCTGTCAAGCAAAATAATGTTGTAAGAGTGTTAGTTTGCAACAGTTCTTGAAACTGATAGTCATACAGTATGTGAAACTGATAGTCAGTAAGTATCACAGACAGTTTTGTCCTTTTCTTTTCAAAATCTCCAAACCTATTTTGTCAAATGATTTCACTTTTATTTGATGATTTCTTGTACAATTGTGCGATTAGTGATTTTATTTACTTAATTTCAATAAATCAACACATTTTATACAAATGTTTTTCAGTTTTGTGAACATTTTATGAACATTATTTTATACATTCTGTGTTTTACAATACATATACAAATTTACTTCTCTATCTACACTGACCAAAATTATAATTGCAACACTTTAATTTTTGCCCCCATTTTTCATGAGCTGAACTAAGACTAAGACTTTTTCTAAGTATACAAAAGGCCTATTTCTCTCAAATATTGTTCACAAATCTGTCTAAATCTGTGTTAGTGAGCACTTCTCCTTTTCCAGGATAATCCATCCACCTCACAGGTGTGGCATATCAAGATGCTGATTAGACAGCATGATTATTAAACAGGTGTGCCTAAGGCTGGCCACAATAAAAGGCCACTCTAAAATGTGTAGTTTTACCATACAGCACAATGCCACAGATGTCGCAAGTTTCAGGGAGCGTGCAATTGACATGCTGACTATAGGAATGTCCAACAGAGCTGTTGCCCGTGAATGTTCATTTCTCTACCATAAGCCATCTCCAAAGGCGTTTCAGAGAATTTGGCAATACATCCAACCGGCCTTACAACCGCAGACCTGGTGTAACCACACCATCCCAGGACCTCCACATCCAGCATCGTCACCTCCATTATCGTCTGAGACCAGCCACCCGGACTGCTGCTGCAACAATCGGTTTGCATAACCAAAGAATTTCTGCACAAACTGTCAGAAATCGTCTCAGGGAAGCTCATCTGCATGCTCGTCATCCTCAACGGGGTCTCGACCTGACTGCAGTTCGCCATCGTAACCGACTTGAGTGGGCAAATACTCACATTCAATGGCGTCTGGCACTTTGGAGAGGTGTTCTCTTCATGGATGAATCCCGGATTTCACTGTACATGGCAGACAGCGTGTATGGCGTCGTGTGGGTGAGCGGTTTGCTGATGTCAACGTTGTGAATCAAGTGGCCCATGGTGGCGGTGGGGTTATGGTATGGGCAGGCATATGTTATGGACAACGAACACAGGGGCATTTTATTGATGGCATTTTGAATGCACAGAGATACTGTGATGAGATCCTGAATGCCATTGTTGTGTCATTCATCCACGGCCATCACCTCAGCATGTCGCAGCATGATAATTCACGGCCCCATGTTGCAAGGATCTGTACACAATTCCTGGAAGCTGAAAACATCCCAGTTCTTGCATGGCCAGCATACTCACCAGACATGTCACCCATTGAGCATGTTTGGGATGCTCTGGATCGGCGTATACGACAGCGTGTTCCAGTTCCTGCCAATATCCAGCAACTTCACACCGCCATTGAAGAGGAGTGGACCAACATTCCGCAGGCCACAATCAACAACCTGATTAACTCTATGCGAAGGAGATGTGTTTCACTGCGTGAGGCAAATGGTGGTCAGACCAGATACGAGCTGTATGCCAATTCGGGGGCTACAACCTTCTTAGGTCGCGGACATAAAAACGAGGACTTGTTTTTCAAACCACGCAGCCTCAAAAGTCCAGAGGATTTCTTAATTGCGTTTCTGACTTTTTTAAACAAATACAGAGCCAGAAAATTTTGATTTAGAGAATATGACACATTAATGTAGATTAAAACAGCCCAAAAGCATTTTAAATTAATCAATCTTACAAAAATGAAAACGCAATAATGCACCAAAAATGTTAACGAACAACATCATAAATAATATTAAAACAATGAAATGGACCGTTTCTATCCTTAAAAACCCACGGCAATAAGGTCGCATTTTGGGGCTGCATTTGAAGCAACCTTTGAATCGGGACAGCCTTACCAGCCTTCGGTCGCGCTGCTGTGACGCAATCAGTCTTAAAATGCAGTCTTCAAAGAAAGCAACCCCCGAATTGGGCCACAGCCACTGACTAGTTTTCAGACCCCCCCAATACAGTAAAACTGCACATTTTAGAGTGGCCTTTTATTGTGGCCAGCCTTAGGCACACCTGTGCAATAATCATGCTGTCTAATCAGCATCTTGATATGCCACACCTGTGAGGTGGATGGATTATGTCGGCAAAGGAGAAGTGCTCCCTAACACAGATTTAGACAGATTTGTGAACAATATTTGATAGAAATAGGCCTTTTGTGTACATAGAAAAAGTCTTAGATCTTTGAGTTTAGCTCATGAAAAATGGGGGCAAAAACAAAAGTGTTGCGTTTATAATTTTGGTCAGTGTAAATGAGGACATGTCACGTCTATTGGTCGCTTTACTTTATTTTGGGGACAAAGCCTGACATATCCAAACAAAATCTAATTTTGAAGATTATTTGTAAAAAATACTATAGTCAACGAAGTTTATTAAAAATGTGTAAAAATAAACGTTTTTTTAGGGTTGTGGGGTGTATGTTAGGGTACCGTATGGTGTTTATAATTACATACAATCTTATACAATAAACGTGCGCGCACACACACACAAAATCATGTATAAAGCTTTAAATCCTGCAGTCTGTTTGTTGATGTGAACCACTCAAACCCCTTTTAAATCACATGAGACTGGACTGTGCATAGAGAAGCAGAAGCTAGCACACCTCCAGGTCCAGCACAAGCAAACATTATCAGACTTTCTTTAGTGAAATATGATCATAGTGATGAAGGAACACATGAGTAAAGTAGAAGATATTTCTCTGTGTGTCCACAGATGAAAATAAACCCATCTGGGTGCATGCTGAGGAGAGACAGGAGAGAAAAGTAAGTTTGTGTGGATATACTGTATATATATACTAAATATACTGTGTGTTTCATCTGTCTGGATGATTGACATCTCTCTCTCTCTCTCTCTCTCTCTCTCTCTCTCTCTCTCAGGGAAAGCTGACAGATGGAAATCAGTTTGGAGAATATGGTGGCTGGTATAAGGCCACTAAGGTAAACAGGTAAGAAAGGAATTCAGCTTGAAGAAATTATAGCTTTGGAATGATAAGGTCAAATCTGCGATTTCTATCAAAATTAAGTTTATTCACGTATTCTTATCCTAAGAACTTATTTACATTGTGATTTTTTTTCTTTATGTTGTGTACACTTAGCCTACTAAATCTCTCTCTTTAGAAAGCAAGAAAACAAAAATGTTTTCTGTACAGAGTCAAATGAAATGCACAAACTTTAAGCCTCCTTATTTCATAACTGCTCAGAACGCAAACAGAACCTTATCATTCCACGGCGATGAAATATAAGTGAATCTGTGAAACAAAAATGTCTGTAACAAACACTCAGCACACTTCAAAACCATTCAACTCATTCTCTGTGTAAACTTACATTCATTATCATCCATTAATGATCAGTATAAATGTAAAAAAAATGCTGAATTGTGATCATTTCTTTTATCAAACCAGTGAATCTGTGCGTGTGTTTGTATTCAGTCCCACAGTAAACAGCACACTGAGGAATCTCGCCGCTCTCTACCATAAACAGGGTAAACTGGAGGCGGCTGAGATCCTGGAGGAATGTGCCATGAGGTCCACCAGACAGGTAAAACATCTATAAAGACATCATCTGTGCATTGTTGCATGCTGGGAAACCTAAAGCAGTCTGTGTGTTTGTGTCAGGGAGCGTCAGTGGACGTTCAGAGAGATGGAGACAGAGAAAAAGCTCATCTTCTCTCTCGAGCATCAAGTATGACTGCAGCGGTGAGGCCAGGGACGAGGGCAGTGTCGAGTGGAATGCGGTACGTGCTTCGACTGGATTGAACGTCACATAATATAGATTAAAGTCACCATGAAACGGAAGTTGCGAAGTTTCCGTATCGTGACGTTTATCGTAGCGCAGGCTTTATTTTGCCTTTCCCTTTTTGATTGGTTTGTTGTTAGTTGGGCCTGCAGGGAAGGGCTAAAAATGCCTGGCCATTGGACAGTCAGTATCAGAGTATGTGAGCGGAGCGAATTAGAGAGCGAGGAGCGGGTGTTTTTCAACATTTTCTCCGCTCCAAGAACGCTCTGCTCCAAGAACGCTCTGCTGCGCTCCATCATGAGCCCATAATGCATTGCATTTACGTGTTATGCACTGTTGCAAACTACAGACAGACACATGGATTTCCCAAAAATGTTACATTAAGGAAAGTGAACAAAAATGTAATGTACACTGAAAGGTAATGACAGCAACGGTGGCGAGTGTGGTGAGGTGGTTGCAACAGCAAAAGGTTTCTTATGGAATCTTAGAAGACACGTGTCGAGGAAACATGATAAAATGTTTTGCTCGCACATGGAAAGAAAATCTGAAGGTTGGTAATACTGTCACATAGCGCTGCTAATTGTAATTAAATACTTTGAAAAAGTATTTAAGTATTTTAAAATACAAAATACAGTGCGTACAATAACACCACTTTTCCAAAAGTGGTGGGAAAAATGTTGATACTTAAATATGTAATAAAATTTGAGCTATCAATAATAGTTGAACTAAACAGCTTGTGGCACAGCAAATCCAAGCAGAACACAAATAAAAAATATATTAATTCATTTTATAAATTATATTAAACAGTAAAAGAACCCTCAGGATTTTGGATTGGGAAACACTGTTCTAGACTATGGTGATCTTTTATTCCATTAAAGGGATACTTCACCCAATAATGAAAATTCTTTCATCATTTATATAATTTTTTGGATGTGTTTGTCCCCATCTCTGTTTACAATCCCCTGTTGTTAATTTTTTTTATATAAAAAAAGTTTTAAAAGCTGGGCCGTCGGGTCAAATTTACCTCATGCCTTTATATTCGAAGATTACCCAATGTTCTCTTGTCTGATTTATAAATGATATAACTGAACAAATGATTAATTATCTAGGTGAAACTGTGCGCTTGAGTTTGTCGTTGCATCAATTATTATACCGCTACGTTAGCTTTGAACATTAAACAACAGCACAAAAACATAGTGGATGACAAAAAAAATCATGTCTTCAGACATGACTTTGTGAAGACATAATACGTTTTTTAGCCATATCAAAAAAATATTCCTGTGCATCTGTAAATTTTGCCCGCTGGCAGTTTTAGGTATACAGCGAACTCTGGCGGTTCTAGTGCTAAAATCTCAGGGAACAGATAGCACAGTGTTAAACTGGATATCATCAATGTAAAAGGCTTTTGTGTGTAACTCCAGAGCAGCATGATTTCATGGCTTAATTTACATGTGTCTCATCTGTGTGTTTTCTGTTCTGTGTCTCTGTCTCAGACTTAAAATCTTTGCTCATCTCCCGCATCATCGCCTGCTTCTCAGATCTGAACAAATCATCATGTGTTGTCTCTGATGGGATATGATTATTTCAGAATGACTCTCTCTCTCTCAGTCGCTGATGACTGTTCTGCTCTCAACTGTTTGCTCGTTCCTCTGTTCTCTGTGTTCTCTGTGTCTTTATTCTACACACTGACTGTTCACATCATAACACTAAAACAGCACCACCTGTGTCATTTATTATCTGTAATATACAACCCCAGGGAATGTATATATATGTATGTATATAAACATAACATTTGATTCCTCTAATGTAGCGAATGAAGCGCCATCTCAAGAGAGCTAATGTTTAAAATATAAAAGTATAAAGCGCAAATATGTTTAGTGTCTGTCGTTCTTTTACTCCAGGATGCTTTAAAACATTTAAGAGATTTTTAGATTTTCATAACTGTGATATCCAATAATAATAGTTAAAGTTAGCTATTCTCATTAGATTCACTTGACAACATTTTATTTTATCTTTGGCTTTATCAACACTGTGAGATGTTGTTGTTGTTCATGAATACTTACAGTATACACTTAAATGAACTGTTAATCTGCAGTGTTGTCATCAAAATGCGTGCTTCTGTATGGAAATATACTGTGATGTCATTCAGTGTCATAATGCCATTAATTACATGATTTTGCAAAATGCCAACTGAAGTTTCTTATTTTCATACGGCTCTCTCACACAAGAGGCTTTACAGACATCAGTTTTGTGTCTTGACCGGCATGAGAACATGTTTTTTTCTTGAGGTGAACACTGACAGCTATTGTGAAGAGAAAGACACATGTCTGTGAGATATCAGCAGCGATGTCACTGTGATATTCTGATACTGATCTAAAGATCATGTATGATGTCATATACGGTCATACATATAACTTCTACATTACATCAGAAGTTCCCAAATCCAGTCCTCGTGGCGGGACCCCTCTCCCAAAATGTTTTAGATTTCTCCTTATTATACTCAACTCATCAGGCTTCTATTAGTAGCCCTGCGTTGCAATCCGCATACTATCCCTCCTAATAGTATGTGAAAGTAGAATTAATATGTCCCAATTCGTAGTATGTTGAAAATAGTTTTCCAAAGATTCCCGGATGGTCTACTACTTCCAGTAGAAATTGGAAGTGCAGAACGATGCACACTCTAACGGCTTATATTACCCACAACTCACGGCGAGTAGGCGGAGTTTAGTAAAGCAGCATGCGGGTTACAGTTCAAACAGGAAATGGCTGATAGGAAGTGAGGTAAAATTCAAGATATTCCTGATACCACACATCTGGGAGATGTCAATTTGGTGTCTGCAAGACGTGTTTTTAATTGTTTGCTCATCTGCAATACGTCTTTGAGATGTGTGCTGTCAGATGTCATATAGATATCTATAAGACGTGTGTAAGATGTTTATGATTTAGAATGGATGGAAAACTGCTCTTTCTAAGTTGTTTAGCAGATGTTTTTACAGATGTTTTCCAGATCTATAGATCATTAGCAGATGTCTTACAGACGCCTGCTAGCTGGGGGATGTGTCTCTCTTGTGGTTGGAAGAATGAATGGTTTTTGGACAGTGTCGGGCATATTATTCATGTGTATGTAAATGGCTGCTGTAGTAATGTGTGTGTGTGCGTGTTTTCAGGATGGAACGCTGAGGCGAAGCGGCTCTTTTATTAAACTCAGGGAAGTTCTTCGGAGGAGCAGTGAGATTTTGGTGAAGAAAATACAAGGAACTATGCCACCCGAACCTCGCAACACAAAGTAAGACTGATCACGAATATTTATAATCAATGTCATTACATGTGAAGTCCGTAAACACATAAACACATGAATGAATGTGGTTTTGCTTGGACACTATTCTTATGCTTGATTCTGATGTTTTTGTATGATGGGAAGTCAACAATATAATGACTTGTTACGGATCAGCTTCTTTTAAAGAGAGAGAAGAGATATTGTAATCCAATCATTTAATTCATCATCATGAAACTTGCTATATATCGATGTTGTAGAATAAATGTCTGGAGATCATGAAGAGATGCAGGACTGATTCTGGAGGAAGATTTGTAAAGGTTTAATTTTTCATGTTCTTTTGTTACAGCATGAAGCGGGCTGCGTCTCTTGGGTATCTGAACAGCACACAAGACGAACCTTTTCAGGTAAAAATACGAGCTGTGTAATTAAATAGATTTGTGTTGCATAATTCCTGACGATTAAGATGAAAGAGTTGAATGAACACACTATGTTTTTCTTGTGTTGTCACAGGGTTCATTGAGAAACAGCCGAACTCTAAGCTCAAGCACAGTGGAGCTTTACAAAAACACAGAGAAATGAAAGAACACCAAATTTATGTGATTTAACAGCTCATATGAATCACACAAGCCCCAAACACCGGAGCCCAAACTAATCTTTGGCAAAAATTGCAGTCCAATCCAAGCAAACACTGGGTTATTTTTTTAATCATTTAAAGGAGCTTCCCATCAATAGATCCACTGTGTGAAATCAATCTCCACTGCTGATTTGAGAACTGACTGACACTAGAGATTTACATCACAAACCAGTCATATTAACTTCTTTTCTAAACACAACGTGTAACTTACCCTTCACCGCAACACAATATTTCATGTTAAAAACACTGGAATGTCATCATGGCCATTGGTTAAACTGTTTTGGGAGGATTATGTACAGATTTGGATTGTCACACATGATCAACACAGATTTCATGGGGGTCTGATAATGAAATATTTTTCAGGTGTTCATTTTTGTATGAGATTCACCTGTTAATTTTCTATATTCGTTTATAACTTGTGATTGTTTGTCATTTATCATTTCTACTACTGTTTGAAATGAAGCCCTTTTTAATTTCAAATGTAGGCTATATCGTGCATCAACACTTCAAATATATATGGAATATGTCAATTTACTAAGTGGATTGTTTCTACCTTTATTAGAAAAAATCAATTGCTGGGCAAATACTAGACACTTTTATTTGTCTCTTGATTGTTTATTCACTTGAAATAAAACACGCGAGTACATGTGCAGTCTGCATTTCAATGTGTTTCGCTTTTGTTTTCTAATCAGCACGGGAATATACAGTATCCGTGAAAGCAAACATACGATAAACATCTCTTTGCTAAGCTTTTCAGATGTTATTATTAGGTATAAAATGAAGGCGTTTTCTAAACCCCAAAAGGTCTTTGTATAAGGAAATGTTTAATGATGAATTTCCAATTTTAAACGGAAGGCACATTTCCATGCTGGCCAGTAAACTTACTGGGAAAACTTGCTTGTTGGTCTACTGCCAAAAGCTTTACCCAACATTTGCAATGAAAATGGCCTTTTGTATGTTTGATTTTTCTTCCCTTTCTCTTCTCTCTATGTTGAGTATATTCCACACCCATTTGGGTTTCTAAAAAGAATTATGTCACCCAGACATATGACACACTGTAAGTTATGTGTAGCCTACTTGCCTTTATTGACAATGTGTTTGATAAATAATCTCAATGGTTACGTTCGAGTAACTACTACAGCCTAAAAGTGATCACCTTTGCGATTCTAGCAGAAGTAATTCTGTAAAAAAAAATTGAACTTTTATATTCACATTTTCATATTTAAATACACACATCTACAATTCCTTATTTTCTAGAAAACTCAGTAAGCGATATCTAGAAAGAAGTACAATGTTGATGGTGTTGATTTATTGTTTGTTTGAGATCAGTCGTTATTGTTGCAGTTCCGTTCGTTGCCGCTAGTGGCCGCGTACAGTGTTTATTGATCATTTATAGAGCTGTAACAGATATAGGTGTGAGCTCTCAGTTTTCATCCATATATCAGTCAGGCAGCAGGATACAAGTGTGCTGTTATTAAACACGTGTGAAACCACGTTAGCAAGTATGTGGAGCTGGAGCAGCGCATGTAGAATCCTTCCTCCGCGCATGCGCTGTGCAGCTCACACACATCCTCACTGCGAGAAGCTGAAGCTCTGTTGTTGCTGTGTCTGTGGTAAGTAGGTCATCATTAATTATACACTTTTCATTACATTTTGCGATGATTATTAATGTTGGTTATTAGTGTTTACTATACGAGTGATCAAATCCATGTTTTATAAGCGTATGTGATGTGGTGTGCGTTGAAAATAATGTTTTTATAAAGTCTGCAGTGACGAGAGTGAATATGTTCCCTGTATCTGTACTATACGTGCGTGTAGTGATTGTGGGTTTGTACTGAGCGTGTGTTTGTGTTCATCGTGTGTTTTATTGTCGCGTCTCGCGACAGTTTGAGCTCATTGTGCGGTCACGCGCTGCGCAACTAACATCACTTCAGTCTGTTCTCATGATCATGTTGTCTACCTTCGGTGGTGAACATGTGACGATGTTGCAGGTGTTTATTGTGTATCAGGCTTTCTGCTTTCAGTTTGTTATTGATGTTTCCTCTGGGCCCGTGTGCGCGTGTACATCTCTTACGAATAATAACTAGGCTTACTACACTTTCACTATAATAAATTCATGTTTTGTTTTGTATTATTGTGCATTGGGTGCTGGCTCCTTACAAAAAATAGTAGGATTTTCAAAAGAATATGACAGCAACACGCAGTGGAAACTTATTAAAAAGTTGGTCGTAAAAAGTTTTTTTTTTGCCGCTTTAGCGTCAGGTCAACCACGTGACGTGGGGAGCTCCCGCAAGCATGAATTAAGGGACCTCACCTGGTTTTTCTTTGAAAGTAGACGAATAAAAACCCAAAGTTATTTTTGTCAAATTATCACGCTAAAACAAAACACTAATGTCCGCTATTAGTCCAAATTTCATAAGACATAAAGTAAACTGACATTTTACCTGACAAGTCCTTGCGTGCTCAAACGCGCCACACGGTGTTTAATAAAGACATGTACAGACAGAGATGGTCGTGCCGAGACACCGACAGCGTGTGGATCCTCTCATGTTGAAAGCGTTTATCTTAAGACTCAACAGTTACTATCATTTTAATATACAGATATTTCTTTATCTACGACGTTATCTCACTCTGCCACACCAGATGCGACTGAGCCACTAAAGGGACATATGGGGGTGCAAAAAATATGAAAGGGAGCGCAAATATTTTATAGCTTTGCTCCTTCTGAGGACATTACGTTCCTTTGCTAAACTTTCTAGTACCGGGCGTGTTCACCAGAGATGATATAGCGCTCCCTTGCAAACATGAGCTGACTTTGGCTACCCTTCTGCTCTCGGCCAAAAGAATGACATTAGTTTTGCTTATTCTGCATTGTTTCATATGGATTATTCCATTCAAAGTAAGCGCGTTTAAAATGCTTAGTGACAGCTTGTTTATTGACTTTGACACGTCACCTCCTGCTCTGCACCAAGGAATTGCCTAATTTGTTCATTCTGCATTTGTAAATATGGATCTCTTTTATGGATTAACAACATTTTTATATTTGTATTTCTCCGTCAATTTTTTGTGGGAGGGGGGCTGGTCAGGGGAACAAGCCTTTCTCGTATAGAATAATGTGCACTTATGAATCGTGTACAGTGCAGTGAGGATCATGTATGAAGAAAGACCAAATTTAGTTTCGTTCATGATTTTGAAATCATGTCATTTGCTTTGTTTCTCTCTTAAGACCTTCCCGATCGACCGGCTGTTGTTCTCTCTCACAATTGACACAATGGCTCTCATCTCTCTTGAGGATCTCGAGGGATTGGACGATGAGCAGCTGGACGAAGATGTCACCCGACAGATCTGAGCCAATGAATGAAGAGGAGCAGGACAGGATGTATGCTCATTGGCAGGCCGTGGGACGGACACATCAGGTGTCTGTGCCCACAGGTAACGCATTCACCAATAACAACACACATGAATCCATGTCAGCTGATATGAGAACAGAGTTGACTTCACATCATGAGTAAACTGACTGTGCTTCGTGTTCACAGAGATGCGAGGACCCATTCAGGAGATGACGAGAAGGAATCAGTCATCGGAACATGAGCAGGTGCCGTTTGTCACCGTGTCCCGACATGAGAAGGTAAAATCTCATTACACTCACTACAGAATCACTTCATCAAACACTGTCAAGGTCTCTGATTCACTAAACATTACAGATGTTACAGAATTATTTAAGCCCGCCCATTTCCTTAAAGGGATAGTGCACCCAAAAAGTCTTAATTTACTCATCCGCAAGTTTCAAACTTGTCTTTGTTCTGATGAACACAAAGAGTGATATTTGGAAAAATGTAACCAACTGACATATCTGGGACATCATTAACTACCATAATAGGAAAAATAGTTGTTTAACACAAAATTAGATATTTTGAAGAATTTAGGAAAGCAATCAGTTCTGGGGCACTTTTGACTACCATTTTATTTTTCCTACTATGTTAGTCAATGGTGTCCCAGAAATCTCAGTTGCTAACATTTTTCCAAATATCTTTTTTATGTTCAGCAGAACGAAGAAATGTACACAGATTTGGAACAATTTGAGGGGAGTAATTCATGACAGAATTTTCATTTTTGGGTGGAGTATCACTTTAAAGCTGCAATCCATAACTTTTATCTCTGTTTAAAAGGTTAAATTGAAGATTTCTGTTTTGATTTTAATGCCTCTTTCAGATCACACAAATTAAGCCTGATTTTGACACACGTTTTGTGTGTCGCAAGGTGTTGTATTGATTTGTAAATGATGTCCACAACGCAGTAAAAATTTCAGAGTCATGTTGACTATCATAACGTGTATTCGGCAGCTGATGCTCACTAATGTTCCTACCAATAGAATCCATCACATACCAGTAGACAGTACTAGACACTAATATAGTTTCCAATAAAACCAATACAAATCCCATTATAACCATTAAAGGAGTAGTTCACTTCAAAATGTACCCCCCATTGACTTAGTAGACCATAGTAGGAATCAAAATTACTATGGAAAGTGAATGGGGCAAATTTTGAAGTGAACTACTCCTTTACTGGTTATAATGGAAATTGTATCTATTGGGAAAGTATTCTATTGTGTTTTGGGCAAAGTTCTTTTTTTTCAGCAGGGGTACATATTGAATTGCATAGCAGCATGTTTCTTTCCATCGCTTCGTATTGCATTGAATCGCATTGTGTTGTATCGAAACGAATCGAAATCAGATCGCACTGCATCGTAATAGGGATGAATCGTATTGGATCGCAACGGTAGCTGCTTCATTTGTATCTTTAATGTATTGCATCGTTGGCTATGCACGTCTCATCGGCCTCAGTTATGGAGATCCCCATCCCTAGTGTTCACTGTAGATGGTGAATGTTTCTGAGACATCATTGAAGAGATGTCTGAATGATGTGTGTTTGTGCAGCTCGGTGTGGTGTTGTACGAGGAGAGAGTGTATCCTGAGGGAAAGTGGGCATGTGTCAGTAAAGGAGACCCACTGTATGAGCAAAGCATCTCCAATGCCTTCATGAAACTCATGCGCTTCATCTGTAAAGAGAATTCAACAGGTACACGCACACACATTCAGTTCTAGCAGAGCTGGTGGTTATTCATGCCTTCATTCTTTTATTCTTGATGTTCAGTGTTTATCGGGTCACATTGGGGTGTTTTGTTTTTGCAGGACGGTATCTGGGCATGTCTGTACCCATCGTGAATAAGGTCACAATGTCAGAGGACGGCAGTAACTTTATGAAAGACGTGTTGACGGCGTATTATTTGCCTGCTGAATTTCAGGCCAACCCACCGGAGCCCACAGATCCAGAAATCAGCATCATCCACAGAGATGCCATCAGAGTCATAGCCAGGTGAGAGAACACACGGTTCTGTCACGCTGAACAACAAACTGACAAAACCATTGACGCTTGTTCACTTTAGATATATTATACAGCAGGGCTATTCAATTAGTTTGTCATGGGGGCCGGTTCATGAAAAGGCCGGAGAGATATGGCTTGCAATATGGGGGATGACACAACAACAATAAAAAGTTAGATTTTTCCCAAATTCAGTTTTTTCTGTTTAAACTTTTCTGGATTCTGTCTTTTCCGTCCTTTACTAAACAATAGTCATATATTTCCGCATATGAAAAAATACTTCAGTACACTACAGTATTCACTTATAAACTATATTTAAAAACCTGCAGTAGATACGTTGAACCATACATGGAAAAATAAAAATAATATTTTGTTTTTAAGTCTACTTAAAGTGGTCAAATGACACGGCTAAAACGAATATTAGGTAGATAGAGAGATAGGTGATCTCCCCCAGGAGCCAAAGAGAGTGATCGTGACTCCACCTCCTGCCATTTTTTTAAGGAGATTGAGGTGGTAAATCTGACATGACCCGCTCCTATCTGTTCGTATTACCTCATAATCAAGATCCCCGACTTGCCGTGTGACCTCAAACGGTCCTTTTCACTTTGCAAGTAATTTGGAACTTGACGTGGGTAGCAATACCGGCACTTTCTCTCCGGTGTGGCGTCCAAAAAGAAGCTTGAAGGGGGAAAACCCCATGGAGGCTTGAGGGACCTCTCGTACAGCAAATAAGAGGGGTCCCAACCACTTATCCCAATTTTTGGCGAACTTACGAATCATGGTTTTCAACGTGCAATTAAACCGCTCGACCAGACCGTCTGTTTGTGGGTGAATAACGCTGGTATGAACCAATTTAATGCCCAATAATTCATAGAGTTCGATTATCTTGCGTACATGAACGCCGTGCCTTGATCCGTGAGGATCTCCCTGGGGATCCCCACGCAGGAGATGATGTGAAACAGTGCCTCCGCCACACTCTTAGTGGAGATGCTGTGGAGGGGCACGGCTTCGGGATATCGGGTTGCATAGTCCACCAGGACTAATGCAAATTGATGTCCTCTCGCTGATCGCTCTAATGGCCCGATGAGGTCCATACCAATTCTATCGAAGGGGGCCTGCATTAATGGTAATGGGCGCAATGGCGCTTTTGGGGTGGCCGGTGGGTTTACCAGCTGACATTCACGACATGCGTCACACCACCTGCGCACCTTCTTGTGAATGCCCGGCCAAAAGAATCGGGTCATTAGGCGATTTAGTGTCGATGCATGCCCTAAATGTCCCGCCATCGGATTACAATGAGCCACCTGGAAAAGCATTTCCCGTCGGCTCCATGGAACTAACACTGGGTTGTATTCTCTTTTGTTTGAGTATCTTGGGTTACTCGATACAACCGGTCTTTAATGATCGCAAAATAAGGATAGGAATGCGGTCGCGCGGCTTGGAGAGGCTGTCCGTCCACACAACGGACCTGCTCAAAAGCATTTTGAGGGACTCATCTCGGGACTGCTCCAGGGGAAAGTCATCGCGATCCGAGAGGATTAGCCTCCCCGATCACGCTCGGTTCCCCTGAGGCAGCCACCGGTGATCCCTGTTCAGCCTCGCCAAGCTGCACGAGCGCTCCGTCTCCCTGCGTCTTTATTTCCCAAGCGACACCCGTACACAAATCCAAACCCCAATAATTTGGGTGAAAGCAGGCCAATTGATCCCCAGGATCAATGGGTGTCGGAGGTGCGGATTAACTGCCACCTCTACATTATGCTTTTGTCCCCGGAATTGGATAACAGCGGTCATTAACGGGTATTTTACCACGTCCCCGTGCACACAACGTACCCGAACCTTGCGGCTATTATCCAATTCCTCTGGCCGAACCAGGCTTTGGTGGATAGAGGGTTGGTTTCAGCCTAAATCCACCAAAGCTGGGTATGTACCCAGGTATTTGGTACCAGCCGGTTTGACCGGGAACAGCCTGCGGGACGTCCAGGACCTGGATCATTGTGCATTTTTCTATAACCGGACACCGATCAACCACATGGTCCGGGTCCCCGCAACGCCAGCAGGCCGGCCCAGGCGTCCCCGCCATCCTGGTGGCAGGAAGGGGCACACGTTCCGTGCGCCGAGAGAACAACGGCCCGGCAGAATCCTGGAACCCCCCGGGGTGGGTCTCTTGGTCCCCCGACGTAATCTGGTGGGAACCCGGATCTCATCCGGGGCGGAAGACGAGATGGTCCAGGAGGTCGGGACCTGGGAAAAGGGACTGGACGAGACACACCAGAGAGAGAAGAAGAAGGAGATACCACCTCCAAAGAGGCGTGAGATTCCCCAGCGCACCGTAAGATTCTTTATCCAGTAACAGAGTCCTTCCGTAGATTCCACTTAGATAGCACTCTTGTGTCCACAGCCCATGTTAGTCTGTGAGTTTCTCTCTGACTGTGTGCTGCTTTCCCTCATTTATCTGGTCTCTCCACGCCTTACTGGAATTAGATACAGGTGTTGATTGTTTGCACGTGTCCCACTTACTCACCGCTTGTCTCCCGGCTCTCTCTACTGCCGCAGACCTCGCTAAACCATGCCCCCATCGCCACAACAATGTTATAAAGGTTTGCCGTTAGTGATCAACCAGTGTTACGCCTTGTCTCGTCGCGACTCAACAAAGACAATTAACCCCATTATAAACACGACATTTGTTGCCTCTAGTTGGAACATTATTACTGATTATTAGGACTTTCACGTTGCGCACGTGTCTGCATTTGCAGATCACAAACACACGACAAACTCAACTCGCATTAGTCCGTAACAAAGTCTTTTACAATGAAAATATACTTACAGGTTGCGAATCTGAAGCGCCAGACTGTTATTGCGAGGTTTTAATGGTTGGAATGGCCCCACTTTTTAACAAAATCTTTCGTGAACAGCCGGCCTTGATCTCTCCCAGGTTCATGAAGCAATCATCTGTGAAATGCGCAGCACATACTTGAATATTCGTATTATACTGTTCATGTAACCAATCGTTTTAGTTTTAGCTGCATGGATGCGGCGGCGATGATACAATGAGATTTACATGTACGCCCACCTCACTTGCGTATACATTTGGGTGGTCTTAGTCAAGTCATTCCACAAAATGACTTACATGTGTTGGGGTGTGGTTAATCGAGGTGTTTCATGGCAGGTCTGGGTGACCACTCGCTTTTAGATAGAATGCATCTTTTGTTCCGACACTTACATTTTTGCAATTTTACAAGTCTAATACATGCATGGGCAACTTATAACACACCAAAGACACAGAAAAGCATGTATTTGCGCCATGTGATCCCTTTAAATGTAAGTAATATTTTTTATAAAAGTTCACATTTTTTATAATGTAACTAGCATATCTGGTTAAGAATAAATACATTTGCCAGATTCTGTGCTATTCCGCATTATACAGCAACATCTGTTTTATGCCTGGATTCCGCTATTCAAGCATAGGGCCCTAAATATGGGAGCCTGTATGGTGTGTTCATCCAAGTGAGCAATTCTTGACAGAAGTTTTGTTTTTGGTTGAACTATCCCTTTAACAAAATAACACCATGGAATTCATATTTCTGAATTTCATATTTCTGAATCCGCTGGTTCAAATCCTACCTCTCTGGCAGATCCTTCAGCTTGTCATGGAGGGGCTCGCTGTCCACTGCTCACCACATGATCACTGGGGTCCCTCAGGGATCGGTGCTTGGACCACTGCTTTTTTCCATCTACACGACATCCTTGGGACCCATCATACGGGCACATGTCTTCTCGTATCACTATTATGCTGACGACACCCAGATCTACATCTCGTTTCACCCAGATGATACCACTGTAGCAGCTCGCATTACAGCCTGCCTCGAGGACATCTCACCTTGGATGAAAGGGCATCACCTCCAGCTGAACCCTGCCAAGACAGAAGTACCCGTGTCAACATCCATCTTGGCAATACCACAATCACTCCTTCCAAAACAGCCAGGAACCTTGGAGTCATATTTGATGAACATTAGAAAGGTTAGACCCTATCTCACTGAGCATGCGGCACAACTCCTTGTCCAGGCCCTGGTAATCTCAAGGTTGGACTACTGCAATGCTCTCCTTGCTGGTCTTCCTGTAAAGGCTATCAAACCGCTCCAGCTGGTTCAGAACGCAGCAGCATGCCTCGTCTTCCAACAGCCCAAAAGGACTCATGTGACTCCCCTTTTCATCTCTCTCCAAATGGCTACCGGTTGAAGCCTGTATCAGATTCAAGTCACTAATGCTTTCCTAAAGCACTATCACTGGATCCGCACCGGCTTACTTTCACACACTCCTACACCCCATCAAGAACCCTGCGTTCAGCAAACCAGCGGCGTCTTGTATTGCGTTCCCATAAGGGCAGTAAATTGCTTTCCTGCTCATTCTCATTCACAACTCCTTCCTGGTGGAACATTCTTCTTAACTCGGTCCGGTCAACCACATCCCTCACAACATTCAAAAAACTACTTAAAACCCATCTCTTCTGTGAATACTTGACAGACAAATGAAAAAAAAACACTAACATTTTCTCTCAACAGGTAGTGGTCTAGCTTTTGTTGAAACCAGTAACTTTGTATTGGCACCTACTGTATTATGTGTATGACATATCGCGCTTATTGCTCCTTAAACTCTCTGTAAGTCGTTTTGGATAAAAGCGTCTGCTAAATGACTAAATGTAAATGTAAATGAATTTCTGAGATACTTCACATGCATCTCTGTAGAAGAAGTGTATCAGCTCTTCCACTATATTCGTTCTGTGCGTCTCGCTCTATGGTGGTTGCTATCTAATTGCATCATCCAAACATTATTGTTTGGTAAAATGTATGCGAAAACAGAGCTAAAGTTGCAACTCAAATACGACAAGATGACATCACAAATATGTTAATTAGCATGTGATGTTGTCCAGCACCACAGTTTCACAAAATCCTGAAGGAAACACTATTTCCTCACTATTGTTTGTTTTCTCTGTTCTGCAGTAGTGTAATACTGTATAACTGTATAAAGTGCCATTTCAGCAGTGTAAACTCTCACTGTACGAGTAATTGATGTGATGTAAATTCAAAGCTCATGATTTATAGCTCACACTATATAATCATGCTGTGACTTGACTGTGAAATAAACAGTCTGGGAGATGTGGATATTGCCTCTAGTGGAGCACAAGGGCACTACAGCTGACCAGTGTAAAATGTTGATATTATTAGAATATTTCTTTATGCTGTTCATATATTTATGTATATATATATTCAAAACTTTGAAATTTTCATGATGTCTGCTGTCAGAACTGAAAAAAATCACTTTTAACATGTTATGGAGGTTGTGTTATGGTTGCTGAGCAGTGTCATAATATTAAATGCACTGATGCAAAGTGAATTAAAGGTGCATATGAAGAGTTCAGATGCAAAAGTCACCTCTATCAAAAACGAGATTATGATGCTCTGCACACATTACTCAAATCATTTTGCTTTAAAACCCCCTGAATACCACACTCTGCCTGTAAATGTAGGAGTAAAAAATGATAATTTCAATGAAAATTGGGTGTTGGATTAAGGGTGGTTTTGCATCTGAACTCATTTATTCACTACTTCACGACACGGACAGTTAACTTTATACTGTGATACTCAGACGTGTGAACACTATCTAGATGATGAATGAACCCTCTCTCTCTCTCTCTTTAGGGCTTTCAATGGGACCACAACAGAGGAGACAATCTCGCGTCAGATCAGCATTCTGTGGGAGTTGTTGGGAAACTCTGGAGATGTTCATCGTGATCACTACATGGTGGCTGTTTATGAAAATCCTGGTGTTCCTCAGCGCAGAAATGAGATCTGGTTCATTCGCCGCGGCTCTTAGGAATATTTTTCTCATCTCACACTCCTTATTGTTGTGTGTGAGTAGAGAAAGTGAGATTCATCACAGACAGCTACATAAACAGCATCTGTAGTTTACTGGTGAGCAGGGTCACTTCACGCCGATATTGTTTTTATGATTCGGTATCATAGAAGAGATTGTATTGTTTTATCACACAAACGAACACACTCGCTTTTCTAATATAACACATCATTTAAACTATATGTAACTTTGAAAGCAGATATTCATACAGTATTTTAAACAGGTGGGACATGTGTGTGTAAGTCAGTGGTGATTGAAGGATTTATTTTTGATACTGTATCAGACAATCATTGGACGTAGCTTTTGTAACTAGTGCTGTATAGATTTACACATTTTGATGCCATAAGCCGATGGCATGACCATTTGTCAGATGTTGTAACCGTGTTTTGAAATATTACGGGTATGCTGCTTGTTTATCTACATTGTGTCGTAGTTTTTCTCCCTTCACATGAATGATGAGAGCAGTAGATTTAATCTGAAATCTTTCATTTGCCTCAGTATTGTGTGTATGTGTATATGTAACTTTCATCAGTGTATTGTGTGTTGATGTGTTCATGAAGATGTTTAAAAGCTCAGTTTTGACCTTCTTACACATGATTCCTTTAGTTTCTGACATTCTTGATGTGTACTGTACCTTTATGAATGCATTAGACAATGTTTTTAAGCTTGTGCAGTGCGGACTCCCCATTGAGTGGAACAAGAAGAGGAATGTTATTGATAATCTTTATTAGTAAAGCACTTTTATATACAAACAAAGACCCAATAAATAGTATTCAAATGTTGTGCTGGTGTTGGATAACTAAGGCCAAACCTTTCTAATGAGTTAATAATCTTAAGTAAATATTGTGCGATCACCAGCGATCGTTCTCCAAATATTGGAATTAACTATTAAAAAAGGAAAGACCTGGATCCTCATAAGAATGTTCGTTATTTCAATAACCAGTTTTTCTGGTAAGAACATAAGAATCACATAAATGTGATGTGTGTGATGTTTTCTTATCATTCTGTCTGTCACTTAACATGAAAGACAAATGCAAACAACACTAGGGAGATTATGGGTTTGTGGTTTCATTCAGGATTGTGAACATGACAAGGAGTTTACACGTGACAGGATTTCTGCATTTCCTCATGAAATATAAACACTATCAGACTAAGCACTTGGACTTTATTCTTGAAAACATTAAAAATAATTTGCAGCGCAGGACAAAAAAGTAGAACTTTATTAACAAAATATAACTTTTTTTCCTCCCCACTAGTCGAGTCGCTATCGTAAGACATTTTCAGATTCCGGTTCCAGTTTTGCCCAATGATTCCCAGTTCAATTTAAATTAACTATAGGGATTTTGTTACTATTTTACCTTCATTGAAAGTGTGGCTGTAAGGTAGTAAGTAATGTTGAGTAATGCTAGTCCATCAATCACATGTTCTTCAAAGTTGATGTTTTTACACTATCAATAACATTATGCTTTTCAAGCAGAAATAAGCTGGTTGGTCAAATAGTTCCTTGAGGTCTATAAGACACTTGTTCATTTCCCTAAATAAATGAAATATTAAACAAAATATTGTTTTTAAATGTCGATTGTCATATTTATAACCATGCACACACCCTATAAAGGTTCTTTTTTACAAATAATAATGCAGCCAAGAGAGGGTGTGATGCAATGAGATGCATCACGATTACGTCACGGCATTAGCTGGAGGCAAAACAATGGGAAAACGGGAGGCGGCATCAGCACAGATTCGACTACATAAGGAGTTTAAAATATAATTTTGCTGTGTATTTGAGTGCCAGAATCGACAAGAGTGAAGGCTCAAGCATGTCAGCAAATTTCCTTTGATGCAGATCTGGCCCAAATAAAATGCTGACCTGTGGCCCACTTAAGAAAGAGTTCCCCGGCCCAGATCTGGTCCACATCTTAACCACAATTTGACCAGATCTATGCCATAATTCCACTAGCAGTGAGCCATATAATAAAGAATGATGTGGCCCATATGTGGACCTTATTTGTCATTCTTGTTTGGCTGAGTTCAGTAAAGGACTGACGGCCCTTATGTGGGCCACATGTGGCTGATCAAAAATCAATAAACACAATCATACAATATTAAACAGAAACTCAAAATTTGTTTTTATTACAGATTATGCAAAAGCCATTTTAACCCTCTAGCAAATCAAACACGCAACTACACAAATGTATTCAAAATCATTTGCTTTTGTTAAATGTACTCAAATATCTACAGGTACTCTGTATTAATTTGTAAGCAGTTTTTTTAAATAATATGTAACATTCAAGAGTTTACCTTTTTTGTATACTAAAACATGTGAAGAGTAAACTAACATTCTAAGAGTAAATTCACTAGTTACATCACTAATAAAGTAATTAAAAATAAACATCATTTACACCTTTAACAGCTTTCCTTCTGGTGTTATTCTCAATGTCTGCGATCATTTGAAGGGAAATCTGTTGGGAAACACATATACTGACATTTGACATCTTTTATATTACTGTATACTTCCTTTAAACATTGATTTTTCACGTAAGAATTTAAAAGAAAAAACCTGCACTGTAAAATATGTATTAGTCAATTTGAGCCTAGTTTGACCTGTCTGGAGAGGGGAGAGTCCATTTTTAGATTAATTTTTCTAATGAGTGTTATTTCATCATTAAACCACTATCGCTGAGGAATTCCCCACTTTTTTTGCTAATGTGATAGCTTTTTCAATAAAACAATTTACAAAATCCTTAATCACATGCAATACTGACGCAAAATGATACATATTTCAATAAAATAACTCTGATCCACTGCTCGTGTCTGTTTTATTCACATGCACTTTTTGCACGATGCAATTTATAAATAAAAAATATGTTTTTGTAGACTTTTCTTTTTAGATCAGTGTGCGGTTAGCCATTCTCATTTTCAAGTATCCTACTGGCTCTACGCACCTGCAGTATAAGGACTTTTTTTCCTGTTTGTAGCGCTACAAATTACTCTCTCAAGTTCTCAATAAAATAACTCTAAAATGTCAAAACATCACTTACCTAAACGTGAAAAGTTATGAGGAAAGAAGAGAAAGGTGCTGTGTGGACTGCAGGACTCGGGGGTTTTTATTGTATGTGTTTTTCCAAGTACAATCCAAATGTCAGCCACAAGTTGATGATTTCCACTGTGTGCCATGTCTTAAACATATGTGGTTCTCATTTGTTTGTTGTTATCTGGTCCATATACCCCAAAGTAAGATATGAACCAATTGAACATTCCCGCCATTTCTAAAGTTATGGCAAAAGGAATACGGCCCATTTTTAGCCCATATATGTTCAGCAGTGTTGGGTGTAAATAGTTACTAAGTAATTAGTTACTGTAATTTGATAACTTTTCCCTTGAAAAAGTAAAGTAAGGGATTAATTTAATTACAGTTACTTTTGATGTGATTAAACTAAATACTTATGTGTGTGCAATAGTGGAATTGACATCAAAATTCAAAGTCCCACTTTAAAATCCGTGCTTTAATGTATAATTCTCTCATTTGTAATACTTTTGTCAGTTAATAATACTACTTTATGTAGCTTAATATTATTTATTTGAATTCATTAAATAAGCTGTTTCATGTCCTTGAATCACTTAACTAATCAAGGTTGATGTAGGATATAGAAATTAATTAGTAATAAGTAACTCAATACTTTTTGGACATAGTCATTTGCACAGTAATCTAATTACAATATTGAATATGTAATTAGTTACTAGTAATTAATTACTTTTTCAGAGTAATTTACCCAACACTGATGTTCAGCCATGCCAATGTTTAGGCCAGATGTGACAGATGATTTTCACATGTGGCCCAAATATGCTTGCTATCTGGGAATCTGACTAAAAAGAAATGACGACAGAAGTTAAACAATATAAAACTAGCGGACTTCACAGAAACGATCATCAAATTTGCTTGCATTTACAGTGTACACATAAACTATTGTCTTTTGTTGGTATGGATTAAGAGTCTAATATGCTATTCCCAACTAATCAGGACCAGGGGAACAAGTTAAGTTATTTTTCACGTAACAGTTAACGTTAAACTTTCTTTAGCGCATATACAAGCTAACTTTGTAAGTTGTACAACTAGCAGTTAGCCAACCACCCGAGATTAAACATAAAGGCTGTGTCCCAATTCGGGGGCTGCGTTCTTTGAAGGCTGCATTTTAAGACCGATTGCGTCACAGCAGCCCGACTGAAGGCTGTCCCGATTCAAAGGTTGCTTCAAAAGCAGCCCAAAAATGCGACCTTATTTCAGCTAGTTTTTAAGTATAGAGCGAATGTATCCTTCACAGCTTGAGCTATCCCAAGATTCATTCTGCGCCTGTAACGGCTTGAAAATTTTAAAATTCATTCAAAACTTTGGTTAAATAAAAGTATGTTATTCTAAAAAACGGTCCATTTCAGTGTTTTAATATTATATATGATGTTATATATAATAAACATTATTGGTGGATTATTGTGTTTTACATTTATATGGTTGGTTCATTTAAGGGCTGTTTTAATTTACATAAACGTGTCAATTCTCTCAATTAAATTTATTTTTCCGTATTTGTTTAAAAAAAAGTCAGAAAACGTCTCTGCTGTGTCCTGCTGATGTCACCACGCAACATGAGCAGTAGGTGACGCAATTAGGATATCCTTGCGGGGCTAGGGCGTCTCGTTTCAATTCGCTTCTTGGACTCTTGGGGCTGCGTGCTTTGAAGAACAAGTCCTCGTTTTTAAGTACGCGACCTTAGAAGGTTGCAGCCCCCGAATTGGGACACAGCTAAAGAAAACTGTTTGTCGTCACTGTTCTATAGTATTCATAAGTGTTAAGTTTTAAGTATATAGAAACCCACCCGAGAGGGAGTAGCTGAGAAGGCATGTTATGTGACGTTTTCTGGAACTTATGCTCCGTCCCATAAGTTACCTAGATTGAAATATATTAATAAGAAATATATTTTGTATATTTAAATGTTAAAATACTAAATAGGAAAAAATATTTTATATTTATATAAAACGGGAGCGGAAACGGAACAACTCATCAGAGCGACACCAGAGCGTCGTACATCAATATGCCCATATATGGCAATATTTAATAGCCAATTAGCAGAAAGACCCACATATGGCAAACAACTATTAAATTAGCTGATGTTGGTTTGAATTAAGTCCGGCTGCTGTTTTGATCAAATAATATTATAATAATATTGTTATTTTTTTATTTTAAGATTTAGATTACCATATACCATATTATTCTTAGTAGAAACCTAAATACACCTTGCAAAAAATCTTCCATTAATTTAATATTTGATAGATGACTTAATTGAGACATGGAATATATTTTCACACATAAATAAACCTAGTTAGAAATACAATATAAAAATCAGTTTGTAAGGTTTAGAATATATTTTGAAAATACTTTCCTTCTTTTGTACAAGAAAAATATTTTCAAATTGGTCAGCGCTATTTTACCTGCATTTCACTAATATTGTCCGAGTCGTGCACGTGTTGTGAAGTTAAACCAGTCGTTCCCAGCAGGGGGGCTCTAGTAGACTTCCAAGGGGGCCTTAGGATAACTAATAAATTAAAATGAGCATTGAAATACTTTAAAAATAACTAAAAACCAAGAAATATCTTATTATTTGTCCATTTTTATATCAAATACACAATTTTCCAGTTAAAGGGATACTTCACCCAAAAATGAAAACTCTGTCATCATTTACTCACCTTCGAGTTGTTCCAAATCTGTATGTTCTGATGAACACAGAGAAAGATATTTAGAAGAATGCTTATAACCAGACAGAATTTGCCCCTCATTGACTCGAATAGTAGGAAAAATTACAATGGTAGTCAAAAGTGCCCCAGTACTCTTTGCTTTCCTACATTCTTCAAAATCTGTTTGGCTATAAGCATTCTTCCAAATGTGTTCATCAGAACAAAGAAATGTATACAGAACTTGAAGGCGAGTAGCTAAATTATGACATTTTTGGGTGAAGTAACTCTTTAATATCAAGCTCTCAAATATTTTAGAAATGTGGCCTTTATACAGTGGGGGCCTTGGAGTCAAGATGGTTGAGAACCCCTGGTGTAAACATCAGATTACAGATCTCATGCATGATTCAGCCACACTTTCACACGACTCTCTTTTGATTCTTCAGTCCTGTCGTCCTCTTAAAATAACCTCTAAAAACTTTAAATTCATATTTTATTTACTCGTGTAATAAAATCACAGTGGGTCTGTATCAGGGTTTGGTGTTGGTACTTACAATCTTTCTTTTGATGTGAAGCCCACGATGTAATGACTCACTGTAGCCTACAGAGGGCACTCGTGCTAAAAAAACAGCACAGTTGACACGATCAACAGTTGATCATTGTTTCAGCTTCTACATTACTTGTGTGCCAGTCATAAAACTACAAATGAAAGAAATTATGGTGAAAGTAAAAAAATCGTTTGAAATGAATGACCTTCTCTCCTCCAGCCCCCAGTAGCGCCCAGCCCTCCATCCACTCCCACTGTAGAGCCCAGAGGCCACCCCCTCCCTGCACTGCACCCCCTCCCACTGGAGAGAGAAACACGACTCCTGTCCCAGCTCAGGAGGAGCGGGGCTCTTTGTCTGCGTTTCTCATTGATTTCTCATTGATTTCTCATGACTTCAGCATGGAGCTTCTGACACATGCAGGTAAACTCATGAGATACTCGTGAAGAAACGGGATTTTACGACATCTTGAGCTCACACACAGACACGCATATACACGAACCGTGGAGGTTTTGCGCGATAACCATCGTGTTTTTCAATCATGGATTTCTGGAAGAAGAGACACGAGTGGAAACTTCACGAGAACAGTTTCTTCATCACCATCATCATTCTCTTCACACTCACCAATGAAGGTAAAACACACACACACTCTCTCTACCTCATATTCACAAACGTGTGTAGTGTTTCATATTTCATGTGTGTGTTTGTGTGTCTTTGCGTCATCAAACGCGTGTGTGTTTGTGTGTTTTATGGTAGTACACTACAGTCACGATGAAAAATGTTTGTAGTTTGTCGTGATGCAGAAAGTTTTGCACCGACGCAGATTTGAGCAGTTTTCTGCTCGTGCTAAAGACTGTGTGACTTTAAACTCAATTTATGGTTTATTTAAACATTTGTTTTAAACTTTCAAGCTCTTGTGAACTCCTTCAGACTCAATGAATGAATGAATGAATCATGTTTAGACTGGATTGTAAAGTTCAGATGTTAAGGCCTATTAAACAATATTTTTTCGCTTTAAATAATATGTAAAGATTGTTTCTAAGTGTGCTTCACATCATTTACATAAAACTTGAGCTGAATATCAATCACATCAACCTCAACTTCATGAATATTCATGAGACTTCAGTGTTTTAAATAGAGAAAAGTTTGACTTGTGTGTGTGTGGCCTGAAATGAAAAGCCGAATAAAGTGTTTTCTCATAGCGGACAGATAAACAGCAAAGTGTTTTGCATAAATGTTTGTTGTTATGTGCTCCGTTTAATGTATTAATGTTTACCAGAGAGTCTTCCAGCTTCTGGAAATCACTTTTCTTTTTATTTATTTATTGTGTGGTCGTGCGCGCGCGGGTGTGTTGGGCCGTCTCGGGGGTCATTCAACAACCTGAAACATTTACATGAAGTCTTGAAAGATAAAAGCAGAGAGGCCAGAAACATTTCACAGGTACTTGAGGTCTCTGCTTGATCTGCTGACCATCTCCTGTCTTTCTTATGCTAATAACAGACAGAACACCCCCACACACAAAATACAAAAGTGAGGTGTGACTCATGCCCCATGTTATATTATATTTTAGGCTTTAGGCTTAGTCGTGTTGTCTTCATGTCTGCATTATGATTGAGAGAATGAGATGCTCGTGTTGTTTATTCAGTAAAGTTACAGTGCATGCTTTTCGGTGTCCGGTCTTCCTATGGTGTGTGGAGTGTGAAACACAGTCTTAGATGTTTTCGTGAGCTTCATTTGTTTGATATTTTTTTTGTGGATCTTGTTTCATTCATATTAAAGCCTGTCGTCCACATACTTGAAGTGCACAGAGATCCTGAATGATGTCTCAGTGGGTCATTTAAAGTGTCTTTGATGGAGGGAGAGAAAGAGAGATGTGTTGATGGAGCGAACAGCTGCTTGAGTTTAATATGAGCTGTTGTTGAGATCTCACGGATTTCTCGGGAATGCTCGTGTGATGTCCTGAAGTGTTCTTTGTTTTAGAGGGATTCTCATACAGCTGCTGTTGAATGTGTGTTTACCGGCTCACACTCAGACAGATATCTTGTCTTTAGACAGAGGCTGAACGCTCGGTGTGTCACCTTGAATAAACTCAATGGAGGAGGTCGTGTTAAAGCATGTCTGATGCACAAACTTCTCAACATTCAACATGTTTGGTGTCTAGCCATGTGCAGCTGACACCAGACCTGTTTCATCGCTTTCTTTATTCACCTCTCAAGCCGCCTGTAAGACGTCTTCATGATAAATATGTCTTACGTGCCATTAGAAGAGATCTTGAATTCCATTCCAGAGATGTTTGATATGATAATACACTCTTCACATCCATAAGAGTGCTTAACCTTAGTCTGTGTGTGTTCGTTGAAGTCCAGTTTAGATCCATTAAAGACTAGTTAAGTTAAGACCAAAACCAATGTTCTTGTGCTTAGATCGTTCTGTCTAGCGCGATTGTGTAATCGCAAAGTCTGCGATTATGAATTCATGCACAGCTTGTTTGTGAGGCACGGCTCTGTGATCAGTAGATAATGCTGCGCCATCTCAGAACACTGTGAGATATCTGTTTGGTTTGTAAGCCATGATAACGCTAAAAATACAGCCAACTTACACAATAAAAACATGAGATCATTATAAAAAAACATGATTTCTAAAACATTTTAGCATTGAGTTATCTCATGTTGAAACCAAACTCTTCAAATATACATTATTATCATGAAAATACCTGATGAGGCTTGACGAACAGTGATAGAAAGATGCCATTTAGAAAGGTAGGAAGATGGCATTTCCTAGTTATAGGTGTGTTTTGGGACTATTTCTGCGAGGGATATTTGGAGTTTGTGCAAAAGAGCGCCCTCTGGAGGTCATATGCAACAGCATTTAACCGTACTTCACTGACAAGTGAATAAGATATCGCAGATCGTGCAGCCCTAGTAACAGGTTCGAGCTCAGAAAATAACATCAGACATCTCTCTCAGTTTGTAGAATAATGTTTAACGCACTCACAATGAAATGTAAATGTGTGTAGAAGTTATGTGATTGATGGGACTTGAGTTTATGTGTGAGTCTAACAGTGTTTTATGTTAATTGTGGTTCTTGTGTGTAAGATGCGAAAGTGACCAGATTTACTCGTGATCATGGGAGTTCAGTTCAGTGAGTGCCTCTATAACCTTACTCTTACACATTTGTAATTATTAAACTCCATTAAAGGAGTAGTTCAACTTCAAAATGAAAATTCTGTCATCATTTACTCACCCTCTTGTCATTTCAAACCTGTATGACTTTCTTTATTCTGCAGAACACAAAAGATATGTTGAAAGATGTTGTTAACAGCCCCCCCCCCTTCACCTGCATTGGTTACAATAGAAGTGAATATGGGGCTGTTGCTGTTCTGTTACCAACATTTTTCAAAATATCTTCTTTTGTGTTCTCCATGGTCTGCGATCCACAAGCTGCCGATAGAACTATCTGACTATAGAGCTCCGGCAGTCACGTGACCTTTTCTGTTTGCAAGGACAGACGAGAGCGAATATGAATGGCGCCATCATGAGTTTCAAGGCAACAGAGTTCACTGCACACTTTCATTCAAAAGACAGACCTGTGCATAGCAAAACTTAATTGCAAAACTTCCTTTGAAGCCATGGGTGGTGGTCAGACTCGGTTGGGTTGTGTTAGGAGCCCACTGCTATTGCACAGCTGGACTAGGCGAGTGCTGCTCTCATGTGTCTTGTTAAGGATTTGGCAGCATAAAGACAGAGAGGGAGAGATAGCGGTGGCATGTGTTGGTTAGCATGTTTTATTGCAGTTAACCATTTAATCGTCTATCGGGGATCTGGGATCCTTAGGAGTGTGATAAAATGATTTGCCCTTTGCTTTCCCCCGCCTGTTCCGCCATCTTGGTGCACAGCAGCTGTCCATCATGTTAAAATAGTAAGATTTGTAAAGTCTATACAGCCTGGTTTTAAATTATTGTTTTACCAATGTCAATACCAATGCTACGGCCGCTCTAGCGCTCTCCTGAATGCCTGCCAAAATGGCCGAGTTCAGATTGCGTGACATCAACCTTCGGAGATCTATAGAGAATATCGCCCAACACTAATAGGAGATAAGTTCAGTTTGATGTTGACGTGATGTTCATTGGTTGTTTTTTCTTTTTCATTCTAGTGCTTGAGGTTCACCATCAATGCGTCTGAAATCGCATACTTCCAAACTTTAAAGTCGGCGAAAATGTGTCTTGTAGTATGTCCGAAACCTCAGTTTGCACAAAACAGTAGGCGAGAAATACCTTGATGGTGTTCTGCTTCCGCTGAGATTTGTGAGTGTGCATCAGATGGACACTTCTCTATCCCATGATGCAACGGGAACTGAGCAACGGTCAAATTCCAAAATTGAATCAAAGAAAATATCGGAAATCTCCAAAGAATAAATGTTTTTACTGATGCCTAGGTACAGGTTGATGTTAATACGTCATAGGTCAAAGATCATGCGGGTCACATGACAATAAAACATTGCGGATGCAGTATGCTGTTCGAAATCTATTCATACTACCATCACGCATACTATAACGTACCGTTTTTTATGGTCGATAGGTAGTTCATTTAAATCAGTACTGTACTGTCATAGTATACGAATTCTGAAGCAGCGCATGTCTATTTGTGTTGAGTTGCTGCAATGCGATTGGCTGATTAGACATTTGTAGACGTACCTAATATCATATGGCTATATGTTTGCGTGTATATGTGGTGCTGTTCGTGATGCAGTTCTTATAAGTATTACTTTGTGATGAACCTTTATTTGTCAGTTAAACTCTGATCTGGCTGTTTCCTGAGAGATCCAGTCCTGTTATGTGAATGATGTTGTGGTGGTATTTGATGAGGGTTTGATGTGGACATCAGCTCTTTCAGGATTCAAGTTTGAGAAGTTTGAGGGACTGTTTTGTGTTAGTTCAGATATGAGAATGAGAGCGATTACATTGATGTTCATGTGCTTTGCGTTACAGTTGCCCTCAGCACAACAGCGTCCAGATGAGATTTAATGAAAGAAATGTGTGTTCATGGCTCAGATTAATGAGACTTCAGCCTTGTTTAGTTTCACATTCCAGAGGGAAAAACTCGAATTGAATCCTGACAATGCTTGTGAATCTCATTGTTTGTATGGACGTTGTTTCTTGTGTTTGTATTAGGGCTCCGTTCTGTCTCCAGAACACTCGTGAGAAGAACCTCTCGCTGTTTAACATTTCTCATTATACTTCAGTGTTTTAATGCCATTTACGTTCTGTGAAAACAGATGACACATGATAAGTTTGTAGTTTGTCGTGACTCGTGTATGTCGAAATGAAGTATATATGTTCTTCATTTTCATCTTAGAGGCCGTTTCACAAGACTGTTTTCAACTACAAACGGAAAACGTTTGATGTGTTTTGGCTGTTCATTTACACAACAACAGCGTTTTTGAGGACTGAAAACGCAAACTTTGTAAAGCGCAACGTTTTTGGAAACGACGGCATTATTGTTTCCGTGTAAACTCTGAAGGCGGCATTTTCCAAAGCGATGATGTCATACGCATGCGTGTTACGCGTTCAGTCTGTAGGGATGCGTGAGTATTCCCCAAACAATAATGGCATCATACATCATACGTGACATATTTATGATCATTTCTCCAGCCAAAAGTATATTTACTGCACCACTACAACCAGCGGAGACATACTATAAACGCAAATACAAGCCGACAAAGTATATTAAAAGTAAATGTGCTCCGATTAGGATTTTTGGGGCCGAATACCGAACTTTAGAACCAGTATTGGCCGATACGATCACCGATTACCTATCACAGCCTTCTTTTTATCATGTAGAATTATTTATTTCACAGTTTTGAAGAACAGTGTATTTTATGAATCAAGAGATGAAAAGGAATCATAAATTGACAATTACAAACAACATATTCCTCTCCCTTTTTAGAAAGTAAACAAAAATTATAGCAGCCATAGGAACAGAGTATAACATAGCTTTTCTGTTTAATAATTATGAAAAAACAGAATAAAACAAACACGTACAAACAGCAAATGTTCGGGAATGACCAACCCTATTTAAATGCGGAAGTGAATGCACTGATAGTTCCATGTGTCCGCATTTGTGATGATTGACACACTAGTAACCATAGCAACGTTCTGGCGTCTCCGCTGTAAGAATGTAACCCGTTTGGTATCTGTTATTTTCTTCAGAGATTCGCTTTGTCCATCAATTAAACTAAAGTACAGACTGCTGTACTTTGTTGGAGAGCGCTCTTTTGCAGTGTTGCCATGTTCATTATTTTTTTTGGGTCATATAAAATATAAATTATTTGTATTTTCAAGCTTTATTTTGGGCTTGTCTTTGTTTGCTGTTTTTTTCTATGAAGATCTGGCAACGCTGTCACTTTAGGTCAGCCCCGTGTCAAATTTGCTAAAGGAAAGACTTGTTTCACTGCATTTTTCTATAACCTTACATACAGAGGAAAAGATATGTCATGAACACATAGTTATTGAGTTCGGTTTCCGTTTTTGTATTTGTATTTGTGTAAACACAACATAATGCTACTTTCACATATTATGTGTTCTGTTGTCAGAAATAAAACAAGTATCAAATAGTGACTGAACAAGACCCAATAATACCTCATGTTTAATCCAACCCGCTGTTATTTTTACAGCTTATTTTAAATGCGAGTGATAGTTTTATTGTAGATCGCGTATAACGAAGAGAATTTGGCGCAAATTCAGAAATATGGGAGAATACACTGTTGCTGTTACACAGAGTTACAACTACAGAACACACACACGCGTACACACCGCACCGTATGGAGGGCGAGAGCTCGCACACTAGGGCTGTGCAAATAATCAAAAATAATTTTGGCCTTCAACAATTACAAAAATAAAAAAAGAATCAAGGTAAAACGATTATTGTGCCACATTTCATTTCGCAAGATCCTCTCTTTTCTTGTGGTATAAATCCACAGTGAACCCCCACCTTTGCAGTGGTTCAGCTGTGCTATTTCTTTACATTTATCTTTCAGTTGAATTCACAGTTTAAAAGCCAAGTTTTTTTTTATTTCTATGTTGTTTAAGTTAATGAGTAATCGTGTTAAATAATCGGGATCTCAATATTGGCCAAAATAATCGTGATTAAGATTTTTGTCATAATCGAGCAGCCCTATCGCACACAGACAGAGAAAGGGTGTGTGGGAAACTCTGTGCTACCCTCGACATCTAGTGTAAGTGAATGTGTCTTGTATCTCTGATCTATGTATTGAAACAGATAAAATAAAAGATAATGTTTTATAATAATGAAAGATAATGATCTGACGACTTTGTTCATGGAGAAGCATCAGAACGTATGTCGATCAAAGACATTTCGCCTGTTGTTAGACTAGAGAACACTGAACATCCATGATTCATTTCAAATCGAGATTTGTGTTGTTTTGTGCTTCATTTTAAATTGACACACTCTCAGAAGAATGCGTCTCACTCATTCTCATCGGATCTTTCTCTCTTGTGTGTTCTATAATTGAATGTGCTCTATCTAAAGCTACAGTTATTCTGTAAATAATGAAATGTAAACCCTGTGTTAATGTTGTGTTAATGTTGCTCAGCTGTTGTGTTGTGTTTGAGAAGAGAACAGCTGCCTGCCATGAAATCACTGAATGATCACATCTCAACTCTTCTGTGTGAGTGTTGAAGTTTCTCTGAAGTATAAGGGGTTGAAAACTCATCATCTCGTACACATCACTTCTCTGCTGTCGTGTAGTCATTATTACCCACAAAGCATTTGGCCTCAGACTCTAAGCAGATGAGAAGTGTTGTGTTTTAAGAGGACGGCACTGAATGATGTGAAATGACACTACACTTCAGTTTGTGTAGTTCAGTTGTCAACAAAACCAACCCACTACGCAAAAGGAACAAGCATTGCTCCGTTCTCAACCGCAACGCAGGCGTATAATGCTCATTCCGTGTCAACTCAACCAAGGGTCCCTGGCTCAAAATTTTTTATTTCTTAGCATGACCAACATCTAAAGTAATGAAAGGTAAAATATTAAAGGTCATGGAAGAATATTTCCAGAGTAATCCACTCATTTCTAGAGGGGGGTAAAAATGAACGTTGTTGCTTAAATTTGGAGCCATATTAGAAGGGGTGAAAATTACATGAGAAACATGCCAGCCTCATCATTTTATTTTTACACATAGATCGGCAGATCTATTATTAAAATCTGTTAACTTAAGCAATCCATTTAACACTTCAAAGGGGACAGCTCGAAAATAAAGAAAAGGCATTTTTTGTATTGTTTTTACAAAATTTGCATGCATGAAACTCTAGAACCATCCAAGACACCTTAATGTCCTTTTAAACACAGCTCTTCCGTGAACTACATCTCTTTGATCAGTAGGAAGTACTGCTCGATCTAAAATCACTACGGCTGCGTTCGAAATGGCATACTTCCTTGCTATATAGTAGGCAAAAAGCAGTAAGGGAATGAGTAGTATGTCCGATTCGTTAGTGTTCATAAAACAGTAGTCGAGAAATATCGCGGTGGAGGACATTTTGTTGTGAGATTCAGACATGCGTATACTAATGTTGCATCAGAATATGCCTACTCGAGAGCGCCCTCTGGCTTTCGGATGTGGCGGCGTTTAACCGTAATTCATTGAGAAACTGAGCATAAAAATGACACAATATATCGTCCCAGCCCTATTGAAAACTAATGAAAGTTTGCATATATATGTCAGAGGTGGGTTTGAGGATAAAGTGTGGTTAAATGGCTCTAAAGCACCACCTACAAAATTTCATTTTAAAGGTATCTCTTGACGGTTCTGGAGTAACAGGCATGCAAATTTAGCAAAAAGATCACAGAAAATGCCTTTTCTTTATTTTCGAGCTGTCACCAACCATTGGCATAAAGTGCGACAAGGATTGCTTAAGTTAACAGATTTTACTAATAAATCTACCGATCTCTGTGTAAAAATTAAATTATGACGCTGGCATGTTTCTCATGTCATTTTCACCCCTTCTCATATGTCTCCAAATTAGAAAATGTTCATTATTATCCCCCTCTAGAAATGAGTTAATTACTAAATAATTACTAAATAAATAGTTAAAAATATTCTTCCATGACCTTAAATATTTTGGCTTTCATCACTTCAGATATTGCTTTTGCTTCTGTAAAAATATTATTTTTTAAAAATCACTGGTTGCTTCTTGACCGCATCAGACGTCATGCATGAAACACAAGTTATGCAGTCCCCTCCGCTGAGGGTTTAGTTCACACACGTCTGTGTCTTTTAGGCTCCGTCCTGCTTTTCTGCTGCTGTGCTATGTGTGTTTAGCTGTAGATAGAACATGAATGGCATCTTTGTCCCAGAACCTTCAAATCCTCCACAGGAATCCAGAACGCCAGAGAGCAACTTCACTGCATCAGGGCAAATGAAACATATCAAGAAGAAACACCTCTAATAACAGTTCAGCATCTATTGATGTCTTTAGACATCCTTACATTTCTTTGTAAGATGTCATTCATGAACTGATTTATAATAGATGATGATATTGTAGTGGAGTAGGCGGGACGAGACCGTGGTTCGAGACCGGTGAGTAATTGTTAAAGGGCGCCAGCTGTGCGCGCACCAGTCTCGAATCACGTAGGGGATCTGGAGCATATAAGAGAACGAGCGACAGGACCGTCGAAGAGAGAGGACCGGTCCCGAACATGTTTGTGTTGCCGGCAGTCGTCCCCGAGGGGCTGCTGGCTGTTTATTTAAGTTGTTATTATTTGATTAAATCTTTAAATGTTTGCCGGTTCCGCCTACTCCCTTCCTTTTAATGAACCTTATTACATTGGTGCCGAAACCCGGGAGGAAGAAGAGACATGCTGTCGGAGAGTCCTCGCCGCCGAGTGGCCTCGCGTGCCGGAGAGTTCGGTGGCTCTGGGGAAACGGAAGTGCACAGTGTGGCCACCGCCAAAGCTTCGGTGCGACGGCGACCTTTGCTGCCCCGCCCCTGGGTCGAGGTGGGGTGGCTTTCGTCCGAGCGGGAGCGGGGAAGTTGCCGCCGTCCGCCAGAGGCCGGAGCCTGCGTCCGTCCCCCGAGGGGGAGGAGCAGGGGGCGGGAGTGCCGAGTACGGCCACCGCCTGCCAGAGGGCGCCAGAGGGCACTCTCGAGTATGTTCGGGCCCGAACATGTTTGTGTTAAGTTTATATTTATGTTTGTGTTGCCGGCAGTCGTCCATGAGGGGCTGCCGGCTGTTTATTTAAGTTGTTATTATTTGATTAAATCTTTAAATGTTTGCCGGTTCCCGCCTCCTTCCTTCCTTTTAATGAACCTTATTACAGATATATAGACTGGTAATAAAGAGAATATTGCTGGATCATCTCCAGTGGTTTTGTCGGAAGCTGTTGAGGACACTTGCTGAAGGGAGATGATGCTTGAGGATTCTTATGATCAATAATGATGAATCAAACAAGTAGGCACGCATGTCTAGATGAGATTTCTTTATGACACATACAATGAAAATGCGGCATGCCTGTGTAATAATCTCTTTCACCCAAACACTTTCGTACATGAATCAGTTGTGTAGTGATGGTGGTAATAGTAGTGATGGTCAGAACAGCTGTGTGTGCTTGAGTGTGAGATCCTAATAAAGGTTAAACACTGTTTAAAGGCGGGATAACATGCTATGTCATGCATTCTGATTCCTTCACACTGTAAAACATGCTGGCTTCTCATGCTTAACATGGTCAACTTGTTAAAAAACGAGTTAGACGTATGACGTAGTATTTCTGTGCTTGATACACTCCCCCAGGACTCCAACTAGTTTTGGAAAGTTTTTCAGGGCTTGACATTAAGCATTGTCATGTGGTTGTCCTTCGGACAAGTACATTTGTCATTCACTTGTCGGAGTACAAAAATTACTTGTCCAAAGTTAAAAAAAAATATATTTTATTTGAATTATAATATAATCAATATAATTGTTTCGGATTTAGATTGGTGAAGTTTGCTTCTAAGCATTTTAACTAATGTCCGCTTTGGCCGCGAATTTTTAGACTACTAAGTTCTTTGTTTTTCCTTTTTTATATACATTAGTGGTCTATTTGTCCACATACATTACTCTAGTATACTATAGTATTTATAACTATAGTAAACTGCAGTAAAATTCTTAGATACTATAGTGTATCTAGAATCTGTAACTATAGTTTTTGAACTTTACTATAGTATACAGTGTTTATCAATTTACTACAAGGGCACTACAATTTTCAATAGCAAATACTATAGTACACTACAGTGGGAGTGTTCAATCTAACGGGACTTTTATTTTGACGGGTCTTCAGGAGGATGCTTGAGTTTTTGTGTTTGCCGATAGCTTCACTCAAACAGTAAACGCTCTTAAAATAAACTCTCAGAGCAACTCTGGAGATGAAGTTAATTTGTTCATAACCTTATACAGTGCAGACGCGGATAAATCTTCAACCATCACTCGTGTAGTATGTTAAACTGTGCACATAATTCACTCAGACACACAGAACAGCCAGATGACATTTAAATAACAGGATTCCGCATTCGCATCTAGTTACAAGGACTCAGTGCAGTGCACTATTGATTATTGTTCCACACAAACAAGCGCAACCACGGCAAACGCACTTCACACAAACACGCAGCTCTGTTAATGCACCTATTCTTATTATTCTACATATGTCGCACACTTTTTTTTTTTTTCATATTACTTGTCCGGTCGGGCAAGTAAAATCATCTCTCAACTGCCCATACAAAACATTCACTTGTCACGGACAAGCGTTAATGTCGAGCCCAGTTGTTTATAAGTCTATTCCTTTTATTGGGCAGTTCTCCCGGAAAAGCTCAGCAAGGCACAAAAGCCCACCCACTGACATCAAGATAGTCTGCGCTGTGTCAAGATTGTCTGCGTTGTGGGCCTGCAGCTGCAGCTCGTTACTCTTACGATAGTGAAGTTTAGGTGTGTTTGTTTGTTCTCGGCATTTCAGTGATGGATGTTATATAAACGGTGGATAAAACGCTGGATTTGGAGATCGTTTGAAACTGATAGATGGCCCGGTCCCAGTGCTAAAAGATTTCGGACATGAGCTGCATGCAGTAAGTCAAACTAAGTCAAATGTTGGTTTCTTGTTGGCAATCGGCTTGTACGTGGATAATGTAAAACACACAAAGGGAGTAATGCGAGGATGTGTTGTGTGCTCGTGCTGTAGTCCCGCCCCACTGCAAGCCTCCAGCTTGTTTCGCCCAATATATCTGGGTATCAGCTACCAGTGTTCAAGAATTATCGGTTATCGTTATTGGCAAAAATGTACATATCGTGCATCCTCCCTATCACACACACAGATGATGATGTGTTTGGATGAGAAACGATTTGTCAAGTTGTGTTTGTCTGAGCATTTACACACACAATGTACATACTGTACTTCCTGACACATGCTGTCTATATAGGTGTCAGACAGTAGATGTCATGTAGACGCTCTGAAGAAGCTTGGACCTGTCATGATCTGCCCATGAATGAATGAACATCTCTCAATGAATGACACAGTAGATTCATGTATATGCAGTGATGATGACTGATGGTTTTCAGTCAAGAGACATTTATATGATCATGTCAAAAGCAGAAGTCATGTCCAAACTCAAGAGAAAACATCATTCATTGATAAAACATACACTAGAGAGACTCTAGTGAGATGATGTCACTGCAGACATGTGCAGCGGTCCTCTGAAACATCTCTCTCATCAGTGTGATGTATAGAGTTCCAGTAACTCACAGCTCTTCATTCAGACATGTTTTCTTGTTTTTCAGTGACGTACGTGCGGTCGGCCTCTTTCTACTTCACCAGAGAGCCCAAGTCTCAGGACGCCCCTCACGGTCGCAGTGCTATTCTGCGCTGCGAGGTGAGCGACCCTCAGGGTGTTGTGTACACATGGATACACAACAGCCAATCCGTCACCAACACAGAGCGACGCTTTATAGAGGACGGGAACCTGAAATTCACAGCCATCGACAGAATAGAGGACTCTGGAAGCTTTCAATGCGTCGCCTCTAAAAACAGCAGTGGTGAAGAGGAACGGAGCGCAGAGGTCTCCTTCAACATCAAGTGTAAGTCCAGCAGTCATGTGTGGAATGAGAAAACACACGTGAAGTGCAGAAAACTAAACAAGAGCCACATGAGAGCTCAAGTTATTTTCAGACGGCGAGTGGTGGCCAAACAAAGCTCTCCTTTATGTTGCATGTCATAGCCAAACAGAGACGTGTGTTTGTGCGGTGACGGCTGACAGATGGTGCGAATGAATGGAGGAGTTTGTTTTTGATAATGACTCTCCAGCCGCTGATAATCTTTTCTCGCTCTCGAGCAGGGTTAGAAAGTGGTGCGGTGACCCTGAAGAGTCCTGAATCAGAGACGGACATTCAGAGCTCCTCACAGGTCATTCTACGCTGCAATATAGACGGACATCCACGGTAAACTGTTCATCTTTGTTACCCAGAATTCCTCTCTCTTCACATGGAGTCTTGTCTAAGCATATTCTCTGTTCCCGTACAGACCGACCAACCGCTGGTACAAAGACAGAAACTCACTGACAGAGAAGAGCTACAAAATCAACAACAAAGAGCGAACGCTCACGCTGCCCAGCGTCAGTCCTGATGATAATGGAGTCTATCACTGCTGTGCTAAAAACGCCGCCGGTCAAGTGTGCAGTACAGACAACTTCACTCTCAACGTCATAGGTAATGACATCCACGACATGTGTTAGTGTTTAAGAGCTCAAATCTCACACTTTCCTCAGCTGAGCACAAACTATAAACACAGAGCAAAGTTAAAATCAAAATACACGTGACATCACACACATCATCTTAACACGAAATCTCACACTAACACTTCTTTTGAGTCATATAGGGGTCATTCTCACGAAAAACAACTGAAACATCATAGCAGTAAAGATATTGATTATACAACATATAATTCGGTAACACAAAAATGATCATAATAAGCATAATTTTGTTCTCTACCTTGCACAAAGCTAAAATATACGGTAGATTTTTCTGCTGAAATTCTCATAACCGCAACACGTCCTGATTATATGTGCAAAATATGTTGTCATTTACAGAAAAAAAATTGGATGTTCTACTAGATGTTCTGAAATTACAGACTTGACAAAAAATTTACAGAATATTCATGTATAATACAAAGGAAGAAATGGTGTCCATATTCTCATCCTCCGTAACATTCTTAAAGGAATTTTTACACACACACAAAGTTATCTACGTTACGTTTGACTTTATGTGAAGAAACACAGTACATTTCAAATGGCTGTCAGGTTAACAATTACATTCTATTTTTCTAGTTAAAAGCGTAATATTCTCTTCACGCTGTGTACACGATTTATCATTACTATGTATTTTTTCACATTAAAAAATTGTTACATGTATAATTTTCTATTAAAATATACACACCACATTTTTAGGAAATAGACTCATTCTCAAGTTGAGTTTTATCATTTTGAAATCTATTCAGCCGATCTCCGGGTCTGGCGATAGCACTTTTAGCATAGCTTCGCATAGATCATTGAATCCAATTAGACCAGTAGCATCGCTTTCAATAATGACCAAAGAGTTTCGATATTTTTCCTATTTAAAACTTGACTCTTTTGTACTTATATTGTCAAGGAAGTTTGCTGCCGTAACATGGCCGCAGCAGGCGGAGTAATATCACGGTTCTTGTGCAAGCAGTTGGTCACGTTGGATATGTTGACGGAAGTTAGCCTATTTCCACATGCGCTGCGGGATATCACTGCGCCTGCTGCGGCCATGTTACGGCAGCAAACTTCCTTGATTATTACGCCGGAATGGCAGTATAGTTCCTAATCATATCGGCCTAGAAAATCGCAACTTTTCATTTTCCGCCGGTCTTAGCACACGATATAAGTACAGAAGAGTCAAGATTTAAATAGGAAAAATATAGAAACTCTTTGGTCATTTTTGAACGTGATGCTAATGGTCAAATTGGATTCAATGATCTATGCTAAAAGTGCTGTCGCCAGACCCGGAGATTGGCTGAATAGATTCCTAATGGTAAAACACAACTTATTAAATCTGGGGGGGTTGGAGAATGAGCATATTTCCAAAAAAAGTGGAGTGTTCCTTTAATGTCTTATTATGTATGATTGCTTGCTAAGCAATCGTGGCCCCTCTTTTTTAGCGCTTGTCATGCGGCTGTCTTTAACTGTCAGCTAAAGTTCTCAAATGAATGCTTTCAAACATGTCATTCCTTGTTTTTAAAGAATAAAAGGAAAATTGTTGATGTGAGTTTTTTTTTTTTAAGAAAACCATGTTTGACATTTTTAAACCAAGTTTTCGTCATAGTCACTCAAACACGATTGATCCATTGTTTTGAGAACCTATATTGATCTATTTGAGTTTTATTGCTAATGAAGGTATAATGTTGTGTTCAGATAAGAGTTTTCCTCAGGCGCTGGTGAAGCCGGAGAGTTTGGTGGTGTTGAAGAATGAAGAAGCCTTCTTTAACTGTCAGTTTACAGCTGAACCGCAGCCGAGTGTGGAGTGGTATCATGACAATGAGCTGCTGTCTAACAAGACCCGGTACTACACACAACAACACAACTCATGACACAAGGCTGTTTGCAGAATATTTGCTTGATTTCTGGAGAACAAGTAATAAAGAAAGCAAATACCGCTGTGTTTGACTCTGTTGTTTCAGGATCTTTATTTTGAGCAATGGTTCACTCTTCATCAGTCAGGTGAAACAGAGAAACACGGGTGTGTATAAATGTGTGGCTCAGGGACCTCGCGGGCCGCCCGTGTCTCTCGAGGCTTCGCTCATCTTAGCAGGTAACACACTCTCCTCTTCTGCTCGCACCTGGTTTCGAGCTTCTTTCGCTCACACTTTCTCTCCCCGTCATCTTAAGAAATTGAGGACATGATACCCAGGCAGTCAAAGGTGTTCACGTCGGACTCTCTGGAGCGGGTGATGTGCCGGCCGCCCCGTGGCCACCCGGAGCCTGAGGTTTGGTGGGAACATGCGGGTCAGAGGGTTCCCGCTGAGGGTCGAGTGTATCAGGACGGACTGACCCTGGTTTTCAGCCCGACTCGCGGCGAGGACTCGGGAACATACACGTGTTTGGCTCAAAACAAGGCGGGACAGAAGAAACAAGAGCTGACCATCACTGTAGCAAGTGAGTTTTACCACACAAATACATGAAGTCAACAGATTTCTCCATCGTGACTGTAGTGGAGCTGATGTTTCTATTTACAAAAATGTTAAACGCATCTTTTCAGCTGTATTTGTCAAATGTGCGTGACACCTCCGAACACAAGAACACAAAAAGCCGAAAATTCATTCATTTAGCAACAGGCCGGTGTTTATTTCCATATCCTGACACTTGTGTTGAGGTGTTTTACTCTTGAATATATATCACATTCCTCTTCTTCATTGTGAGGGGTATTCTCATCTTGTGAATTGATATCACGCGATGTCATGTGACTTTAAGCATTGAGTGAATGGACAGGCCTGCCTGTATCAGTATGACACAAAAACAGCTTTAGTTTCACTAAATCACTGTGGAAAAAGCTCAGTGTCCTCATTCAGAAGAGCATTCAGGCTTATTGTCTAAATGTTACGCGTATGGACACTTCTTACATGTGTCATTCAAGGAACACAGATCAGTGAGTTAGTGAAGTGAAATGTTTGTGAGAGAAAAACATTCAGAGCTGATTTAGCTCAATTCCAGTATGGCGACGCATGGATAACAAATCTCATTGGTCATGAGAATGCAGTGCGATTTGGCGTTCTCCATGTGTTGGCATATTTGAATGGCGTTTGTCATGAGAGAAGCTAAACTAAAGTGTGTGTGATTGTGTGTGTGTGCGTGCAGCGAAGCCGGAGTGGATTGAGAAGCCGGTGGACAGTCAGATGGAGGAGGGTCGTGTCGGGTTCTTACACTGCCAGACTCGAGCCACACCTCAACCGGAGGTCACATGGTACCGTAACATGCAGCCAATCAACGCAGAGGTGAGCCGGTGATGATGTCATGCTGCCATTATGTTTGTAACCCAATCGTCACGTCCCGAGGCCAGTGAAATTCTTTGAAGATGTGTGATATCTTATAGTTTAATACCCAACACTTCTCAAACTGTGACCCATTTTACTTCAGCTTCACACTCCTTTACTCCGTCACATCTCACAGCTGTTATTTGTTTTATATGTTATGTATAGAAAGTAAGACATGGGAGTGTATCACTCATGTAGCCTGTGGCTATAATATGATCCTGAACCCCTCCTCTGTGTTGAAGGACGTGCGTTTCAAGCTCTTCTCGAACGGATCTCTGCGCATTAATAACGTGGAGGTGTATGATGGACATCTGTACAGCTGTGAGAGCCGAACTGAAGCTGGAAAGCTTCACGCTCAGGCTCGAGTCTATGTGCTGGGTGAGCAGACACTTTCTATACAGCTTTCTATGTAAGAAAATACATGTTTAACCCAGAAACAGGGGTGACATGAGAAATAGCACACATGAATTACACTTAATGTTTCAAGTACAAACAGGTTTAATGGAAACACGTGGGAATAGCATCACATTAAAATATCACATGCCATGATTGATACTTTTACAGCAGAATATACAGTTTTACAAACTATCTGAAGTTTTCTGTAGACAAATGAAGTGTGGATGAAGTTGAAAACATTAGTTTACTGTGTACAACCGTCTTTATTGGTAAAATGTTATTTATATTGTTGTGCTGTGTTATTTCAGAGCGTCTGAAGTTCACACCCACGCCGCAGTCGTTTCAGTGTCTGGAGCTGAATAAAGAAGGATATCTACAGTGTTCAGCTAAAGGCCGACAGACTCCCAGCATCCGCTGGATCAGAACAGGTCTGCACACACACACACACACACTTAAAGCCCAAACTATAGTCTGGTTGTCCACGCGCCGCCCGTATGACGAAATTTTCGTCTGCAACCCTTTTTTAGACCGCACAGACAGAATGCGTACAACAGCGCATGCATGAAAAAAAGTTGAATAGGACGAGTCCACTAGGTGACGTACAGCACATGTGTCGAACTCATCTATCCGCGCTTATCCATGATTGAGTATGCTCTGTCGAAACTGACACAGGTGCAAAAAATCAAGTAAACCCGGCCCTTTACATTTACATTTATTAATTTGGCAGATGCTTTTTTCCAAAGCGACTTACAAGTAGGAGAGCATATAAACATTTTGTCAGATAGAACCGTTAGTTTACAAGGCCATGCTAGTAGGAGGATTAAAGCTTGAGAAAGCAAAGGAGATGATGAAATTATTTTTTTCCTTTAGACAGACAGACAGTCAGACTTTACAGTTCCTTAAGGACACACAGTACAAAAAAATCAACACAACATACCAATGTAGAAAAAAAAACTTCACCATAGTATCGCAGGTGCTAGCGTATCTCCGCTAAAAGCCTTCGCCATACGTCTTTATAATATTGACGTGGGTCCTGACTTTTATCTTTCTTTTTATACTTAAAATCCACAGACCCTTTACCTTTATTTAATAAATAAGATATCGCTCTTTCTACAGTCTTCTAATGCCCGCTTGCGCCCTTCCCTCCTTCAACATGAGGGACACGCCCCTTACTGCTGATTGGCTACATGTTTGTTTTTTGCACTCAGCCAGACTCAGTTTTCCAAAGTGTTTTTGAAAGAACGCTAAGCTTGCCTTTAAAATAATGATTATCTTCAGGTTATTTTTACAACCATATTTGCAGGATGGCATTTTTTTTCTGAAACGGTAATATCAATTTATATCACCCTCTTACGGTTAGTGGTGAGTGACTGACATGTTAAGGGTCACAGTAAAGATGAATGTTGTAAACCCAGCTTCTTATAGATGGTTGTTGTTATTTGTTGCTCTTCTGCAGACGGCAGTGATATCCCGGCGTGGGTGGAGCAGCAGGGCGGCACTCTTCACTTCACAAAAGTGACGCGGACAAACGCGGGGAACTACACCTGTCTCGCCGCCAATAACCAGCAGGGAGAAATCCGAGCGGTGGTTCAGCTCACTGTCGCAGGTACGCACAAACCTTTAATACGACGCTCTGATACGATGCACTGCGCTTTCTACAGACGTTCACTCTCAATCCTCTCCTGTTTTTCAGTCTATGTGGTGTTTAAACTCAAGCCAGAGAATACCACGGTATATCAGGGTCACACCGCGGTACTTCACTGTCAGGCCAGTGGAGACCCTCCACCCTTCATTCAGTGGAAGAAGAAAGACACGTTTCTAGAGGCGGACAAGAGCAGGTCAGCACTAAATAACATGTGTTCATGTCAGTGAGCGTGTGAGGAGTGACATCACTAAATCCTCTACTGATCCCCAATCAGATTTCAGAAGATGCCCAATGGCTCTCTGGTCATTCATGATGTCAGCACCGAGGATACAGGAAGTTACACGTGCATCGCAGGAAACAGCTGTAACATCGCACACACTACAGCTGAACTCTACGTCGTGGGTCAGTCAAACTCAACATTCTGTCACAACTGGCAGATTTTTTTAACTGAACTGAAGCAGTGATAAATATCTCTGCGTTTACAGAGAAGCCGGTGCAGCACTCGCTGGCAGATGAGGAGAAGACTCCATATAAAATGATTCAGACCATCGGTCTATCGGTGGGGGCGGCAGTCGCTTACATCATCATTGTGTTGGGCCTCATGTTTTACTGCAAACAGAGGCGCAACGCTCAGAGACTGCAGAAGAGTCAGGACGGAGACGAGCGAGAGCTGGAGTGTCTGAACGGTAAGTTTTCACAAGCACACGACAGCGTACGGTAACGGATGACAGGTGTATGAACATGATCCGACTGTGATGACAGGAGACGTCCAGCTGAACGGTCACACGACGGCGGAGATCCAGGACGAGATGCCGCTCGCCAACATGAGCTCCAAACGGCACAGCAGCCACGACAAGCTTCATTTCCCCCGAAACAACCTACACACCATCACCACGCTGGGTAATAACACACACACACATGCACACACAAGGGCTTCTGCATCATTCGTGCTGATTGAAGCCAAGCGTTTGTGTGCTGCAGGTAAAGGAGAGTTTGGTGACGTTCTGATGGCTAAAGCGACGGCTGGTGACGGTGGTGAAGAGGAGGAGACGGTGGTGATGGTGAAGAGCCTGCAGACGCGTGATGAACACGTGCAGGTGGATTTCAGGCGGGAATGTGACATGTTTGCCAAACTCAGTCACGCTAACATCGCTCGACTGCTGGGAATCTGCAGAGACATTGAGCCGCACTACATGATCATGGAGTACACGGACATGGTAATATCAGCTGATCATAGCCAATCACAAGAGATTTTACTGCAGTCAGCTCCACTAGATTCGCTTCATGTTTCTGTATAGACGGTTTCATCTTAACAACATTAACAAACATTACTGCGTATGCGCACTTTTGTGACCCCAACTGAACTTCCGGGATACGTTCACAAACAATCAAGTGCATGTAGATGATTTCTGATAACAATTACTGATAACTGTTACTTGGCTAAACTTGTCTCTCCAATATTTTGAATTTAGACTGTGATACCAAGCTTAACCACTAGATGTCAGTGTACCATACGGTTTCTTTAAATGGGACCAAACTACAGGACCCATTCAACCAATTTTATATTTAATAAAATGAACATGGCACAAAATTCAACAAATCGTTTATTTAAAACAATTATTATGAGGTAAAATAATACTACAAATGAATATTAATAGTTAAATATAAATAGTTATTTTATTAGACACTAGCCAAACACAAACTGGAAGCTAACTGGGGGTCAGGTGCGTCGGATGAAATGGTCTATATAGTGATCTTCACAGAAAACCTTGTAGAACATATGACACAAATGACATTAAGAAGCTTTGTCACATGGTGTTTTCAATCTATCAGCAGTGTTAAACGTAATGTGGTAAATAAATATTCTTATAAAACGGTCCTTGATTCTGATTGGCTGAGCGGAGTTCTAAGCCGTTATAAAATACCCCGATATATAACGTTTTATCTAAATACCATTTTATTTACTTTAGTTTATGAAACCTTGGTAAGCATATGGAGTAACCGTTTTATAAAAGGAATAAGCCCCGCGAAGCAGTGGGTTACAGTGCATTTTATAACAGTCCACAACGCCCTTAGCTGTTATAAAAATGCACTGTAACCCACTGCTTCACGGGGCTTATTGCTTTATTAAATACTCAGTCTGTCTCTCGGGGAGTGGAAACTACAAATTTCACAGATTTAAACACAACTTTACTGCTGTGTGTGATTTTCAGGGTGATTTGAAACAGTACCTGAAAGTTTCCAAGAGCAAAGATGACAAGGTCAAAGTTCAACCTCTCAGCACCAAACAGAAGGTCAGTCGTCTCTCTCAAACACACACAGAGCGGGTTTACTCTCTGCTCTCTAGCTCACGCTCTCTCTCTCGCTCTCTGTGTGCAGGTGTGGGTGTGTCTGCAGGTTGCTCGAGGGATGGAGCATCTGTCTAACCAGAGATTCGTGCACAGAGATCTGGCGGCGCGAAACTGTCTGATCTCATCTAAACGTCATGTGAAAGTGTCTGCTCTGGGTCTCAGTAAAGATGTCTACAACAGGTATCGTGTCCATACGTCAGCTGTTCTGAGGAATGATGATGAATGATGCCGTTTCACTGACCGTTCTCCGTTTCACACACAGCGAGTATTATCACTACCGTCAGTCGTGGATTCCTCTGCGCTGGCTGCCGTCCGAAGCGGTCTGTGAGGATGATTTCTCCACCAAGACAGACGTCTGGTCATTTGGAGTCCTCATGTGGGAGGTGTTCAGTTTCGGGGAAATGCCGTATGCAGAACTCACGGATGACAAAGTCCTGGAAGGTATGAAATCATCATTTAATGTATTTTTCCCTGAAATGTAACTACGTTTATAGCAATGAGCAGCAATGAGTAACCTGAGGATGGGTTACAGAGACCACATCCATCTGTGTTTTGGGGTTTCTTGATGGTGAACTGAAGGTTTGGATTTGTTTGTGTAGCTCTGCAGGAAGGGAAGCTGAAGCCGTCTCCTCCGCAGGGATGTCCATCTCGAGTTTACAAACTGATGGCGAAGTGCTGGGCCGGCAGTCCTAAAGATCGCCTGTCGTTCAGTGATATCGTCACGGCTCTCAGCGACCTTCCCTCTGAAAGTAAAGTGTGACACCGGAAACACTCTTAACCCTCTGTGCCGTTTATATATTAGTTTATCAAACACTTGTTGACGGGTAAATGAGATTTCACCCATCACATCTTTTGTTTTATTAAGATCTAGTGCCTTTGTAATATCAAACCATGCACTGAGCAGTTTTATATTGTGGAAGGATCGTCTCGGGAACCTCTTAAGTTTTTTTAAAAGGTCCTGTTTTCAATGTACAGAAAGGTACTGTTTATATGACTTTTTTATGATGATTATGAATTAAGCCTCTTTTATATACAGTATATAATACAGAAGTACTGGTAGACTGTTGAGATTAAGCGTATAAAATTGTTCAAATTTCAAGTGCCTGTCAAATGAAGGACTTTCGTATGCTGTATGTCACGACTTGGAAAAGCCTTGAATGTTTTTATACATTGAAAGTGTTTTATTGTTTAGTAAGAGTGTTTTATCATGCCATTGCTATCCACATATATAGCCTACACATTCAGAGCTATTCTAGACTCTGGAAACAAAAGAAAATTGTGAACAAAAGCTTCTGTTGCGTATTCTGCTTTTGCAATAAAAATCTCGCATTTGACGAAACTTGTTTGATTTTGCTTTATTGAATAAGTTCTGTTTGACACTGTCAAGACAGAGCCGTCCAAAACTCAGAAAAGGAACACAATGAAACACTGCATCTACACAACCAGATGTACAGTAAATGATAAACGGCTGTGTTTCCTAACCAGCATTTGATCCTGATGCCAGTCACCAGTCAATGAAAACGTGAACATGTGTTGGACTTGAAATAAATAGCCATTTACATGCTTAAGATATTTTTGTTGTAAGAACTTTACTGGGACACTAAAGATACAAAAGCAGTGAAAGAAGTTTTATCATTAACATCTGTAAACTTTCTATGAATTATGGTGGCCAGTAACTCCTCACAGCAGAACGTGAGAGTCAGGGGCAAGGTTGGATCCAGATCCAGTCTGAACCCATTGCATTGTGATTGGTCGACACTGGACCCAGTCTCCTCCCACTGCGTCTTGATTGGTCGACGGATTTCTGCAGCAGTTTTGCCACAACACGCGTCATACGCAATCGTTTCCGCCTTGAGTCATAACTAAAGTTATTACATTGATGGAAAAATTAACTTGCTGAAGACAAACTTTATTAACGTGTTTTAAATAACACATTTTATTACATTTAGGTTAAGTGTTTGGGTTAACATAACTGTGATCATTACTTCCAGGCGTACATTAAATTATGATGACATTGATAAGAGCAAACCTTGGCGACCACGGGTTGCAACTTAACTCCAAATTGCGACGACAAATCTAAAGTGGGAGGAGTTAGATCTGGATTTAACCTCGCCCCTGGATCTTGTGTTCTGCAGTGAGGACCATCTTTCTTTTTGTTCGTGTTAGTTGTTGAATTAATGGCTTTTTCTCTAAATACCCACACTTGCAGTCATTGGACTTGACCACTTGACTCCTTTCATGATGTGATTTGGCCCAAGTGTTCAAATGTGCCACACTTTAGGCTGTACTGTGATATTATAGGTAATATCTAATTATATAGTCAAGTCAGATTTATTTTATAGTGCTTTATTTGTATTGCATCAAAGCAGCGGTACCCAAAAAAACAAATAAGAGAAAAGCACATGTTAGCCAAACAGAATAAATAAAGATATAACCTGAGAGTAGTAGGATAACTCAAAGTGGAAAGTCTTGAATACCGCTCCGAAGCCAAAGAGAGGAGCCCATGACAAATGTTTTCACTCTGAAATATTCTATATATCTATACTCTTTGGCTTCGGAGCGGTATTAAAGGCTTTCCAGTTTGAGTTATACTACTACTCTCAGGTTATATCTTTATTTATTCTATGTTTGGCTAAGTAATTAGTCTTTTATATGTCATAAATAGATTTTTGCTGTAAATATGCCTGAAAAGATTGTTACCCTGAATGACATTTTAGTGAGACATTTAGTCTTCTGTAAATCAGGGGGGGAAAAAAATATATTTAATATTTATAAGTATATATTTAAAATATAAAATTATATATTAATTATAAAATTGAATTTAACAATAAACTTTTTCATTTGTTTTGGAACAACAACAATTTAAAGCAGTATTACACTAAAACCCATTTTCCTCTTTGACCCACACACACAGAAACAGATGGATTTTTTAAACGAGACTGGTTCTTTGGTCAGATGAATAAAAATAATGAACCTTTAAGCAGCAAACACTGAAGAGGGGTAATTTCTTATTTGTTCCCTGTCCTTTCAATGCAAGCTAAAAAAATGATTTGCAGATTTTGCAAATAATATGAAATGTTGCAGTACATATTTTTGCCAGCAGTTCTAAATCTTTGGTATAAACTTTCCTTAAAGGGCACTCTGCTCTCTGTCTTGTGTCTTGACGACCACACACTCACTTGCTGTTTCACTTTTTCTCTAATAATCAGCTATTGCCCTCATCTGCCCTGCATGTTTGTCATATTATATGACTCATGACATACGGTATATCAATAGTATATCCATATACAACAGCAATAGTTTACTTACAGATCTTTCAAGTCTACACTATATAAAGTCTGTTTTTAATAATATGTGAAAAGTTGACACTGTTTATGATAAATGTTTCACAGTGACCTCCTTAAAGTTTGAGCATTTTCAAACGGCATTTATGCGCCCTTAGGGCCCTTCTTAGGGGCGTTCCAAACTAAAGTGTAGGCTCACACCTGAATCCCTTCGCGAAGGACCGTTTCAGAAGTCATTTAGCAAAGGGTACATGACATGGACAGTTTGTGATCACGTGATCTTGAATTACGAGTTCTTGCGAGTCGCGATGCATTTTAATGCAAATGTGGTGCGGGACTTTGATACCGTGGCCGCTAGGTGTCACGGCGCTGCAACGGAATAAAACACATACAAACAGATAAAACACCAGCAAATTCACAAAGCCTATTTATTTTTTTGCTGACACATGCTATGTAAATACTCACAACACAAACAAACACAAAAATGCTGCAAATTCTCGCAACACAAAACAAATCAATTCTCGCAACACAAACAAATACAGAAACGCGCTGCAAATTGGCAACAACACAACGGAAGGGTTTCCGGGGGACTCAAATAATTGATGCACAATGGCTGGAACGAGCTTCATTTCACTGTGGCCATATTCGTAGGTGTAGTTATCAACAAAACTTATATTGGGGTCCTATTTTCTTTGATGTCGATCATGTTAAATGTACTTAATAGTTGATTAAACAATATTACACTTTTCGTTCTTCCACGTTAGTGATACTTGTGAAAGCATGTCGGGCAGCTAAATATAAGTTACAAGGTTTCTTTTATTGGTTTTTAGGTTTTCTTAAATCATTAAATAGCTCAAATCGGTCGGCTAGAATAGAAAAATGCATAAAACCTCGTTTAAACCCACGCGCTGCAAAAGCATAAAACAGCACCTACAAAAAACGGACGAAACAGAATGTTTATTGACAGACTATTGTATATTGTTGACATGTTTTTGATGAGAAAACAAGCGTAATGCCTATTTTACTCTGGAAAGGCTGTACCTCAGCCAGTGACAGTAAAGCAGACAGCGGAGAATACATTTTTATTTATTTATTTTAGGTTTACCTCAGAAATTAATACTGCTCATATGTGGAAAAAAACTGGGATGAAACCTACACACCACACGTTCGCATGGTTGACCTAATTAATATATTTTTTCATATTGCTAGAGTTACAGTAGAGCTTCATATAGGCTACTAATAAAAGCCGCAGCAGTCAAATAAATACAAGCAAACAAGTTATGATTAATGATTATGCATGTTGCGTATATATTATAGGGGTTTGCATGACTTTAATTGCTTCATCTTTAATGTTTTATAATAACATAATCATTTGAAGCTATATGCACCTATCGTTGTTCACTCAGATATATAGTTAATTTAAATATATTAAATTTACACACGGTCCGCCTGGATAGCGTTATTCTGAAAATATTATGTATAAAAGCACCAATCTCAAATTAAATTATTAAAATAATTTTATTTATTATCAAAGCTTAAAAATTGTTGTACTTTAAATTCATGTTCGTTTGTTAAAAATACATCAACTTAATTCTAATTTAAGCTTAAAACATGAAAATGTATTTGGCTTTAGCATTAGATTGGTCCCTTTTTCCATTGCAAACCTGTATTTCCTCCTAAGAACTCGGGTCATCATCTTTAAGTTATAGCCTGTAAATCAATTCGTAATAAGATTTGCACGGATGTTTTTAGTTTTAAAACGCGCTGTAGTTCCTGTGACTTAGTTGATTTTATTTATTTACACACTTCAGAGCTGAATAAGACAGACCTGACAATGAAGCGAGAGAAAAAAACAACGTTAATATGCGGCGGTGATCGGTAGAATTAGTAAACATCTTCCTCAGATGACAGTTACTAATAAACGGGAAAACAAGCGAATGCCTCCGTCTTTGTTGCGGGGCATTTGTTAGGATCTTAACTCATACAATCGACAGGTATCAAGTTTGTTTTTTATTTATTTAATCAAGAAGATTTTAATGATAAAACAGACATTCTACTCCGGCTATTGTTACCCGGCAAACGAAGAACAGTCTTCTCCACTGTCTGCTTTACTGTCACTGGCTGAGGTACAGCCTTTCCAGAGTAAAATAGGCATTACACTTGTTTTCTCATCAAAAACATGTCAACAATAGTCTGTCAATAAACATTCTGTTTCGTCCGTTTATTTGAACGCTCTGTTTTATGCTTTTGCAGCGCGTGGGTTTAAACGAGGTTTTAAGCATTTTTCTATTCTAGCCGACCGATTTGAACTATTTAACGATTGAAGAAAACCATAAGACAAATAAAGGAAAGAACATATTGTTAGCTGCCGGACATGCTTTCACAAGTATCACTAACGTGGAAGAACGAAAAGTGTAATATTGTTTAATCAACTTTTAAGTACATTTAACATGATCGACATCAAAGAAAATAGGACCCCAATATAAGTTTTGTTGATAACTCCACCTACGAATATGGCCACAGTGAAATGAAGCTCGTTCCAGCCATTGTGCATCAATTATTTGAGTCCCCCGGAAACCCTTCCGTTGTGTTGTTGCCAATTTGCAGCGCGTTTCTGTATTTGTTTGTGTTGCGAGAATTTGCAGCGCATGTGTCACCAAACTGATAAAGAGGCTTTGTGAATTTGCTGGTGTTTTTTCTGTTTGCATGTGTTTTCTTCCGTTGCCGCGCGGCGAGACGTGTCGGCCACCGTACTTTGACGTTATAACTACAAATGTAAGTACAATAATATAGTTTATTTTTATTTAACATTATTTTTGTCAGTGATAAATATGATTTAAGATGGTTAAAACACAGTATAAGATAATTTAGTTCATAGGTAAGTATTTTTAATATGTTTAAAAATAGCTAGTTGTTTATAGGTCTTTTATCGTATATTTACTTTTTTAATACCAAGTGGACATAACTACACAACATTCAACAAGAAATATTACAAAATATTTATTTTTAACAAACGAGCGCTGGATTCAGAGTGCACGTGTGGTGTTGGAAAGGTAACATTTGGGAGTTCCAAACGCATACAGGAGAGACTGCCTACACCCTTCAAAGAGTTCTCTTCAAGGGCACAGCCCTTCAAAGGGAGTAGGTCATAGGAATGCTCACTTCTGTTTGGAAAATGCCCTTTGTCACAAAAAAAACATTTTAAAAACGCTAATTATGCGAGTCAGTGCATGGGATCCTGAGCGCTCCCTCTTGTGGTGTGGAGGATGAACGATATGTCATGAATGTAATACTCAGCAGTATAGTATTCGCCAAACAAATTATTTTGAAATATCAGCATATGAACAGGCTTTCTGTTATTATAACATTTTTGCTGTGACTTACCAAGTCACATTTTTTTGCAGAAAAAGCTTTGCACGAGGCGTTGTCAGACATACTGCAATAGCGTGTTAATGCCGCCAGATGGTGATGCAGAGACCACATTAGCTTTATTGAATGACATAGTTTGGGAAAGTATGAGACTCGTGCACACTTTATTCTGTCAAATTACCGGCGGACGTTCTGGTCACGAGTGACAACAAGTATTGTACTTTTCTTCGGCATCAGGCACCAGTTTTATTCTATCACATCATATCTGATGCTGTTCGAACAGAAACACTGAGCTGCATCACGTTCATCAGTTCGTGTGTGTGTCAATGCAGGGTGGATCAATGCAGGAGAGCCTGAGCAACGCACACACACAGTCCCGTTCGCGCATCCGCAACGCAGCTCTCTCTCTCTTTCTGTGTGTATCTCTCTCACCCGCGGCTGACGCGGGCCGCTCCTGGATATGCGTGCGCGTTACAATCCGAAAAGCCTCCGCCGTGTCGTCGTTTGAAGGCCGCTAGAAATGCCGGTGTGAGGGCAGATCGGATATTATCGGATTAATCGTTCGGTAGACGCGGGCGCGCCGCTCAGCTAGACCGAGAGCCGGTGCTGGAGCGCGCGGCCTGTGAATACAAGATGTCGACCAGAACGCCATTGCCCACCGTGAACGAGCGCGACGCCGAGCATGTAAGTCAGTCATACAATGACCAGCATCGGTGTTTTAAACGCTTTATGATCATCGTGTGCATTGTCGATTTAAAGCGCGACACTGATTTTGCTATCTTACGTTTGCTATCTTCTGTTTGCTGTGTGTGTGTGTGAGATGCTTCTCTATCCGACACACACATTATTATTATCATCTTTTCGTCAGACATGAGACTGCAAGCTGTCCCACCTAAACACTCACACAAGACCACTATAGATTATAATAATGTCTGTACTGTATGTAATAAAGATGACAGTCTGACTTACTATATGAAGAACAATTCAGTGACTAATGCGACGGATGTCATTATTCAATATTTATTCGATTGATTTTCCACTCAAATATTATCCGAGGCTGTGTGATTCCAGGACTGACCCATGGGGAGTTATAACTTCTTTTAAATGAATGAAAGATCTGTCATTATTTACAGGAGAAATGTCCTGAGTGTTTGTATTGATCACTGATCGATCACTAATACTCAATCGTTTACCGCAGCATTCCTCACAAACTATAATGTGCTTTTCAGAAGCTTTGAAATCTAGAGCACCAGTCCTATTTAATGATGCGTTATCACTTTGACAGATACTATAAACATCCCCTAAACTGGAAAAAGTTATTTTGGTTTGTCACTAATATGAATATGAAAACGTGAGGAGTGACGTCAGCAAATGCAGTGATTAGTTGCACAGAGATGTTTTATTGATTGCTATGTAAAGAATGGGACAGATGTTCATCAGTCAGTCGTCAGGTTGTCATCAGTGTCATCTCAGGTTTTGCAGAGCTGTGATGTTAGATGATGTGAGGATTCTTTCATTTAGGATCAGTGACATTTTTTCGTGCATTTCCAGCCAGAATAGTTTAGTGCTAGATTTTTTTAACCCATTCCCATCAGTTCTGCAGATATTCCTCGAATATTAACAAAGACAATGCCAGAATGTCAGCCAATTACGTCTCACTCTAGTTATGCAAAACCAATAATTTGCTGGCAAAATGTAACCTACAGTGTGTCAATGTACAATTTAAGGACAGGACCATCTTCAACCAGCTACCTCCATCTTAAAGAAGCTAAGACCAGCCAACCAGTTTACCAAGCTTCCTTGGTTACATACTTGGTAACAAATGTATAGTAAAATGCAATGTAAGTCGCTGTGGTTTACATACTTGGTAACAAATGTATAGTAAAATGCAATGTAAGTCGCTGTGGTTTTTAAATTTGGTTTTAAATGTAAGTTTACACATTCTGTCAATTGTTACAAATAGTTTACACATTCTGTCAACTTGGCATCAAATCCTGTCCTTAATCACCGGAGGAGAACTAACATTTCAGTTCAAATTTACTCTGAATAACTGATGTGATTATTATTGGATGTGTCTGGTGTATCACAAGGTATTCAGAAATAAAAAAACTAAAATGATGACAGGAGTTTTCTTATGAGGGAACTGTTCCTTTAGTCACATTAAGAGTATTGAAACGTTGAAAGCTCGTGTTGTGTGCAGTGATGTAGAACACAGCAGCAGAGATAAATATTTCAGATATTCAGGATATATTGATTGTATTGCATTGCTCAGATTGCATGAACTCTGTCCCACTCTCACAGCTGTCTCACTCTCACTGTGTGTCCAGCCTGAGGTCAAAGAGGTATCTCTGCTTCAGTTCTCTCTGTTATCATCAATACAGCGGTCTCACTGTTACTGCTGCTATAAATCTCACAGCTGTCTCACTGTGTGTCCAGCCTGAGGTCAAAGAGATATCACTGCTTCAGTCCTCTCTATTATCATCAATACAAATGTCTTAATCTCACAGCTGTCTCACTCTCACTGTGTGTCCAGCCTGAGGTCAAAGAGATAACACTGCTTCAGTTCTCTGTTATCATCAATACAACTGTCTCACTCTCACTGTGTGTCCAGCCTGAGGTCAAGGAGATATCACTGCTTCAGTCCTCTGTTATCATCAATACAGCTGGCTCACTCTCACAGCTGTCTCACTCTCACTGCATGTCCAGCCTGAGGTCAAAGAGATAACACTGCTTCAGTCCTCTGTTATCATCAATACAACTGTCTCACTCTCACTGTGTGTCCAGCCTGAAAGGGGTCAAAGAGATATCACTGCTTCAGTCCTCTCTGTTATCATCAATACAGCGGTCTCACTCTTACTGCTGCTATAAATCTCACAGCTGTCTCACTGTGTGTCCAGCCTGAGGAGGTCAAAGAGATATCACTGCTTCGGTCCTCTCTGTTATCATCAATACAACTGTCTCACGCTCACTGTGTGTCAAACCTGAGGAGGTCAAAAATATATCTCTGCTTCAGTTCTCTGTTATAATCAATGCAGCTGTCTCACTCTCACTCTGTGTTCAGCCTGAGGTCAAAGAGATATCTCTGCTTCAGTTCTCTGTTATAATCAATGCAGCTGTCTCACTCTCACTCTGTGTTCAGCCTGAGGTCAAAGAGATATCTCTGCTTCAGTCCTCTCTGTTATCATCAATACAGCGGTCTCACTCTTACTGCTGCTATAAATCTCACAGCTGTCTCACTGTGTGTCCAGCCTGAGGAGGTCAAAGAGATATCACTGCTTCAGTCCTCTGTCTCACGCTCACTGTGTGTCAAACCTGAGGAGGTCAAAGAGATATCACTGCTTCAGTTCTCTGTTATAATCAATGCAGCTGTCTCACTCTCACTCTGTGTTCAGCCTGAGGTCAAAGAGATATCTCTGCTTCAGTCCTCTCTGTTATCATCAATACAACTGTCTCATGCTCACTGTGTCCAGCCTGAGGAAGTCAAAGAGATATCAATGCTTCAGTCCTCTGTTATCATCAATACAGCTGTCTCACTCACACAGCTGTATCACTCTCACTGTGTGTCCAGCCTCCGGTAGGTCAAAGAGATATCACTGCTTCAGTCCTCTCTTTTATCATCAATACAGCTGTCTCACTCTCACAGCTGTATCACTCTCACTGTGTGTCCAGCCTGAGGTCAAAGAGATATCACTGCTTCAGTCCTCTGTTATCATCAATACAGCTGTCTCACTTTCACAGCTGTATCACTCTCACTGTGTGTCCAGCCTGAGGGAGGTCAAAGAGATATCACTGCTTCAGTCCTCTGTTATCATCAATACAGCTGGCTCACTCTCACAGCTGTCTCACTCTCACTGCATGTCCAGCCTGAGGTCAAAGAGATAACACTGCTTCAGTCCTCTGTTATCATCAATACAGCTGTCTCACTCTCACAGCTGTATCACTCTCACTGTGTGTCCAGCCTCCGGGAGATCAAAGAGATATCACTACTTCAGTCCTCTCTTTTATCATCAATACAGCTGTCTCACTCTCACAGCTGTATCACTCTCACTGTGTGTCCAGCATGATGAGGTCAAAGATATATCACTGCACCAGTCCTCTCTGTTATAATCAATACAGCTGTCTCACTCTCACTGCTGCTTTACTCTAACAGCTGTCTCACTCTGTGTCTAGCATGAGGAGGTCAAAGAGTCATCACTGCATCATTCTTCTCTGTCATCATCAATACATCTGTCTCACTCTCACAGCTGTATCATTCTCACTGTGTGTCCTGCCTGAGTAGGTCAGAGACATAAATGCAGCATTCTTCTCTGTCATCATCAATACAGCTGTCTCACTTTCACAGCTATATAATTCTCACTGTGTGTCCATCCTGATGTCAAAGATATATCACTGCTTCAGTCCTCTCTGTTATCATCAATACAACTGTCTCACTCTTACTGCTGTCTTACTCTCAAAGTGTGTCCAGTCTGAGGTCAAAGATATATCACTGCAGCATTCCTCTGTTATCATCAATACAGCTGACAGCTATCTCACTGTTCTCTCACTACTGTCTCACTCTCACGGTTTCCTAACTTGTTGTTTCAAGATAACATGGAGTAAACGCATGAAAGCAAAATAGTTTCAAAGGAAAGAAAGGAACCGAAACCGTGGAATAAAAGTGTTTAAATGTGGAGGGTTTAATACAGCCAGCAAACACCTATTGAAGCTCATTTAAATTTACTATAGTTGTGTTACATTGGAGGACTGTTCATAAAACCCCCAGTGTGTGGTCACAAGTACTGTGTGGTTTTATGTCATGTTAATACAGGAATGTCTGCCACTTTTTGTGACCCCTTGCTCTTGTTTAAACTTCAGCTCTTTTCTTACTTACTGTAAGGCTGCAGTCATATGTACATCTGTCTTTATCTGTACCCCACCATCTTCAATCTAGCACAGCCTCAGGCAGTATATAGAGGGCATGCATTGACATCACTTTCCCACTTGAACACGCCAGGACACACCCCCTTGGGTGTCAAAAAATAACCCTTGCCTTCTACTATTTGATTGGACAGTAATATTTGCCTTTTTTCCATTTGACTTGCCAACTCAATCAGATTGGCATTGATGAGAGCTGTTAGACAGCTCAGGTAGACCAGATCTGAGAGCAGTTATCTACAATATTGGCAGCACTAAATACAGTTTGTGCTTTAGGGCAATTGTTTCGAGACTTTTAATACACACCATGGAAAAAAACGACTGAGCTCCGGACCTCAGGGACCTCAATTGCGAATATGGCAATTTTTTTTTGTTGCCCGCCCACATGTAGAGATTGAATATTCAAGCTGTTCATAAATGTTTCTACTCCTGAAGGAAAAACAAGAATCAAGAATATTTTGGGGGAAAAACAAACAACTGAACGAATGATAAATAGATTGTTACGTTATAGTTAGGGTCCAGTTTTGTTTTGGTTGATAATTATATTTATAAATTGTAGTTAAAGTTTTTCTTCAAATCACTATTCCTAACAATAGTGAAGATATACTTAGTAAACACAACAGAAGACTGCAGAAAGCTGTGAGAAAGTGCTAGATTTGCTGGTGGGCAGTGTTTAGTATCGTGTGTATGTGGATCATTTGATACGTTGCTGAGTAACCGGTTACTCTCAGTGCTGATTGTCAGGACCTGCATTGAACTTTCTAACAAAACTCGACATAATGTTGATCATAGTTTTGTGCGAACAATCTGAGTAAACAAAGATTCAGGAACACATACCATTTTTTTTTATATTATAAAATCATTACAGATGAATTGAGGAAGCGTTAAATAAGAATTGACAACTCTAAGGTCTTCTGTAGCTGGAACTTAAGCCTGTGAGAACACAGTTTTTATTCTTGTGAAAAATATGAATATTCGAATATCATTTAAAATTCGAACATTCGTGCACATCCCTAGTGTAAGTGTAACTTAAAGGGGTCATATGTCGTGAATACGTGTTTTTTTGTGTCTTTGGTGCATCTGCCAGATGTTTTGCATATGAAAATGTTGATGTTTTACATCAAATATATGTCTGCCCATGCATGGATTAGACACGTAAAATTGCAAAAAAATTCAGTGTCGGAACAAAAGATGCATTCTATCTAAATGTGTGTGTACAGAACCACCCTAGAATGATAAAAATCCACCCATTCATTTTCTTTAAATCCCCAATAAACCTCTACTGTCCTCTTGAACGAGTTGTTGTCGTTCTCTCAGTAACCTGACGTCACATTGATTAAGCCCTGCCCTTTACTGCTGCTGTCTCCGCCCTCATCAAGTTTTACACTGTCCGCCATAAACAGCTCAGAAAACAGCGTCCTTCATATTTAAACAAATAACGCGTTTGTCTTATGTACTCTTACTTATACAAAACAATGTGTTTGGTTTTTAAAGATGAGACTTTAAAAGGTGTCATGAACTGGCCTTATTTATTGTTTTATACTGTTGTACGAGGTCTTCTTATGACGTTTGCCTGGTTTTTACATTCAGAAACATAAAAATCAATAAGTAATAGGCTATTTTCTACCCTGGTTTTGAGACCGGCTCTACAAACGCTCGGTTTTATTGGGCGGTTTTCATTGAAGATTTGGAAGTAAACGCCCACTGCTATGATTGGATAGCAGTTTGCGTAGTAAACTTTGTTTGAGCCTTCTGTGAATTAGTTTAGACACGTAATGTTAGGTTACACATTATCAGGGCATATCAAGCGATCTCTAACAAAGCAATCGTGACGCATCGTACAAATATGTTTCACTTGCATAAGATTGCTGTATTGACAGCACGGCACTGCTTTTTAATATTAGTCTCTCCGCAAATCCAGCGTCGACCTGGGCCTTGTTCACAAAGGAATCCTCGGTGAAATGAAGCCAACAAACGCTCAATGTTTTACCCAGATGAGCTGGAACGTCTTTAAAAATAAACTTCAAACACACATTACTAATGTCGGAATCCGAAGGAAGGTTATGCAGTGACACTGACTGCACAATGTTTTGCGATCTTTAACAGCATGTTTATTGCTTGCTCGCACAATCTGGTTCCGCGCAACTTGTTACTTCAGTACTTTCATGCACAAACCAGTGCGCGGGGCTAGAGATGTAGTTGTATATATTCGGTGGTGTTCAACCTCATAGATAGGTGCATTCCAGGACCTGGCGTTCGCTGAGCCTGGTGTCAATAACAATTGTAATTTCAGTAACAAGGGCGTTTTCAGTTCTCTACAGGATGTTCGCTTGAATACGATTCCCTCTTAAATAACAAAAGCTCGGGATAAAATGTATGTCTTAATTCATGACACCTTTAAGAAAAGGGGATTTTTAAGATATAGTTAAGTTCTCTCGGAAGAGGTGAGCCTCCATGTGATGGAACCACGAGTTATGGCCTTTTTCCAGATGGTGTTTAATCCTTTCAGGATTGATGATATACACATCAGGGCTTGACATAAAGCATTGCAATGTGGTTGTCCTTCGGAGTTCCACATAAATTACTGTAGTATTCTATTGTGATATCTACTAATGTAAACTGCAGTGAATTTCCTAGATACTATAATGTTTTTGAACCTTACTATAGTATACTACAGTGTTTAATACAGTTTATCAATTTACTTCAAGGGTACTACAACTTCCTTGAGCAAATACCACAGTATCTTTTTGTCTGAATGTTCAGGACAACGGGACTTTAATTTTGACGGGTCGTCGTGAATAATCTTGAGTTCTACACTGTGTCTAGACCGGGGCGCGACACATGGCTTGTTCTAATGGGATTGTCACGCCGCATACAGTGTGGACAAAATGTCAAATTATAATTGGTTCTAATGCGTTCTTTTGTCGCGCCGCTTCTGGTGTAGACACCGTGTTAGTGTGCTTGACAATAGCTTCACTCAAATGGTAAAATGCTTGTAAAATAAACTCTCTGAGCAACTCTGGGGATGACGTTTATGTGTTTATATCCTCATACAGTCCAGACGCCGATAAACCCTCGACCATCACTCGTGTAGTATGTTAATCTGTGCACCTCATTCACTCAGACACGCAGAACAGCCAGATGACATTTAAATAACAGGATTCTGCACGTTCATCTAGTTATATATGGACTCCATGCCGTGCGCCATTGATTATTGTGACACCCAAACAAGCACAACCACGATAAACGCACTTCACACAAACACGCAGCTCTGTCTAATGCACCTATTCCTATTATTCTTAGCACAGACCGATTTTTCTCGTAGCCCTGTTATCATTTCATTTTCAAGTTACTTGTTCGGTCAGGCAAGTAAAATTCTCTCTCACTTAGAAACATCTGCTAAACATCTTAGAAAGAGCTGTTCTACATCAAGGGCTCTAGACTAACACTTGAGAGAGGTGGCACAGGTGCTACCAAGTTATTCAGTTGGTGGCACCAGCCCTTAATTTGATAGCACCAGAGTTGTGGAGTGAGATAAGAAAAAATAATCACTAAAACTTAATTGAAATGTATTTAAGACATTAATAAATCAATTATAAATTAATACAAATCATTGTTTATGATTTAGTTTTTTTATTGTATATGTAAACTCACTTTCAACACTTTACCATATTTAAAGCACATCTTTCTTAAAGCTACTTTCTTCCTTTATTTGTTGTGAACAACTCTTATAAGAGAACATAATTCCTTTAATATCAATGAGTGTTTTTGGGCCGTCCTTTGTTGTTTGATGAACATTATAAACAGAGATCTTTATTATGCTGCTGCCCCTTTAAGAGCACGCGCAATATACTGTAACACTCATGCGTTTTGTTTCCCAACCGTTTGGTCACGAAACTGAATACCATTACAAGGTTTCTTGTTAATATTGGATTTTTGACGTTATTTTGTGTTTATATGTCCGTTTCAGAGTAAGAAGGCTTGAAAGAGAACTCAGTTTAGTTTTTTGTGCTCTGATTCTCTGGGCGTGTGCATATCTCAAACAATCTGCAGACCTGAAGTCTTTTAGTGATTTAAATTCAGCTGCATTGATACATGTTTGGCTTCTATATAATTCTAATAGCGACTTACAAATAAATAGTATTTAGCGTGATGAATATTTGAATGTTGAATATGAATATATACAATAGTTTAGTGCTTAAAGTTTAAACACATGTTACCTGCATTAGCTGCACATGCATACAATACACGCAACACATTTCGTTATGTTTGCTGTTTTGTAACTTAGCCAAGGAAATTCTTGTATTCTGCATATTTCTTTCAGTTGCAAGATTGAGCGCTTCACTCGTCTGCTCTTTCAGTCCTTCGCCTCTTACCCGCGAATTACGTCTTTGGGGGCGGGGGCACTGATAGATGAGTGAATGGTTGAAGGAGGGTAGACGAAAATGAGTAACAGAATGCACCTCTTACGCAATATAACATTTCTGCGCATTAAATTTATGATGCGCAAAAATTATATATGGATCATTTTGTCAGGGCACCTTTAAGAAAAACTTGTCGCACTGGCAGGAAAAATAGTCGCAAAATGCGACCATTTAGTCGCAGTCTAGAGCCCTGACATCCATTCTAAATCACACACAGACATCTTCTAGAGGTCTATATGACATCTGACAGCAGACGTCTCGGAGATGTAGTGCAGATGAGCAAACAGCATCTGCCAGATGTTTTGCAGATGAAAATGCAGACATCAAATATATGCAGATGTTTTCCAGATCTCCAGATCTTTTGCAGACATCTTACAGATGTACCTGTGCTATCTGGGTATATATAATAATGATACAAACATACAACTATTTATTTATTTCATTATTATTCTTATGAAAACACCAATTGTAAAAGATCCTACTTTTTGTTTTATTTGAATGATGTGAATGTGCAAATGATCTGTGTTTTGTTAACAAACACTATAGTCGGTTTAAATTGGTGGTGGTGAGCTGACGTATATTCTGATGAAAACTTAAATGATTGAGCTCAGATGTTTCTGAGGCTCTCAAGCCCACACCTGTCTGTGAGGTGCCCGTCAAGCACATTCTATACATATCCTCAATTTGAACATTACATTTTCTTAGTTTTTTTATAGAATTTGAAATAATAAAAGGGGAGGAAGAAAAGAAGGTTTAATAATGGTGTTGTGTGTTTCTTATAGGGCATTCTTTCACTGTTATGGCTGTATAACTATAACAAAGGTAAATCATATAAAAAACACTTTTACTGTATGTGTTTTTTATAAATATATTTGTATTATTCAACAAGATTGTGACTGTAAAAATCCAGAAGAATGACTGCAGAGATATTAGACATCAATGCTGAGATCATGTTTGGTAACCACACAGATGTGCTACAGAACCAACTCCACCTCATCCTACATTCAGAGTCGAGTAATGCTGGGTGATATATTCCCAAAACTAAAGAAATAAACTGTACAGAGTGAGATGCACTTCACTCACTCACTCTCGCTCTCTTTCTCGGGGTGTGTCTGACAGAGTTTTACTCTTAGTATCACTATCACTTTTTGTCTATGTCCTGTCAAACTCTCAATCATTTAGAAATGTTGAATTTATATCTCTGATGGGACTCGAGCTGTGGACATCTATATTTTTATACCATGGATGCAGATGTCCACTGTCTTTATGACTGAAATGTGCATAGCGGTAGGATGTGTTTGCATGGATAAAAGACTAATGTCATCAAAGTGTAGATGAGTTTACAGGACGTCCCGTGGCTTCATGAGTGACCGCAGCACTGCTTAGTGTTCAAACAAATCTCATGGGGTTCATACGCTCATACACTGAAATAGCACATTTGATAGAAGCTTTGTGGAATGAGATCTTTGTGATCTTTGTGATGGTATTTTTAGCATGAAGTGACAGAACGTGTTCATGATGTATTTCAGATTTCCAGCCGTCTCTCTGCTCATTATGAATTTTGCTCTCTGTGCTTTCAGACCACTGCATGCACACTTCAGACGTCACTCCCTTCTAATTCAATTCAGTTTATCATATAGTGCTTTTCACAGTTTTGCAGCTTTACAAACATTTAAACACTAGTTACTGTAGTGAAGAATGATGAATACTGATGAAACGTAACAGACATATCTATTCAAATGACTAAAAAGTACTTTTTGTTTATCAATGTTTTTTGCAAAGTACTACTACTCACTGTAAGACGAAAGACTAGATTTACTAAATGGGGCATATTGAAAAAAAGCGTGGATGGGTGTGGATGTTTTTTATGCTGTGATTGTGTTTCAGAGGGATGTATTTATATCTTCAGGAGGCAATGGTTTGTCTGAATGAATAATCAATGGAAAGTAGAGGACATGATAGAGGACAGTCATGTGATGCGGTGTCTGTATGACTGTGGTGGTGGTGCTGCTTTAACTCATGTAAAAATGGCCAGCGCTCTCTGCTTCATCCTCTTTAAACTGCTCACAAACAAAAACAAAGAAATCTCAACAAGTCACCAATCGACCTGTTTACCACCTAACCACACGCGTACAGACATGCTTAGGTTTGATTTGGCATTTTTTGTCGTGTAGTTTTCTGGGGTTGCACGTGTAACTCTATCGTCTTGTGTTTCAGCACACGACTGTGGACGGCTACAGCGATGCACCACCCACCAAATCAACAAGTCGACAGAGTCTCCCGCGCTGCAGGAACTCGGTGGCGTCCATCCCGGACGAACAGCCTCACATCGGCAACTACAGACTGCTCAAAACCATCGGCAAGGGAAACTTCGCTAAAGTCAAACTCGCCCGGCATGTTTTAACTGGACGAGAGGTGAGACACATGATGATTCATTATTCAAAACTCGTGTTGGGTGTTTCTCGCTTTAACGTACAAATAAAGAGCATGGCATCTTTGCAGGGTTTCTTATTGCTTGAGTTGATCAACAGGAAGCACTTGACATATATGTTGAAAAATCGTCGCTGGAAATCACTTCATAGAAATAAAGATCATTTCTGACCCTTCATCAGTGAATCATTGTTGTTCTGATACCGGATTGGACGTTTTTCTTCCTCACCAAACTGCTTTATTTCACCTCAGTTACTGCAACCTTTTGTCCAGACATGACAAACACATGTAAAGAAGATTGATTATAATCAGGCCATCACACGGATTGACTTACGGGAAGATTGGTAGGAGTCTTATGAGATCTAAAATTGGATTTGTTAAAGCAGGCTCTTATCTCACACTAGAAAGCGCATCCATTATTTACGGGATGTACGCCAGAAGCTCTCGGGACCACCAGAGAATCACGTTACATAACTTGAAGATCTCCACTCATATACACAAGTTCACATGTGTAGCTCAGCTATGAGAGCATTGTGTTATTAATGCAAAAGGGTGTGGGTTTGATTCTCAGGGAACTCATGTACTGATCAAATGTATTCCAAAATCATCTGGCAAATGCATAAATGTAATGTGTCTGCTTTTCAGGTGGCCGTGAAGATCATTGATAAAACACAACTCAATCCCACCAGTCTACAGAAGGTGAGATATAACTACATTTTCTTCATGACATGATTGTGGATTTGTTCTTTAGGTGGGTATCATAAGAAGGTCAACAAAAATAAACGAAGCAGTCTCAGAATGCTGAATCATGATAAATACCATTCTTTATCAAAAACACCACAAACAATGAGTTAAGTGTTCAGTGTGTCGATCTGCTGAAGTCAATATTCAGTATATAAAGTTTCATAGCAGTGATGATGTGTCTGGCGGTTCAGCTGTCAGAACCTCTGCGTTTGGTGAAGTTAAAAGCAAGGGTGTGCACGACTAGTTGAATATTCGAAAATTAAAAACGCTATTCGCTACAGAAGACACTTTAAATGCTCGCTCTTATTTAACACTTTTTCGCTTCATCCGTAATTACTTTATAATACACATTGTATTTGTATGTGTTCCTACATCTTTGCTCACTCATATCGCAAGTTAATTTAAATGTTTTTTTAATTGTGGATCGCCCGGATCGTGTGTTATGCTCACATCACCATATCAAAATTATTTAAAAAAACTAGTAAAATTCGTTAACATTACGTAATACATAAGGTATAATAATACCAACGTAATATTAAATGATTACCATTATTTTAGTTATTTCCATAACTTTAGAGCGGTTGCTTTTCGTAAATTCATGTTTGTTTGTTAAAAATACACCAACTACTGCTAATTTAAAGGCGGAGTGTCCGATTTCCGAATTACGCTTGTTTAGACATAGTCGGGCCGAGTACCAAAACAACCTTCAATCAGCAGTAAGGTGCACAGAGGATGGACATTCGTTGATCTGAGCGCTGACGAAAGCGAAAGATGGGGGTAGGGGTGTGTCTGTTTTGGTGATTTGAACATCAACAACGTCTAAGAGAAATCGGTCACCCCGCCTATAAGTTTGAAACATGAAACTAATGAATTTGGCTTTAGAATAAGACTGGTAGCCTTCATACCTTAAAGACTGTGTTTTCCTCCTAAGAACTTCGATGGGGTCGTCGCCTTCAAGTTACAACTTGTAAATACATTTCTAGCTGATGTTTGCACGTGTAATAAACTTTTTTTTTCATTTTAAGACACGCTGTGGTTCCTGTTACTGTAGTTTATTTTAACTATTGAAACAATGCAGAACTTAATAGGACAGACACTGACAATGAAACGACAAATAGAACAACATTTCTATGCGGTGGCGATCACTAGAATTAGTAAATATCTTTCTCAGATGCAAATAAACGGGAAAACAAACAAATGAATCCGTCTTTGCTGTGGGGCATTTTATTAGGGTCTATATTATTATATATTATAAATGATAAAAACAGTTTGATCTTGTGTTATAATCCCACTATTTCAGCACAGTTGAATTGCCCAATAGGACAATTCCCACGCCTTATGCATGACAGGGGGGCAGTAAAGAATATGAATAGAGGAAAGGAGATCTGAGGTTTCACTGGGTCGTCGGGTAGGCATCCTCTGTGTTTGAGGGGTTTTTTGATTATAGAAATACATAGCATACTTGCCTTGCCATTATCAGAGAGACATCTCATGAGTTGTGTGTCCCACTTACATCACATCCAATATCCTGGGTGAAAGATGCCGTTTGGTGAGGTGCTGCTGATATAATACCCTTTGTATGGTTCCCATCAATGCGACACATCACGTCAGTTGTGCACCTCAGCCTCATTGAGTGTTTCGGCCCTTTATCACCAGACACCCTCAGCCAAGGGAGGCCCACCGCAGGTTGATCAGACCTGGGTGTGTGTCGCATTGTTACAAGGTCATCTGGCAGCCCATGCTGTGTCCATCCGCCTTAACCTCAGCCATTGGCTTCTTCTTTCCGCACCACTGGCCAGTTCTTGATTATATATTTCATTATAATTACAAGCTGATGTGAAATAGTGACTAAATAAAATACGTCAAAAATTAGGACTTTATTAACTTCATTTAAATAAACAAATATTTGTTTTTTTATGCGCTTGAATATTCAAATATGATTTTATATTATTAAAAATGCCCATCCCTAGATAAAAGAAGTGTTTTTCGTCTGTAGTGTTCTTGTTATATCCCAGTGAAATCTGTGTAATGGATTAAAATGGGTCAAATGTATTCAGTGAAGCCGAGTTCTTTACTCCAGCTTGAGTCTGCTTTCTCCCGAGGGTTTTGTTTCCTGTAGCTGTGCGTGTGTCAAGCTTTACTTTCTGTAGTACTGCAGGTTCTTGAGTTTTGATCTGGACAGTTCATTAATCAAGATGTCATACTGCCTGATGAATCCTCACACTTTATTTAGAAGAAAGTTCATTTTAATCTCTGAGTTTTTCCTGGGTCAATGTTGCCGCCGACGAAAATAGTCATTCACGCAGAGTTAAATGTACCCTATTCTTGGAATGCGGTTCCAATACGGATAATAAATCCCAAATATATGTAAAACCTTTTCAAGTAATATAATGGATATTAAATGATGTGACACAGATATTGCTATCAGTATCATAGATCCTTAAAAAGTAAACTATTATTGCAAACCTTTGTTTTAAATAACAGTTTTTATTAAATGTAATTGAATTAGCAGCTAGCTAACAACAAATCTGTACTGCAGACTGCAGACAAATGTGTGCTTTGTTCTGGTTTCGTCCTCTCTCCTGTCTATACTGGGAATTTACTACACGTTGTCCTATGGGGTGGTACAGTGGCTCGGTGGTTAGCACTGTTGCCTCACAGCAAGAAGGTCTCGTGCTTGAGCCCCGGCTGGGACGAGAAGCCTTTCTGTGTGGAGTTTGCATGTTCTCCCTGTGTTAGCGTGATTTTACTCTGGTTTCCTCCCACAGCCCAAAGACATGCAGCTTAGGTCGATTGAAGATTCCAAATTGTTCCCCCGACTTGTGTTTAGAACAGACTTGTGTATGGATTGACTCGCCATGAATGTAGCATGAGGACATGAGGATATGAGGATGCAGCCTTCCCAAACGAGACACAGCTAGTGAGTTTAAAATGACTCAAAGGAATCAGTTCAAAGGAATCACTGGGTCGCGAATTGGTTAATCACAGCTGTTAGGGCTAGTGTTGTCACGATACCAAACTTCGGTACCAGTCGGTACTAAATGTGACGATACTTGCATTTCCCACTATCATTTTGAGCGCTGTTGAACAGATTATGAAAGACCTCTGATGGGCCATTGTATTTCCAAGCTCATCGGATATGTCTTTGAAAGGCTCCTTACCCAGCGCTAGCGCAACCAAACCGGGAAGCGCGTGAAATGATCATTGCATCAAAATTGCTATCAAAATGATAGCGGGATATGCAAGTATCGTCACATTTAGTACCCACTGGTACTGAAGTTTGGTATCGTGACAACACTAGTTAGAACATTGCAAAATATAAAAGTTAACATGTTCAAAAGGATTTGTTTTGTCTCTGTGAACCGGAAGATGCAATCATTTTTACTTCCATATTTTGGCCCATTCCTGAGTACAACAGAATAGAAAACAGTGGGCGGGGCTTGTGTTTTCCATTGCATTGAATGTATTAAAAAAAGCATTTTGAAATGAAGCAAGTAGCAGACGGACGTTTAAAGGGGAGGAGTTAACGGCTCTTCCCTGCCCAAGCCGTCTAACTGACAATGTTCTATGAAAAATTTGGAATTGTTATTTTTTATTTCACCAGGACTTTCATGTCAGTTTTTCGTCCTCCAGTGAGACGGATTGCCACTAGAGGGCGGAAGTGCATTTTCAGATTTTGATTAAAGATTATAAGGGCACATGAATTTGAAACAGTGAATGACCCACACGGATAAGCTATTTACAACAAATACTGCAATGTTCCATGAAAAATTTGGAATTGTTATTTTTTATTTCACCAGGACTTTAATGTCAGTTTTTCGGCCTCCAAAGATGCTTCAATGTAGGGAAAACCCTGATCTGGACCAGATAACCAATAATATACAAGTGTGTGTGTCACATCTGTATGAGGCATCGTGCACACACACACACACACACACACACACACAGAGTGTACTGTAGGAAGTGACACGCTTGTGTTTGTGGAATGTTGTGGACAATTTTAGAAATATTGCTCTATAAATAGACCACCGGTGTCTGTGCTGGGTATGTGCCAACAACAAATCTTCTCTGTTTATTCTGCCATCTCTCTGTTTCTCCATCTGCTCAATAAACACAGAAGACTTCACTGACAAACATCATCATCACCTCAACTCCTCATTTACAGATCATTCGATATAAATGAAAACCATAAGTCCTCATGCACATCACATCGAGTCGGGTGGATTTCAGGTAGTGTGTGGATGGTGGTCAGAAATCTCAGACTGCTTTGTCCTGAGATAGATGAATGTGCTGGAGGTTTTCTCTTCATGACTTCATGACACAGACTGTGTGTATTCTGAGATCAAATACTGTACGGTAGTGTTGCATTACCTTGAGCTATTACAATCATACAAGAGACACGACAAACTCAAGCATTTGGCACAAACAGTGTTGTCAAGAAGCTCATGTTTCGCTCACTGTACTGACTGTTTAATTCTGACTGATGTTACATTGATCATTTCATTCATTTCCTCTTTCTAAAAGAAAACAAAATCACACACATGCGGGTGAGTCTGTGAGTACATTTAGTGTGGAATTGACTTTAGCTAAACATCATCACAGAATGAAATGATAATAACACACATGAACAGATGAGGTTGACATCATGCTCTCAGAACGATGAGGATGCTAAGTGTACATAATAAAAATAATACTGCTGTGCTGAAATATAAATACTGTAAAATACTGCAATGAGTCCAATCTCAAGACGTATGTCAAATCTAATTCGTGTGTCACTGCAATATAGATAATATTAGAATATACTGTCTATGACTGTACAGATGAATGTGTCACATTTCTGCCTGTGTTCTCTCTCTCTCTTTTACATGCAGCTCTTTCGAGAAGTGAGGATTATGAAGGTTTTAGCTCATCCTAATATAGGTAAGCCAGCATTCAGATATGAATTCTCAGATATTACTTATTTTTTATTTCTCATCACACAACCTGAACTTCTCTGAAGCTGAAGTGATGTCTTCACATGTGAAATGACTAACAAAAGTTCATCATCAATTACTGTAGTTGGTGCCAGGCTTTATTCTGTATATGGTTTTTCTTGTTTTCTTTTTGGTTCATATGTGGTATAAACTATTGTTGACAGGATGAACTGTTTTATATTGCAAAGTCATATCGGCCAGAAGAAGGTAAATCACCGGTTCAGTGAATCGAGAAGCCGGGTGGCCAAAAAAACGTAATTTTCCTTATAAATGTGGTTAATTCTATATAAGACTGGCAGTTGGTTGTGTTCAAAATAAAAGAATGCTGTTATACTTGAACGATGTTACCAGGATTGAAGGGGTTGGGGCATAAATATTTGTGCACCAGGACGGAATCATTGTGCAATGAAAATACAAATGTTACCTAAATTACAGGGCGGTGCGACCAAGTCATAAGCCAGAATCGAACTCACATAACAGAGAAGCCACTCAACATATCATTCAGGAGATGTTTTTGACAGTTAGGACGGCGAAACTGGACTGGCGTGCAAAATTATCCGTCTGTAGCATCACATCCACTAGGGGGGTGCGGAAAAAACCTTTACAATTCTCCTTCTCATGTGCTGGCCACTTTGCATCATGGCAGGAGCGTGCTCTCTCTCATCATACTCACTCGTGCGCAAGGATCTCTCTCTCGGGAAAAAATGCTCAGTCACCTCAGGTCTCTTATCGACAAAGAGGGAGGGGGAAAATCTCAGGGTCTCCAACCGAAGGATCCTCTCGGGATCCAGCAGGACTCTCTAAAAATCCTCTCAGGTGGACTCCCAATCGGCTTTCGGGAAGGGGGCGAGTCTCAAAAAAAACAAAGTACGCGGGGGAACGTCGAAAACTCCCGGAAGGGATCCCAAGAATGCGCGCCCTGAGTAAAAAGTCGGGGGGGACCCAGAAAGAAAAGCGGTCGAAAATGCAAAAACTACATACGGGGAATCAGGTGCGGGTGCGGGGTAGACTACGGTAAAAGGCAGGGCGCGGAAAAGAAGAAAAAAAGAGTATAGAAAAGGGTAGGGAAAAGGAAAAACAAAGAAAAGAGAATTAGGGAAGAAAATGGACGAGGGAAAATGCGGGGAAATAGGAAAGGGGGGGGGACAAGGAGAGGGGGGGGGGAGAAACAAAAAGGGCACGGGAAAAAAAGGGGGGGGGGGAAAGGAAAGGGGGAGGGAAGGAGCAATCGTCGGTGGAGGGGAACGAAGGAAACGCGGGGGGGGCGGGTACAATCTCGTGGGTGGCTGGCGGAAGGACAAAAAAAAAGGGTGGGGGGGGGAAGGCAAAGAGAAAGAAATCGAAAGGGTCAACTCGGGAATACATCAAAAAGGGGGAAAGAATCCCAAGAGAAGGATCCGGAGGGGGGGGAGAATGCGGATACAGGGTGCAAGGAGGAAATACAATGGGAACGGAGGAAAAAAAGAGTGGCAAAGAGAAAAGAAAAAGGGAAAAAGGAAAGGGGGGGGGGGGTGAAAGCAGGGGAAAAAGAAAAAAGACGTAAAAAAAAAAACAAAGAGAAGGCAAAGGAAAAGGGAAAAAAATTCAGGGAAAAAGGGGGAAAAGGAACTGCCCGGGTCGAGGGGAGGATACTCGGGGGGGGGGGAAAAGGTTCGGGTAGGGCAAAAAAAAAAATCGGGTGGAACTGGGGAGAATAACAGGAAATCTAGCAGGGTAACAAAAAAAAAAACGGGGAAAAAAAGGGGGGGAGGAAACGGAGAAAGAAAGGGGGGTGGAAAGGGAATGGAGGGAAAAGGGAAGAGACAGAAACAAGGGAGGGGGGGGGTGGGGCGTACGGGGAACGGGAACGGGTGCGGAGTGGCAGGTGCGGGGGGCGGGGGAGGGGGTCAGGGCGAAAAAAGGACAAGTCGTCGAAATGCTAGGGGGAATCAAGAAAGGGCGGGTGAGGGAACATACAAGATCTCTCAGTCGGGAAAGTGGCTCGTTGGTATGTAGCAATGTAAATACAGTGTATTGATGTGGGTTTTAGGCTGACAATGGGAAGGGAATCACATGATCGTGTTCAGAAGATGCTGGTCGAGGGCGAAGTCAAGCGTGCTTTTCTACACAACACACGCATGTGGTGTTATACTTTCATATCGATTAGAAATGACTCACTACTTGTGCGTGGGGTTGAACGCCGGTAGAGGCTGCACGTGTGTGGTGGATTCGTGGCTCCTGATGGTATTAGGGCTGAGGCTATACTAAGAACAGGCACGGGGTGAGACTAACTGTTTCTAAGATTGGCCTTGAGGCTGAGCAGAGCCATTGAGAGAGAGTGCACCTCTGCAACTCGAACGTTGTAATGTTTTCCGAAAGCGTCACCGAAATGATTCATGGATCCGTTATATTGTATTTTCCAAGGAGAGTGAACAGTAGGAAATGGGTTTTTTTTTTAATCGTTTAGATATCTGCTAGGTTCATCATTTTCTTGTTCATAGTAACCAGACTTTAATGTGAAGTGGTTCAACGTTTGTACCGGCGGGAGAGGGGTCAAGGACAAGCATTTGAACGCATAGGTGCGGGTTGTTCTGTGTTCGTCCCAAGTGGCGGCTCCATCCTTAAAATCGGCAAAAAAAAAGGGGGGACATAGGTTCAGGGCGTATCTAGCATGGCGGAGATCAGTTGGTAGATGTATTTAAAGATGTTTGGAAGGAGGGGGGGTGCACTTAATTAAAAACACTAAATCAGCTATTTAGCATTATGTTACAATGCGTTTAGCTGTGGTGGTGTTTTATAACAGAATGCTTAATGCAAAGACAGAGGGAGTTGATGGGGGTGAATAGGTCACAGGGCACATGTAACTGGAGGGGCAGGGACAGCACGACTGGTCAGATCAGATGTTGCATTTCTTGTTTCAATGCTGTCACGTAGACACAACAACGAGTCAGCCCAGAGACTGCAACGCGATGTTTGTTCTTCTCAAAAAACCAGTATGACATTCTAGAAGAAAATAAATAGTTAAGAGTAAAGTGATGACCGTTTGCAGTTGGGGTGTTTGTACATTGTCTAGGTGTCACGTGGTGTTATTGTACTGGTGGCCAAAGGGAGACATCGTCTTGTGGTGGGAACAGTGAATCAGAAAGCTAGGCCAATGTGTGTAATGTCAGCAAAAGCAGTCACTTAATAAAAAAAAAAACATAATATGACACAGGTGGCCGTAAGAAAATGTGAATTGTAAAAGCATCAGAAAACATTTCATTCATGGCTTGCAAGTGGATCTTTTTGTAATTCATAGCGCCTAAGGACGTTTACAATCTTAATGATAGTACGGTAGACTGTGGTTCTTGATGCTGGTAGAATCTAAGTTCGCGGGGGAAAGAAAAACGGATCTCAGTGAGTTATATTGTGAAGTCGATTGAAACCGGAAGAAGGACGGGGGCGGGTTGTAGTGTTAGGTATAGGGTGTAGTAATGCAAGCGGAGGGTGAGATATGACATATTTCCAATGAATATTTTTGCGGTTTCACAGGTACAGCCATAAGATTTCTGATATGACAATAGTGTGCTGTGTCAAGGTGATAGGGTGTGTTTAAGACTACTTATTTTTGACACATGGGCGGGGGGGATGGAAAGTGGAGTAAGAAGCCAAAAGAGCCCAGTTGGCAGACAGTTTAGAGGGAACACAACTATACTGTAGTTCGTAGTCGATTGGGGAAATCAAACGGGGGGTAAGCAAAACATTTTAAGGGCAGGGTGTGTATATGCTCAAAAAAACTTTATTTGGGAAAATCACGCCCCCCTTTAAAACACAAAAAAACGTTGAAATAAAGTACTGGCGGCCAAAAAAGCGGAAAAACCGCGGCCATCAAGAAGAATGTATGTGTACTGTACTATGAGCAGTCAGGATTACACCTTTGAACTTGTGCCACGGGGGCCCCATGGCAGAAGGTGCGCTGTGCCGTGTGGGTTAGGGGACTTTAGCTGGCCGCTCTACCGGGGGAGTGGTGGCTGTGGGTTGCTTCTACAAAAATATGAGTTTAAGTGTGAGTGGACCGGGGGGGAAAAAAGGGGGAGAGAGGGAAAAGAAGTGTCATGGGTTATTCAAATCTTTTTTTTTTTTGCCGGGGGGGGAGGGAGGGAAAAAGGAAAACAGAAAAAAGGGGGAGGGAAAGGAGGGGGGGCAGACTATTTAAAGGTACCCCCGATCCTGTTGCCATTCGGTCGAGGGGACAGTGAAGATCAACATAATGGTCAAGAGCTGATCAAGACACACTTTTAAAAGAAGGCAATGGTCACTGTGTGTTTGTGTTTGTTGTGGTGTGTGTGGGGTTGTGGGATGTTCATATTGTGTCGTGTCGGGAGTGCAGTATTGTCATCAGAAGAGAATCGTTCACAGGGATCTGAAGGTGAGTCTGTCTTACATTTGATCTGATTTGTGTTTTATTGACGTGTAATAATCTTACACTGCTCGTGTACGTTGGTGGGGTGTGGTGTAAAAGGCTGAGACCTGGCGTGAAAGTACATGGCTGCAGATGGGATGGAAATATCAATATAGCAGTGGAGTATATGCTAATCATGGTGATGAGTTCACCATCGGCAGTAAGTTGGATACGTCATGTAGTCAAGTCCTCACAGTAAACTCTTCTCATGAGACGTCAGATAAGGATGGTCAAGGAAGGAAGTAACGACTGGGCGCCGAGGTGGGTGACGTCCTGGGGAAGAGGTCTGGAAGAGGTGGCATATCGGGCTGTATACAGACCCTTGTCAGCGCTCCGCTATCCCTTTTGGCGGGGACCAAAGATGGGAAATTCAAGGGAGTGAACGCTTTGCAGAGAACAAAGTGATTAATACCGGAAAGGCGATCAGATGGGTGCAAGCGGATCGGGTTGGCGGTGGAAACTCTGACTCAAGTGTGCAGTAGTGATAAAATGTTGTGAAAACTGACGATACGGGAGGAAAAGAGAATAGAAATATGAAAGCAGTGTGTTGTGGGTTGGGTGGACTGGATCTTGGGGGGAGACGGGACAAGATCAGTTATCAGTCATGATTCGGTTCCATAATCATGAAGTCTAATAATGCCAAGTAGACTGAGCTGTAGCAAGGTCGTTTTTTGCGTGTCATGACCATTATAAAGCCGTCTGATAGGCTGATGCCTTGAAATTAGTGTGATGTGTAGTAAAATTATGATGTGGTCAGAGGGGGAGCTGAGAAGAGAGATAGTTGAAATAGAATGAGGAGAAGGTGGATCGCCATTCCCTTTTACAAGGTGGGTCCACAACTGTTGAAAACCTGCTGACAAGAAAACTGTACTGATGTGAGCTGAAACCCTGGGCACAAACTGGCATGCTCAGGTGCCACACCACAAACGGGGCACACGTGTGCGCCAATAGGGATAGAATCATAAAACGTTTAAGTCAAACACCTGTCATATAGGATTTACAAAACGTCTTCATAAGTAGGGTTACTCAAGATGCCAAGAGAAACTGACCGTTTTAGATCCAGATGTGGAAGCCAGCTAACACAGCCCTCGAATAGGGGGAAACAAAAATTCCGTCGGAGGTTTTACTACAGTAAAACGTTAGATGTATAACAAATCATGTTAGTTACATGCGATTGTTTACAAAAATAGGTCCGTGGTATAGAAGGCTGTGGGTCACTAACACTGAATTGGTCAGATTTGTGGTTAGTATGGCTTTGCTACAAATAAATTATTTTAAAGGAAAAAAAGTGATCAAAGCACATATGCGTCTCGACAAGAAGTGCTTGCGCGAATGTAAAGGGGTTACTTTGAATATAGAACGTGAAAACATCTGGGGTATTGTGTCTTGAAAATAGTTTTGTTATTATGCCAGAAGGCTAGTTGTGTAATTGAAGAAAACTCGAACACTATTCATGTGGTGTGGGTTGGGTCCGCGGTAGGTAAAGTGGAATACATGTGCCACAAAGTGGCATTCTACCGCGCCTCTGCTGGACTTTGGGGATTTGTTGGCTGCATCATAGATCAGTCAGTTTGCCGCAACAGCGGACCAGCGAAAACAATGGGGTTAATAAAAAAAACGGCTTCGAAGATTAACATCGCTTCGGCAGAGGATGATATGGCTCTTCGGTTGTCAAAAAAGATAGATAAGGGTAGGATACCAATATCATGGTTTGGAGATTGGGGAAGGGCCAACGCAACGATAACTTCAAAGGTTGAGTCAAAGGATACGTCGAGTTGTATGATAGAAGTGTGCAGGTGGGGGTTGTGTAGGGGGTGTCGCAAACGTGCGGTATTAATTATGATGTTAGAGATTGTGCATCGCACAGCAATCAGGAAAATGAAGGACCGATGGATGAGATTGAGGTCACATGAGGAAAGGGCTGAAGCCCTAACAGCAGCGCTGCATCTGAAACATTGCGAGTGACGCTAAGCCGCAGTTGGGTAACTGAATCCGGTCATAATTATAGGTGCGATGCCCGTAGTTACAGGGACCGTGGTGAGTAGTGGTCTACCGAGTATGGCATTTGGCGTAGGGTGGAAGGTCACCACCGAAAAATTGAAGCAAATTCCCTACCAAGACTACTGTTTGAGTCCATGGTAGAAATAGCAATGTTTTCGATATAATAATAAATAATTGTGTATATAATGGCAAAATGGCATAGGATAATATAATAAGATAGGTTTATATATGACATATATGTAATTGGTAGACGTGCAGCACTGTGTTGAGAGGTTTTAACAGGTGACTCTTCTGAATGTCCGTGTGTCAGGGATCAATCATGACAATCACGTATTGTTGTGTCAAACCTAAAGGATGAACATCCCAGAATCAAATTTTGGACATCAGAAGTCTGAGGAGTGGTCATACGGCCACGGGGTATCTTCCTAACTAGGGCAAGAAAACCTCCGTAGTCAAAGAGGCGTCACCACGAGCGTGACTGCCGACGGAATGCTAGTAGGGAGGGGTTGGGGGAGGTAGATTTGTGACGCTGTGTAGTCCGTGGAATGAATTGTAGGTTATGAATCTGGAGATGAAGGGCGGTTCCCAGCACCAAATCTGGTGTCAGAGCCCGACCCGCAGTGGTATCTGAAGCTAGACGGGGCAGAGCAGCACACATTCACCTGCACACTCCGAAAGTGTCGGGCACGCAGCGTCTCCAGCACTCCAAAAACCAGCTGCGATTACAGCGATGGCACGGTGTGTAACACAACAGACCATCGGCGGTAGGTCGGTGCCATAGGACTTAAAGCTTTGTGAACCAATGTAAAGGCGCCGTAGAGAGATCGTTGGAATTGGTAATTCAAAAACAAGGTCGGAATGTGTGATATCCTGTCGCATACAAATACCCATCTTCATTAAATTTTATTCCACGTGCTAGATACGTCGGGGTGCGGGTGTTCAACCGCCAGCGGACTGTGGTCCTATCTCTCGGGGCTACAGGACAAGGGATACAGTGTGTCGGAAGGCGTGTGTCTATTATAAATGGATGGGGGCTCATAGGAAGCAGTTGCACGTGCAAAAAGGTGACTGTTCGAAAAGTGATGGTGAACCATTTTTGTCAGTTAGTGGTTTTGGTGAAGTGAAAGATATCTAAAAAGAAAAGGCAACTTATCATAAGATTTTGTAATTATTGTTTTGAATAGAAACAATATAGGGTGCTACACTATCTGAACATTCTAAATCACAATTCATTACTTGACAAGAAAACTGACCTTATATTTGTGGGGTCCTTTTTTTGGATGAAAAATAATTTTAAACAAAAACATGATCAAAGATGATTTGAAATCGCTGGGCGAGTGCAGAAAAAACTAACTTGAATTTAGTTTGAACCTTTTTCGTCAAGTTTATGTGTTTTCTCACGAGGCCCAAGGTAATGATAGGTGATCATTTGGTGGCGGTTGTTTTTTAAAATTTACAAAAACTATACTTATTTGCTTATATTATTTTTGTCATAAACGGGAGGAGCCAGGATGATTAGGTCACTTTTTTGTCGAGTAATGGGTAGTAATTGATTTCAAGATGTGATCTCTTTTGTAGCTACAAAACAGACCAAGGACGGCTAAGTAAAGAATTTTAAATTTTTTGTGCAGTGTACCCCAAAACATGCGTGCGGGTGGTAACAGACGAGAGAACGGCATGACCGTGGGGCTCGTGTGATGCTTGGATTCCAAAATGTAGGGTTACTCCTATTGTGTTTTCGCCTCCGTCAAGGAGAACAGTCTCTCACACATTTGCATCCAAGTTTGAGAAGATCTCCCTTTGTCTCGGGCTGCGCAATATGGACACGCCGCAAATGTTCCCTGTGGTAGGTCCCTGTGTTCGGGGAGTAAAGCGCAAGGAAAAAGGAAGGTCAAGTAAGGCTGGCGCGTTGGGGCTCTCCTGGGGTGAAAAGAATGAACATCGCCGAGTTAGCCTATTTGCTAGGCGGTTGCGGTGTCGGGTGACGAGGCTATTAAATGGGTGCTGACTGTTGTTTTGAACTGAGAATGTGATCCGGTGATGCAACACGGTTTGTGGTTGTGAGGCCCTACAAGGTGTTGCGTCCGGGTCATGGACCCAAAATACAGCGCTTCATCTTAAGGCCTAAACGCAATCGTCAGGCAACAGTTTGGAGGGTTAAAAGGGGAGAAGACGAATGCAAGCTGCCAACTCCGTCCAGCTCGTAAATGTATACGGCCCGGCAATGCCAACTCCACCACTGTGACTCAAAAGAGCGCATGAAATCCTCCACCCGATCAGTGGTGAGCAACAGACGGTACTCAGGGGGGGAGCGTGATGTTAAGCAAAACGCTTGGTGCACAGTGCCTTCTCGATGTGTTTGTGTGGGGTGTTTGTGGTGTGGTACGAGAATCTTCTGCTGGAGGAAATAAGAACCAGGGCGAGAACCGTATGTGGGATAGAAGAATGTATCGGCGTAACTCCGCATACAACCGACCCGGTCTACAATTCGAGGATGCACCAACTGGTGGCAGGACAGACAGTCGGTGAACCGGGCAGAAAGGCGGCGAAATTCTCCTGCACGCACCAGTATGTTGGGGTTCAAGTTTACTTTCTGATTAATTGTTGCATATAAGCTCTTGGATGTTAAATAATAGGTCCGAGTACTACGGAGTAGGTAGAAATGGTATTTGTATCGAGTGTAGTGCAAGACACGAGACCATCTCGTATGCAAAATAATCATAGCAGGATATAGTCGGGGGTGCGTGAGGAGGTGTATGTATTGTTCTTAATATCTTCATGGGCTGGGAAGTAGGCCAGAGGGGGGCCGTAGCCATTCAGAATAAGGGAACACTACATAAACAGGGCAACAAACACGGAGCGATATGTAGGAATTTAGTGTAACATTGCAGTATCGGACCGCAGAACACAAGGAAGGGCGTGGTGATAGCCTCCAAAACGAATTTAGTGTATTCGGTTTATATTCTTGTAACCCCCGTCCGGTTTGGAATGGTAGAATGGGGGGGACTAGGGACTGTGATCTTCCTGGCCACGAATCCCAGGTCTACAGCAATAGGCATTAAAAAATAAGGAAGCAACCAGGCTGGATCCGCTACTAAGGTCTAAATAAAACAGTCACGACTTCTATTTAAATGATAAATTGCGCTTGTTGCGGAATAAAAAGAGGACAGAAATTGTTAAAATGACCCAAAAAAAGGCGAGCAACATCACACGCGAGGCAATTGGGGTGACCGCCTTTGCACTATGTTTCTTGATCAGGCCCTCAGCGGCCCGCGCTGTAATAATTTTTAAAGATGAGATGCAAGCGCTTTGAAAAATAAATTGTCTATAGGGACGGCCGCCATCCACTGTACGGAGGGAAGAAACGGTCCATTCTCACTTTTTATGGGGGTCTCCACCTAGGTGGCCGTTTGCCATTATTGAAGTTTGCGCAGTGAATTGATGTAATTGATTCTCTCTTCAGGTACGTACATGAGAAGGCCTATTTTCGATTCACACGCCACACTTATTGGGGGCTGTGTAGAATGATATCCTGTAATGTTTAAGGTTTCCTATCTGGGAAATTATCTGTAATCATGATAGGGGGTGTGATGGTACTATATATTACGACTCTTGGAAGAGGTGTAAAAACTGTCCATGATATAATGAATGAGAATGAAGGAGAAAGTCCGCATGCGCAGGTGGGCACCGTACACCCATGGTTGCAGATCGCAGTGTATTGGCGGTGGTATATGATACGGCTATACCAAACAAATTAATGTGCATTAGGAGTTCATCTCTTGGGTTGAAACATGTAATGCCATTTTTACAAAAAAATTCAAAGCATGTCAACAGAAATACGCATTTTGAGAAGAGGATAGAACTGTGCTGGTTCATGTGTATGGGTTTGTGCTACGTTCAGTCTGTTATGCGTTTCTGTCATTGGTGTAGGGGCGAGTTGTCGAGGTGTGGTGTGACGAGTGAATGTCGGGTGTCCTAGTGTTATTTTAGTAAAGCCGTGATTTATACAAGGGGCGTCATTAAGCCGGTTCAGAGCACGGGAAGGGTGGTCGAGGTTTCCTGTTGATGTCAGTCTGGCGTGAAGTGTAGAACATGGGAAAATGGTTATAAAGTAGAATAAGTGTCTTGTGCATCGTAGCAAGCATCTGGTCTCCGGGGTCTTTCATGTGAGTTGACCGAGGGTATGAGTACGGGAACGCAAATCAGCAATAAAGGTGGGTTTTGCTATCTTCAGTAGTTCTGCTGATCGCTATCCGCGGCGTCCAGATGGGCGTCCACGGTCTGCCCACAGGAGGAGGGGGGGGGGGCCACGTTCAAGTGGGGCCATGTCCGCATGCCTGCCATCCAACCAAATCCATCCGCCGCTGGCCGGTCCCATGCGGATGACAACGCCGAAGTCCGAGATAGGTCGTGCTCCACGGGGTCGGACCCCTGTCGCTGTGACCTGCGAAATGTGCTTTTAGCTCAGACTCACATGGTTGTGTCTCGGGAGTTTCGTTTAAGGTATTAGAAGCGATGGCGGACAAACAATTTTGTGTGTCGGGCATGCTCGTTGTCCAGGACATCCCTCCAACGCTCGTCCAATAACACAAAATCACAGCAGCAGCAGCAATGACACCCGGACCAAAGAAAAGCACCCCGGGGCCCGCCGCTTTTCCAATATCCTCTCGCAGCGGGCAGCCATCACACCGAAAGAACAGTCACCTATCCACTAGGAGCATACTCTCCGAGTACCCAAGCAGAAAGGGGGGGGGGAGTAAAGCGAACATCCACCAAAAAAAAAAAAAATACACTACACCCCGGAAACCGGTCGCCCACAAACGAAAGGGGGGGGGAAAAAAAAAAAAGAAAGGGCTGTCACATAAAGAATGACCGTGTGCGCGGTCATAGAAGCCCAGTGCCCGAGATTGTGAACGGCCGGGGTGCGGCCGGCTGCATGCATCAAACTCACTCTGTAAAGGTTATGAACTCGCGTCAGTGTTAATACAGCGAACATCATTCGTGTCAACACAGAGAAATAGGACTGTGTGATATTCTCCTTAACATGTAACTGGATGGTGGTGGTGGCAGGTAATCGGACGACTTAAAGTAGTCACAAAAAGGGGCTTTTTTTTTTGCATCTGTATTTAGTTATTATTTTTATTGGTGTTTTGTATAATGTGAATGAAGTTGTGTGGCGTGGGGTCAACATTGGCAGACAAGTTATATATCTGGGGTAGGTATAAAGCCGCATGTTTGTCATCACGTGGGGAGGGAATGCGAGAATGGGAGATGTCAAAGTGTCTGATAATGATGTTCTGCGATCAGTGAAGTGAGAGCTCAACGCAGCAGGTCTCTCCACGATGATGAAAAACATGAACGTATTTTACTGCTCCTAGAATACATACTGGGGCTGGTAGTGCAGGACACATAAACTTAAAGGGATACTTCACCCGAATGAAACATGATACTAGTCTAGGTCATTGTCTCACCCAATAAGAGTTGGGTCAAATCTGTATACATCTCGTTCTGTCGGCTGAAGCCTCGCTGCTGGCCAAACCATATTTCAGGAAGGTAAAAAAAACTACATCTTTTTTGATTTATATAACTATGTATCGGGATTCCAAGTGAAGTTTTGACATAAACATTAAATAACAGTTTCCTCGAAAACCATGTTTAATTAAAATCGAGATACCAGATGTTGTATGACATTGGGGGAGCAGGTAGATGCGGAGGTTAGCGGCGGGGGGAATCATTGGGATAGAATTTGGTAAAATGTCTCGGACAGGCTGTCCTTTGGCACCATGTATAAATAAGGCATAAAATAATAGAATATGTGTCAACAATGTACAGGTCAATCCCTGAGGTGGTGTGTTGTGCTCGGGTCGATGATAGGGGGTGCGCGTTTGCTACTTTCTAATCAGGACGTAATGCAACGAGATAAGGGGGTGTGGGGCTACCGCGGGCTTGGAGTTGAGAGATAATGGAGATAATACGAGACTATCTCAGACGCGTAATGAATTGTCGGCAAGTGGAGATTAGGAGAGAAAATTTGCATCAATCGAAAAGTTATATTTCAACGGACTGGTATATGTGGATATAATAATGGTTGGTAAACAATGGGCGGTGTCCGGAGCCACATGGGGGCTTGACCTGGCCTCGATTCTAGTGGAAAAGAATGCGCAAGCGCGACAGCCAATTGGAATATCACTCAAATTGTAAGAATACAAAAAATATAGGCTCAACCACCAAGGGGATAAACATAAAAAATATCAATACGCTAAACAACAAATGAAAACCCGATCACAGATAATCAAGAACTCATTTTTGGTAATCAACGTCTCAATGTGTAGGTGTGACTATCTTTGTTGTTTTTCTGTGGAAAACAGGCAAAATAAGATATTTTGTGGAAGGAAATTAGGAATTGAACTTTGCCATACATTAAAATGTTTAGTCAATGATATCCCAGAACTGAAAACTGCTGACATTCTTCTAAATATCTTCCTTTGTGGTCAGTAGAACCACAATATCAAAATCAATATTGATTCGTTTGTTTGAGCTGTAAATGATTTTCATTCCTGATCTCCTCCAGTGAGACTTCTTCATATATCTTCATGTGTGATGTTTAGTACTATAGGAAATGTACTTACACCTGCAGAAGTCAGGAGGGTGTGTCTGTTTATCATCAGAAAGTCATTTATATCATATATATGATGGACACCACATCAGTTCTACACACTCGTAGAACCAGAGACAACAACATCAGTGATGTACACATGAAACCCTTTGAGTTTATAAGGATGGAGTAAAAACAGAGAACAGAATCCTCATTACACTCACGCACGCAGAAGACACAACATTTGCATATGACGTCTGTCTGTTTATGATGCACACACGCATGAAGTGAAGTATAAAGGTGTGTGTAGATTCTAAGCTAAATGAAGTCATGAATGATGACGCGTGTTGATTGTAAAGCTGCTGTTTGTGTGTTTGTGTTGTAGAGCTCTGTCTCTCAGAACATGGAGGTAGGACAATAGATGTTTATATGAACACCCTCCTCAGAGACCTCAGAGTCCTGTCGCCCCTTTGTGTGTTTTACCTCTGCACGCCCCGCAGACTGATGATGATGATGTCATCACTACTGTTCCTCCCACTGTGTTAGAAACTGACACCTGTCACCCGTGTGTGTGTGTGTTTCACCTCTGCACGGCCCTCAGACCTCGATGATGATGATGTTGTGACTGACAGTCGTTATTTTTGGGGCTGTCGGGCTTCATAGACGTACAGTTTTAGTGAATGAACACCTCAGATGTCAGCAATAAGCCTTAGGTTTTTCTGAACAGGGTTTTTTTGCAAAAGAGTAAAAAAAAAGTTACACAACTGTCAGTGTTTGTGTTGTAAAATCGAATTATTATCAACGTGTCTGAAATCGCTGACACCAGCTAAATGGAACCTGTGAAATGCAAGCGGTTTTAATGACGCTGAGTGCATCATTCAGATGTATCGACCGTGTTGTTCACCATCAGCTGTAGTGTTTGTGTTGTTTTGCTGGTTTTCCTTCTCAACTCTTGATGTTTTCTCAAGGTTACCCAGTGAAGGCGATGCCCGCGCTCGGGCGTACAGCTTGAGGTGAGCTTGTGAAGATTAATCTCTAGCATCGAGTTTGTCTTGTTGTCTTCATTATTGAACGACAGTGATGTGATTTGTGATTCTGGTTTGTTCTGATGACAGCTGTCTCCTCCTCACACTCCTTTTCTTTATTCTAACTTGTCATTTTAATGGACATTCATCCGTTTGTTACAGGGAAGCAACAACAAGAGTAATATGTTTGCCGACCGTTTTACTTATGTAAAAGATTTGTCTGTGTCACAAAATTGATGTAATTGGTTGCAATTGATGTCATCTAACGTGTTACTGAATCACGCTTAATGGGTTAGTTTATTTGTGACATTTCATAGACAGTTGCTAGAAAAAGAGCTTTGAGACGATTGGTTGACATTACGTTTCATCTCATCTTTTAAGACCAGGAACATGTTTTAGGAAATAAACCGTTTGTTTTATTCTGACTTTGATTCTTCACGCTAAACAAGATAATAGCATCGTGTGAATTGTGTTCGCCTGATTTCTGTCGCGTGTCTCTTCCGTTGTCCGTTTAGGAGCGGATCCGGCGAACCCAAAGAGAGGAGGCTCGCGACTCCAAGCCCAGATCGCTGCGTTTTACCTGGAGCATGAAGACCACGTCCTCCATGGAGCCAGGAGACATGATGAGAGAAATCCGCAAGGTGCTGGACGCCAACAACTGCGATTACGAGCAGCGCGAGCGCTTCTTGCTCTTCTGCGTCCACGGCGACGCACGCCAGGAGAGCCTCGTCCAGTGGGAGATGGAGGTGTGCAAACTGCCCCGCCTCTCTCTCAACGGCGTGCGCTTCAAACGCATCTCGGGGACGTCCATCGCCTTCAAGAACATCGCCTCGAAAATCGCCAACGAGCTGAAGTTGTAAGCCAAGACTGCTTCTGTTTAAAGCTACTGCTGTAATGTTTAGTGGAGATAAGAACACGATGAATGCAAAAAGATGAAACGAGAAAAACAAGCGCCCTCGCCTGACCTCTCGCATATACACCTGGTTATTACAACCATCTTGCAATAATAAAGAAAAGCCCTTCAGGGTGGACTCTGTGGAAGGAATCCCACATGTACAGTTGCTGTATCATACAAACCTCTCAGTCTACTGATGTGTGCAGGTGTTTGTATAGTCGCTGAAGGGTTGTGTACAGAACAAAGTACCTGACATACTGTCCGTCTTTTATTTCATTGATTTCTAGAGATTTTTTTATTTTTAGGTCACTCGTCTGTTTTAACTTTGCGATCCCCTATTGTTTTTAATGGATGGTTCAGTCAATAAGGAATAGTTTTCTCACCCTCATGTCATTTCAAAGCCGCACACTGTTAAGGTTCGCTACTTTTTATCTACACAACTGATCATGAAATGACTCCTGAAGTCTGACAGCTGTATGTTGTGTCGATCCGTATGTGTTGATAATGTCATCACCTTTTCTGAATTTCAGTCTGAAGTTTTCAGTCCATTTCTCACTAACACAAATCACAGCTGTCAGGTGAATGTATACACTACTGTTGTGACGTTATGAATGATGACGGGATGTCTTTCACACACAATAACGGCATGCGGCTTTGAACCGACATGTGACGGAGTAAACAACCATTCATTTCTTTTACAGTGAGATTTGAAGCAGAAGTGTTTGGATTGTATTTACAGTCATTCCATACAACACACTGAGAATACAGGTCATGTGCGTGTGAATGAAGAACCGGTCAGCTCCACGACGCTGAGCCCTAGTTGACTTCTCATTCCAGATTAGCCCTTTAACATAAACATTTATTTATTAAGCCATTCTATGCCTTTAAGTTGTATTAACTGTAGAGAATGCATGACTTTATTTTGTAAAACTAGTTTGTTTTGTAATCCGTGATGATGATGATGATGAAGGATGAAGACCACTCGTACTGGTACGTTTCTACTTTTGTACTGAAGTATCCGAGGTTAAATGTGCAATGCTGTCTATGTTGTATTACTGTAATGCTGTGCGGAGACTGCACACTTCTAAGGGAAGATGAAGAGTATTTAATGGCTGAAAATGACTGAAGGGTAAAGCTGTGATCAAATACCGACTGTGATGATCCACTTTTGTTTGCACCACAGATTTCATTTTTTATTGTTATTATTGTTTTGTTACGGCTTTCTGGATGAGACTGATGGCTGAAGTGAACCCATCTCACCCTGGTTTCTGTGAACATGGTACTGTACATCTGTCAGAGAAAAGACTCGGTCCCACAGGAGCACATTAAAGCTTACTTGAAACAAGTCTTTCAACTGTCCTTCATCGTATCACACTGCATTTATTTGACATTTTGTGTGGTACTGACATCATAGATTTTTTGAAGTGATATTTCAGGGGATTTGTGGGTAGTAGAGAGCTGACAGGAAAGCGCTGGGTTTATATGGTAGGGGATCGGGATTGGGAAAAGACGGGAATGGAACTCGGGTCGCTGTGAGCGCACTGGAGCTGATATCATTATTAACAATGTTACTGCTGCTCGAAGATATTTCAAAATGCAACTTAAATGTTTATTTTATGTGACTGTTAATATTTATTATTTAGTCTATGTTCAGAAGTACAGCAATTAGACCTCTGGGTTTTTCTTAACCCTGCAGTCTTCGGGGTTTTTTTAACCCGCAAATGACGTTCGCTAAAATAAAAAAAATGTTCTCTTTGTCCAAACTGCATGATACTTTTTAAAGTGGTCAACACTTTCTAGATCTATTAATGAAATAAAATTTGAAGGATATCTTTTTTTTATGTAGGTTTGGAAAAAATTCACACTCATGGTCGAAAATGGACAAAATTCATCCTAAAAATCAGAAACAACACAGATCACACATGAAGTGAAGCGATATGAAGTGGCACACTTCCAACAATGCAAAATAACATCCACAATGCAAAATGATCAAACACACACACAGAGAGACAGAGATGATAGGATGAGACAAAAACAAAATTAGCATAGACACACAGTTCTCTTACAGTTAGTAACTGATGCATAGATTAAATTTGTATGATTCTATTTATAAATTATAAACTCTAAAGACTGCAACTTTTCTCATCGTAAAATCTTGTTGCTCTAATCCTCCTTTTCTTCAGTACAAACAAATGCTACACTTTGACAAAAAGTAATGTTTATTGTTATAATTGTGATTTCATAATATGTATGAATAATATGAATCCAATCCATAATGAATCCAACTGAAAAAACTTGTGAAAGGATATCTTTCAGTTGGTCTAATAGCGCATAGCTAATAGTGGAGCTCTGCAGCCATCTACTGGTAAAAGTTTTTACTTTTCAAACTGCATTTTACAAAAGACGGGCAAAAATCTTACACTAAACCATAAAAAATTACAATGTAATCCCCATGAATGAAAGTTAGAATTGTGGGTCTTTTATAAAGCGAATTCGAGAGAAAAAGCTGTTTTTGTATAAAAACCTATTTAAAAAAGATTTATTTATATAAATGTAGAAAAATATCATAAATCCTCCAAAAATTTTACAAATGTGAAGTAAACATTTATAAACCGAGTAAAATTATGTTTGTTTAAAAATATATAAATATTTTGTAACAAAATTCATTGTTTTTGGGACCCCAGGCAACAAAATGCAGTGTACACCCCAAACGAAGACCACATAAGGCTTAATTAATAAACAACTATTTGACGAAAAATGTAATGGTCCCAAAATGGGTTTAATTTTCATTTATGCAAAATAGAATTGATTTCCTTTGTTTTACTGTCGGGGTGAAATACGAGCTGGACAATAAACTTCTTAGTGAGGAGTTTATTAAAGTTTGACATGATTTATAACAAGATGTCTCAAGATAAGCCACGTCTGTCATCACCAGGGCATCTGCTGGCCGCTTTATTTCTTTGTAGGCACCAGGTCTTCGATGCTGCTGTTGTTTTCCAGCCTCTTCTCCATTCGGATGAGAAGTTTGACCCCATCCACCACTAGCTGCGTCAGCTCCACTTCATTGAAACCGATAGTCTGCAGATTGCTGATATTGTAAATGCCCGGACAGCCTGCAGATGAAATAAACATGTCACCAAAGACACCATAATAAAGTTTCCTTGAGAGATCATTGAGAAGTATTTGAAAACTTCTAGTATACTGTACATGTAAAGTTACAAGACTAAATGATAACCCAAAATAACCCTATAGTTCAGTCCTAAAGCCCCTCTATCCAGCCACGGTTGAAAAGCTTTCAGTGGCATTCAGGTGGAGAATAACTGTAACATAACCGCTCACAAGAGCCCTTTTCCTCCAGTCATCATCATACAGACAAACAGAGAGATCACACACTACCGGTGAGGGACTTAAAGGGACAGTTCATGCAAAAAATGAAAATTCATTTTCTTAAAGGGACAGTTCACCCAAAAATGAGAATTAATTTTCTTAAAAGGACAGTTCACCCAAAAATGAAAATTCTGTCGTCATTTACTCCGAAATGTATACAGGGTGAGTAAATGATGACAGAATTAAAATTTTTGGGTGAAGTATCCCTTTAACACTCTCTAAACAACCAGCAACATCAGCCCTCGTCGGCACTACACTACATTTACTTTTATAGAAGGCAAGACTTTATTGTAAAGTTTCTAAGAGTGATATGTCCCCCACGGATCTGTCCTGGGTCCCGTGCTGTCATCTCAAAGGGTCACTTTGCCCTTATTTCACTTAAAACTATATCCGGACCTATCAAGGGTAATTCAAATCCCAGGAAAAATGTGATCTATGTTTTCACTCTAGAAGTGTGTCTAACCAGTTTCTTCCATTCGGAGTCTCAATCTGTCCAGAATGTCCTCCAGCCGTTTGTTCTCAGTGAGGTGCAGCAGTTTGACGGTGACGGATGTCTTCAGTCCTGTTCCCACCTCAGCAGGTGAAGTGACCACCCATCCCAGGTGATGTTTCCAGATGAATGGATGTCTCAGTTTCTTATACAGTATCTCAGTCTAAAAGGATCAAGTCAATTTGGTTATTCACGTTAATCATGTCTCTTATTATATGAACTTTTCCCCCAAAAAAATACTAACAGTAAGCTGAAAAACAGCTATTAATGAGCTCTAGTTTTGTCTTTGTAACCTTCTGTAGTGTCTGGCGTTTCAGACGACGTATCTCACACTATAAAACTATACAGTATATCATGAAGTGCTAAATGAAAGGAAACCTTCATCAGATTGATGCAGACACATTTGAAAGCCTCTTGTAGGTTCCCATCACTTCTGAATGACACCAGCTTCAGATGTTCCTCCATGTTTACCCAAATGGCCAGAGATCCATCCTTACTCAACCTGATCCACATACAAAATAGATCTTGACATGAAGTCAAAGCTTGCTAAAATAAGCCTTACGAATGCTTACGAATGGATAAGATTTACAGTTCATTAGTACCACAAACTGGTTTAAAAATACAGCATAAAAAAACATTACATACAGTACATGCACCCACTGCCCACTTCATTAGCTTTGTCAGATTATATGTCATTTTTTATTAAACAGACATCTACAGCCATTTATGTGGCAGCAGCACATGCCATATTAATTTGTGACTTATATAAATCTGAACGCTGAAACACGAGAAGGTCTCCCCTGTCAGACCACATCGAAAACAGATGACTGCAAAGATGCTTGGAACCTTTCATTGCTAGATCCTTTCATTGTGATTTTTCTGCCGTTAGGGGGCGGTGTGGCTCAGCCGCACGACATCATCAAAAGTCGCTCTTTCTCTCGCCTCTGAGCACAAGTTAGTTTTGCAACGGGCTTATCGCGAAAGTGACAGGTTTGAGAGGTTGTAGATGCCTATTTGTTGTTGCAATTCAGACTATGCGTTTGTATCTGCCAATGTCTCATGTAAATTCAGAAGAGAGATTTATGAGTTTTGTCCACGAGTGCAAATGTGAACATTCAACTTCAGTTTTTTATTTTAAAAGTTTTCACATTGGGGCTGTGAGTTTACACTTTAGTGTACAGGTTCACTTTCTTAACAAGTTCAAATCTACATGTTCTTAAGTTTTGCTACTGATTTATCTTCATAGTAGTATTGCTCAAAAGTGAATATGAACTTGTTTACTCTGCAGTATTTGAGGTCTGAAAATGGAAAACATCTGTGGTCTGAGTATTTATTTGCTATTCAGACTTTCAACCAGCACTAAAATGTTTCTGGAAATAAACACCAACGCTGCCCACTGAAGTAGACAAATCTGTTCATTGAAAGGGTGCGTCCCAATACTTTGTACATATACACTATATGGTAAATATATAAAGTGCCCGCCACTGATGTTGGCACCCTTGGTAAATATGAGCAAAGAAGGCTGTAAAAATAAATCTGCATTGTTTCTCGTTTTGATCTTTTATCTAAAAACATCTACAAAATTCCAACATTTCATTCAAGTAAAACAAATTGAAAGTTGGGGGGAAATCACATTGTGAATTTTTTTCTCTATAATACATCTTGGCCACAATTATTGCCACCCCTAGAAATTCTCATGAGTAAAATATCTCCCAAGAATATTCCCATTAATATTAAAATTTTCTGAACACACCAAGGTGACTAGAAACAATATTACTCTTCTGTGAAACAAGAAGTCATGACTAGACAAAATCATGAGTTACACAAAGCCCAACCCCACTTTATCATTCATCACAATAGATAAAACCAAAGAACATAGTTCTGGTGTACAGCAAAAGATTGTTGAGCTACACAAAATAGAAATTGGATTTAAAATGAAATGGTTGAAACAATAAAAATTCCCATTTCAAACACCAGGGCAATAATTGAGAAGCTTTCATGAACTGGAGATATGGCAAATCTGCCTGAAAGAGAATGTGTGTCTATATTGTCTTTAGACACAGCAAAGCGAATCATGGAGAGTTACAGAAAGTAGTTGAATTTTAGTGTCAAAATAAAATTAAGGAAAACTGCACCTCCATCACCATCACAAAAGTTATTTGAGACACTGTTCAAGAAACAAATCTTCTGCTCTCATGCAAAATAAACCGCACCATGTTAATCTGCCGTACTGAAACTTCAACCAGTACTGGGTTCTATGGCTAAATGAAATGAAAAAGAGGTTTATTGAAGCAGATTTGGTGCACACAGGGATAAAAACGTGCACCATGTCCACAGTTAAATATACAACCAGATCTTCATTGTTGTGAACCTACTTTAAAAACGAGTCAATGAACACAACATCAAGATCCTGCCATAGCCATCCCAGGTCCCTGATCTGAACCCTATAGAAAATGTGTGGGATGAACTGAAGAAGAGAGAGCACCAACATTTGAAGGATCTGGAGAAATTCTTTATGGAGGAATGGACTCGGATGACTCTCAATGTATTCTCAAACCTCATCAGACTGACAAAGAAAACACCAGAGATGTTTTTCCTATAAATTGTATTAAATACAGGGGTGCCAATAATTGTGGCCAACATGTATGGAACAAAATAGTTTTTGACAATGTGATATTCCCCCTCACTTCAAATTGTTTTCTTTCCATGAAATGTTGGAATTTTCCAGATTTTTTAAATAAAAGATCAAAACGAGAAACAATGCAGATTTATTTTTACAGCCTTCTTTGCTCATATTTACCAAGGATGCCAATAATAGTGGAGGGCACTGTAGAGTTAACTTTTTCACTCACCAGCCAATTTGGCGTTTAAGTTACCAGCAATTCGGAATTTATTTTTAGCCAAACGGAAAACTGAAATAAACCATCCTAAATGTTATTGTACCATTATTTCTCAAAGTGCGTAAGTGTGATTCATAGTACTTAACGAATGCAAAGAAAATGTGTGTACGCCTCTCTTTCACATGTGAAATCTATAATTTGCAAATGATGTTGAAATTATGCGCAGCTGAACTGAAAATTCATGTAAGCAATCATGTCAGATCTCTGCCTTGGAAACGATGGCTAAATAAAATCATTAACATATAAAAAGACCACCTGTCAATGTCCAAATCAGTTGCGAGTGGCAAGAATGGCTTATATTTCCAAAAACCTGCAGCACTTTCCACGTCAAACAAAAACGTTTTATTGGTGGATTTTTGCATAGGACACTCAATCAAATCTGTCCATACGTACATTTTATAAATGAGTCCCCTAATTACCAAAGCCTTAGTACTGTATGTTTCTGCCACATATATAAAAGATACCTGAAAACAAAGGATTACCAACATGATATGATATCTACTCATTTGATTAACATTTAAAAGGCACCATTTATACAATTAAAAGATATTTGTAACACTAAGAAATTGAGCTTACACATAGCAATACCTTGTTAGTTGCCCCACTGATGCGGAGCTGCGATTTGGGCGGTGTGCGACCGAAACCAGCGTGTAAGTGTTAAATCTACACAGATTGCTTACATGAATTTCCGCAGCAGAGTGAACATAATTTATGAACCATAAATAATCAGCCAAGAGAGCTATTGATTTGACAGCATTACCGGTCACGCTTGATTTGAATCTGCATTTGGCAAGTTGACGGGGGGTTCATTTGATATATTTATGCCCAAAATAAAGCATTTTTAAGAGGAACCAACCACAGGGCCCGACCATCAGGCCAATCCCGCGCCACGCCGGTCTTTATCAGGGAAGAGGGTGGAGAGTCCATAACAACCCTGCGGTCTTCACTTTCACAGCTCAGTTCTTCTATAGAGTAAAACGTTCCTGGGAGATCTTCACTCAGCTGCTCCAAAACTACAAAAACAAGACACATTATTAGACAATAGCAACGAGGCTCCTTCAGTCATCACAGTACTGTAATGTTTAAAGAGGACCTGTTTTGGCCAATGCGAGGAGGTGTCTGCGCTCCCCTCGGCTGCAGTGTACAGGGAAACAGAAGTCATCTACAGCACGACCTGCACTCACCTCACAGCTCACCACATAATCTTCATCAAAATATTCACCGCCCTGTAGGAAAAACACATTTAGAGCTCACAAAATAAACTTCAACATCCTCACGACCTTCAACACATATGAACTTCAACAAAATCATCATTGGCCTGGACAAACACAAGCATTTGTGACTGATAACATAAACTTCATGGAAATCGTCACCGCCCCACACATACACATGCATTTACGACGGATGACATCAACTTCACTGAAGTTATCACTGCACATACACACACTGTAGCAGGTTCTAAAGTTGGTAGGGAAAAGAAGACTTAAACGGCGGGTGAGATTAAAAGTTTTATTAACACTCTTTATGGTTACTTTATACAGCGGGGAAAATAAGTATTTGACACATCAGCATTTTTATCAGTAAGGGGATTCTAAGTGGGCTATTGACACAAAATTTCCACCAGATGTAGCCATCATGCCAAATATTGAATTCATACAAAGAAATCAGAACATTTAAGTATACAAGTTCAGTCATAATAAATAAAGTGAAAATGACACAGGGAATACGTATTGAACACATGAAGGTAACAAGGTGCAAAATGGCAAGAAAGCCAGGAGATCACCTGAAATCTGTCAGTATTGAGAGAGAAAACCCTGCCCCCTATCAGTACTAATTGATATCAGATGCTTTAGTCCTAATTGATGGCCTATAAAGGCTTCTCATAACCTAGGAGGCACACAGGAAATACTTTCATGATGGGTAAAAGCAAAGAACTCTCTGTAGATCTTCGTAATCTTATCGTTGAAAAGCATTTTGATGGGAATGGTTATAGGCGCATTTCCAGAATGCTGAATGTTCCTGTGAGCACTGTGGGGGCCATTATCCGGAAATGGAAAGAGCATCAGTTCACCATAAACCGGCCACGATCAGGTGCTCCATGTAAGATCCTTGTCCGAGGAGTCCAAAGAATAATCAGGAGAGTTCTCCAAGAGCCAAGAACCACTCGGGCAGAACTTCAGGAAGACCTTGCATCAGCAGGTACTGTTTTTTCAAAGAAAACTAAAAGCAATGCACTGAACCGCCATGGCATCCATGCACGCTCACCACGCAAGACTCCATTGCTGAACACAAAGCATGTTGAGGCTCGGTTAAAGTTTGTGAAAGAGCATTTGGAGAAGCCTGTGGATTATTGGGAGACTATAGTATGGTCAGATGAAAGCAAAATTGAACTTTTTGGCAGTCATTCTACACACCATGTTTGGAGAAGAAATGGTACTGCCCACCACCCCAAGAACACCATACCAACAGTTAAGTTTGGGGGTGGAACCGTCATGGTTTGGGGCTGCTTTTCAGCAAGGGGTACTGGCAGACTTCATATTATTGAAGGCAGGATGAATGGAGAAATGTACCGGGACATTCTGGATAAAAATCTGCTGCCATCTACCAGAAAGCTGAAAATGAAAAGAGGGTGGACATTTCAGCAAGACAATGATCCCAAACACAAGGCCAAGGACACAATGAAGTGGTTTCAAAGAAAGAAAATCAAGCTGTTTGAATGGCCCAGTCAATCACCCGACCTAAATCCCATAGAAAATCTATGGAGAGAACTGAAGATCAAAGTTCAAAAAAGAGGCCCAAGGAACCTTCAAGATTTAAAGACCATTTGTGTGGAAGAATGGGCCAGAATCACTCCTGAGCAATGCATACGACTAGTCTCTCCATACAAGAGGCGTCTAGAAGCTGTAATCACCAACAAAGGCTTTTCTACAAAGTATTAACTAAAGTGTGTTCAATACTTATTCCCTGTGTCATTTCACTTTATTTATTATGACTGAATTTGTATACTTAAATGTTCTGATTTCTTTGTATGAATTCAATATTTGGCTTGATGGCTACATCTGGGGGAAATTGTCAATAGCCCACTTAGAAATCCCCTTACTGATAAAAATGCTGACGTGTCAAATACTTATTTTCCCCACTGTACTTTATAACCAAACCACAGTGCCACTTACACTTGACAGCATTTGTTAAAAGGAACGCTAGGTATAGAGAGATGAACGGCTTAATATACTAACAATGACACTGAGACACTGTCTTTAATCACTTTTACCAAAGACACATTGCTTAACATTAAAGGGGTCATATGACATGGCTAAAATACTGGTGTGCAAACGCTTCACGGAAATGTAATGCTCTTACCATATTTGGAACATCAGGTTCCAGAGCAATTATTACTTGCGTATACATTTGGGCGGTCTTAACCTACCACGAACTGACGTAGATTTGTGGGGGCATGGGTAAAAACATGTATTCACGCAATATTACCCCTTAAAGCAATGCACTATCATCCATCTTTTTTCCAAAACTCAAGACATTTTACTGGACATTTTACTGGGAGGACCGGCACCCCTGTCCAGACTCTGCAAAATACACAAGCACGGGAAGCGAGCGGGTGCGCTCGTTAGACTCCAACGACCCCACTGCTGAGTATACACCTGGGGAATGTCCGCTTCCTTGCCAACAAAACGGACAAAATACTTTTGCGCTGTGTTTTACAGAAACATGGCTGAATGACTCCATACCGGACAGTGCGTTACATCTGCCGGGTTTCCAGCTGTTCAGAGCGGTATCACATTGCTGAGTCAACAGGGAAGACGCGTGGTGGTGGAGTATGTTTTTATATTAACGAAGGTTGGTGCAGAGAAAAAACAACACGGAAGATGTGTTTTTCTAACTTAGAAGCGCTGTCCATCAATGCAATCTTTTTTATTCGCCACACAAGTTTATTATACATTTATTCTTGTGAAATAGCAACACCCTGGTGGCAACAGCTGTTGCCCTCTGGGAGCACTAAACACCAGGACTTCCAGACACAAATGCAGCTTTACCCCCAGGCCATTTCCTTCTTAAACTGTTAACTGCTCCTCGAGAGCAATATTCCACCTTTTTACTACTCCTATAGTATACATTGTAATGCCTTATTACATGTCAATTTTAATTCTACATATACATTACACTACATACAACATTATCCATTTGCACAAGTGTACCATCTGTAAACATGTAAATTCAACAATATACTACGCTGTACAATGTCTCTTATATGTTATTATTTCCATTTTCTGTACAAAAGTATTTTATTTTATATATGCATCTTTTTTAGAATCTTTTTAGACTTCCGCTTTGACGAGATCAGTTTATAGCGTATAAGGCATGAGATATGACTGTGTATATATGGTGGATTTAATTAGCATGGAAGTGTCATGATTCTGCCTAATCATGTCAGGTATCTCTTGGTCCTGAGGCAGAATCAGAGCAGGATCCCTTGTTTTGTGTGAGAGAGACGTTTTGGCCTTCCATACTCTCTCTCTGGTCTCGTCTCTGTTCCCGCCCTTTCGTCTCATTATTGCTTGTTAATTGGTTCATGCCCCGCACCAGTCTCCTCTTGATTTGCTCCCCTTTAAATAGTCCTCATGTTTCATTGTCATGTGTTCGGTCATTGTGTATTCAGTGTTCCGCTTACCTGTTTACCCTTGTGCTTACCTGTTCCTGTTGTTGGATTATCCCGTCTTGTCTCAGTAAGTGTTGAGTTTAGTTCATGTCAAGTGTTTGGTTAGTCTAGTGTTTAGTTAGTCTTCGTTTCTTGTTTACCTGTGATTATTGCTTTAACCCCTCGTGGGTTTTTGTTTAGTGTTTTATGTTAATAAATCCTTTTGTTAACCCCTGAAACTGCTGCCTGCATTTGGGTTCTTCCCCCACGTTCACGACAGAACCTAACCGAACCGAACCCAGACAGCCATGGACAGCTCCTTGCGATCCCACCAGGCCTGCCTACTTTTTGGGGCTTCGGCAGGGGGATTGTGGGATTAGGGGCTTAGCCCGGAAGTTTGTGGCTGCAGCGGGGGAAACTGAGTTCGGTGAGGGAGAGCTCGAAGATTATTGTAACAAGTTTCAATAAAAGGAAGGAAGGAGGCGGGAACGGCGAACGTTAAACAAGCTTTAATTACATAAACAACAAAAAAAAGTAAAATTACACACAAACACATTAAAGCACTAAACATATGTCCGGGCCCGGTCCTCTCTCGTCAGCAGTCCTGTCGCTCGTCCTCTTATGCTCCCAATCTCCTCCGTGAGATAGGCGGGACTGGTGTGCGCACAGCTGATTCCAACCCGCCACACGGCTTTCGTCCCGCCTTCCTCACCACATACCCCTATCGCCCCTTACAGGAGCCAGTCTCGGTGTCCGCAGCGCCTGGGGGTATGCACCGACAAGACGAGAGAACGAAGACTGGAGCACCAGGAGCGACAGGGACGAGAGGGGGGAGAGAGAAAAAAAATTATTGGTCCGGTTCCCCGACACACTTATGCTCGGTCCTCAACCAGCCGAGAGGCTCTTCCTCGCGGTGCCATGCTGTGGTACTGGACGCTTGGTGGACGGCTCGATCCTCCTCCGCCCCCTGGCGGCCGGCGATGGGTCCTCCGGCTGAGGGCAGATGGTAGCGAGTCCCCTGTTTCGTGCTCCTCACCTTTATGGCTGTTGGCAGCAGGATTCCAGCTCATGGCCAATGGCGACGACTCCTCCGCTCCCTCCTGGACGGCCGCCACCCCACCTCGGCCCAGGAGCACGGCAGTGAGCTCTCCGTCCCACCTGAATCATCTCGTTGCAGCACCACCGCCTCGGGCAGCCGCTGGTAGACATCCCTCGTCCACGGTGCCCGAACTCCTCAGCACCGCGATGCCCCTCAGAAGCAAGGGCTCTCCGACAGCATGTCTCTCCTTCCTCCCGGGTTTCAGCACCAATGTAACAAGGTTCAATAAAAGGAAGGAAGGAAGGCGGCAACCGGCGAACTTTAAACGAGCATTAATTACATAAACAACAAATAAAAGTAAAATGGCGGCAGCTCCTAACGGACCACTGCCGCCCACACAAACACAATAAAGCACTAAACATATGTCCGGGCCTGGTCCTCTCTCGTCAGCAGTCCTGTCCCTCGTCCTCTTATGCTCCCAATCTCCTCCGCGAGATATGCCGGACCGGTGTGCGCACAGCTGATTCTGACCATCACTCACGGCACCGGTCCCGCCTCACGGCTCTCGTCCCGCCTTCCTCACCACAATTATTTTTTAACTGCTGCCTCACCGTGCCTCTCAAGCGGGCTGAGATGGAGATGTTGAGTTGGTGGTCAATCGGGAGGATACGTGGCCGTTAGTGCCAGCCTAGATATCCACTCCCTTGGCTATCGTCCCGGAGGATCGCGTCCTGGCCACCCTTACCCTGGGGAACTTGGCACCTCAATCTGCCTCATCTCCCCCAGTCACCCTCCGTGGCAAGCGGGGAAGGAGAACGTCTTCGGGGTCGTTTTCAGAGGCCTCCAACCGACTGAAGAAAAAGAGGCAGCGGCGAGCAGCGCAGGGCCCGTCCCAGCCGTTGCAGCCGGCGTCCAGTCCCGTGTCCAGTCCGGCCTGGTGCAGCCGGAGATTCAGCCGGCATCCCAGCCGTTGCAACCAGTGTCCAGTCCGGGCGCTCCAGCCGGTGTCCAGTCCGGTGCAGCAGGCGTCCCTGCCAGTGCAGCCAACGATCCAGTCGGCATTCCAGCAGACGTCCAGTCCAGTGCAGCCGGCATCCTGTCCGGTGATCCAACCGGCATCCAGTCCGGTGCAGCCAGCGTCCAGTCCAGTGGAGCATGTCCTCATGTTTCATTGTCCTGTGTTTGGTCATTGTGTATTGTGTGTATTCAGTGTTCTGCTTACATGTTTACCCTTGTGCTTACCTGTTCCTGTTGTTGGATTATCCCGTCTTGTCTCAGTAAGTGTTGAGTTTAGTTCATGTCTAGTGTTTGGTTAGTCTAGTGTTTAGTTCCCTTTCTGTCGGTCTCTCGACGTTGTGTGTCGAGAACGACAGATGGGGTTCGCCCTTGAGAACCAATCAACTCTGACTACTATAGAAAAGGCCAATGAAATTTGGCGAATGAAATTTGCATTGCCGGTCTCCGCCCCCGGATGTCCGGTATAAAAGGAAGCCGGCGTGCAGCATTCACCCCTTTTGTTCTTCAGAGCCCTCGCTCATGACTACGAACAATTCAACGAATTCTTCTTCTACATCGCCGGATCTACGACGTAGAGCAGCGGATCGTCCCTTCCTGCAGCGACCTTCTCCTGGGCCTCTCGGCGGTTCCGGAGGTGATAGAGATTATTTCTAAAAGGTCCTTTTCAGGACTGAGCAATTTCCAGCGCGGCATGTCCCGCTGTTCTCTTGGGTGCGGCACCCTCATCGAGGAGGGGGATGGACACGATCGCTGCATTAGGTGTCTGGGCGTCCAGCACACTGAAGCAGCGTTCGTTGACACATCTGCCCGTTCCTACGGGAACCAGCCACCATTTCGTCTGCTACCCGGGGGCTGTGACATCTGTGGCTACGGCCCCGATGACCACCCACGTAGCAGCGTTAGTGATATGGGGAACTCTGCGAACGTAAACCCGCCAGCCAAGTGCTCACGGGCCGATCGCCCCCCGATTCGCTCTTTTGAACGTTCCCCAACCGGCGGTGACATACCGTTCGGATCCTCAGGCACGCACTCGGAAACGATGTGTGACGTAGATGAGATGTCGTTCGCAGCATCGGAGGGAGACTGGCATCCGACTCTGACGAATCCGAGCTCCCCCCCAGGGGGGTCGAGCTCAGGAGGAAGCAGAAGTGATGTCAGCCATGCTAATCCGGGGATACGTGGTTCCTGGGGGCGGAGCGCGGTGCAAACCGCGCCCACCCCGGGTGCCATTTCTTTCCCGGAGGTGCATGAGGAGCTGTGTAAAACTAGGAGCGCTCCACTCACGGCCCGCTCCGGTCAAACCAGCTCCGGCTCCCTCACTTCCCTCGAGGGTGGGGCAGCCAAAGGCTACGTCGAGATCCCCCGGGTGGAACGTGCGGCTGCGGTGCATCTGTGCCGCAGATGGCTGCCACCTGGGGAGAATCGGCCACGCATCAATGGTGCCATCAATGGTGCCGAAGCCTTGCGCTGCCGCGGGCCGGGCTGCCTCCTCTCTCTACGCCATGGCCATCCTGCAGGTCCGCCAGGCCAGGGCGTTGAGAGAGCTCCACGAGGGTAAGGCCGACCCCAGGTATAATGCAGGATTTCTGTGCTGCCACTGACAGCGCTCTACGGAGCGACCAAGGTGGCGGCACGGGACCTGGGTCGGACGATGTCCACGGAAGTGGTCCAGGAGAGTCACCCCCGGATGAACCTTGCGCAGATGAGTGACACCGAGAAAGTCCGCTTTCTTGATGCACCCGTCTCACAGGGTGGGTTCTTGGTAACACCGTCGAGGACTGCGCTCAGCAGTTTTTGACGGTGAAGAAGCAGACAGTGGCGATTAGCCACATTTTTTCCACGCTGCGACTCGGCCGCCCTCAAGCCTCCGAGATCTCACGTGATGTCTGTTTCCCGGCAGCCCAGGACCCCTTCCACATCGGCTCCGGTTACTGTGCCCCCACAGGTGGCACCCCGGAAGTCGAGGTCGAGGGGGAAACCTCACCCCGTCAGCTTACTTCTCACGAGAAGTGACACTGACGGGAAGACCCCAGGGGGAACAACATCGGGCCCGACCTTCACAGCTACGGCTCTGATCGGTCGGTACGGGACGGCTCCTGCCTCGTCACCAAAACCGGGCCCTTCTCAGGGCCTGGCGCCCACTCACTCACAAAGAGTTTTCTATTTCCCCTGGGAGTTCCTTCCTGCCGATCGCACACTCCACTGGACTGTGCCCGGCAAACCCGACCTCACGCCCTGGCGAGGCGTAGGGTCGTACACACACGACAGCTGCTACCACTCTCAAACCGACAGTGCGTGCAGCTGTCCCGCCAGGCAGGTAAGTAGGCAGAGCCAACCTTCCCTCCGGGGTCCCCCCCGCGACAGGGTTAGCTCCGCCAGCCATCGAACCACCCTCCATGGGAACGGTGAAGCAGACCGTCCCCTTGGTCCCCCTGTCACAGTCCCTGGGAGCTCGAGAGCTGCCCACACTGTCTCGGTGGCTAATGCAGACGGTCCGTCTTGGTTACTCAGTCCAGTTCGCCAGAGACTCTCCCAATTTTTGGGACATCATCTCTCCCACTGTCTGAGGCTGGGACGCCTACATACATCGGGTAGAGGTCACCACCCTTCTGGCAAACAGGCATCGAGTTCGTCCCTCAAACCAAGATGTTCGGTGGGTTACAACCCGCACTTCATCATTCCCAAGAAAAACGGCGGGTTGCGCCCCGGAGGTCTGCGTACCCTGAACTAAGCACCTTCACAAGCTGCTGCTCAGGATGCTCACGCAGAGGCGCGTCCTGGCATCTATCAGGTGTCAGGATTGGTTCGTGGCAATCGACCTGAACTCCCTTTCGGTCTGTCCCTGTCTCCACGGTCTTCACGAAGATCGTGGAAGCCGCCCTTTCTCCCTGAGGCGAGGAAGGTGTGCGGGTACTTAACTATCTCAACGACTGGCCTATCTTGGCACACTCGTGAGTTCTGTTATGTATACAAGGGACCTGGTGCTCCGGCACCCAGATCGATTGGGACTCCAGGTCAACCGAGGAAAGGACAAGCTCTCCCCAGGGCAGAGCATCCTTTCTCGGTAGGGAACTCAACTCTGTCACCATGTCGGCGCAACTGTCCGCAGTACGCGCCCAGCCGGTGTTGAACTGCCTGGAACATTTCAGACAGACAGCGGTCCCCCTGAAACAATTCAGAGGCTCCTGGGCATGGCGTCCTCGTCGGGTGAGACCCCCCGGGTTGATGCACATGAGACCGCTCCAACACTGGCTTCAGAGTCGAGTTCCGAGGAGAGCGTGGCACACCGGCAGCAGGCGCATGGTGATGACGCCCTGCGGCCGACGCACCAAAACCCCTGGTCTTCCATGACTTTTCGACGGACTAAGGTCCCTCAGGGCAGGTTACGAGGCAAGTCGTGGGGACGACGGACGCCTCCCTGCGGGGGTGCGGTGCAGTGTGTAACGGGCACGCAGGCGGGGCGTTGGGCGAACCCCCACCTGCGCTGGCATATCAATTGCCAAGAGTTGTGGGCGGTGTTACTTGCACTGAGCAGGCTGCGGCCTCTCGTGCGGGACAAGCACATGCTGGGGACGGCACTACAGCTGTAGCGTACATCATATCTTAGGGTGGCGTTCGCTCACAGCAGCTAACACAACTTGCTCGACGCCTCCTCCGGTGGAGTCAACAGGTGACCCAGTCCCTGTGGGCCACACTCACCCGGGCAAACTGAACTAGACAGCCGACGCGCTCTCTTGTCAGTTTATGCCTCGTAGAGAGTGGCGACTCCACCCCCGCGCAGGCCGCTTGGTACTCCCTGTCCGAAGACCTCGGCACGGATATCCTTGCACACAGCTGACCGCGGGACGGGCGGAAGCACACCTTCCCCCCCCCAGGAGCCTCCTTGCACAGACACTGTGCAAGGCCAGGGAAGTGGAGCACCAAGTGTTATTGGTTACACCGCACTGGTCTAACTGCACTTGGCTTCAGACCTGAGGCTCTGGACAGCGACTCCCCCTGACCCATTCCCCTGAGAGAGGACCTGCTCTCTCAGGGGAAGGACACGTTCTGGCATCCCAGATCAGACCTCTGGAACACCATGTCTGGTCTCTAGACGGGACGAGAAGATCCTGAGTTGGCTACTCCCCCTCTATGGCGGAGACCATCACCCAGGCTAGGGCCCCATCTACTAGGCGGTTACACGCCTCTAGACCGCGCCGCTTCTTGTCCTGGTGTCTCTCTCAACGAGAAAGACCCACTGAGGTGCTCGATCAGGATTGTGTTGTCCTTCTTACGAGACTGGAGACTAACATCTCCCCTCCACACTGAATGTGTATGTAGTCACTATCGCCACTCATCACGTCTCAGTTGATGGAAAGTTTCTAGGATGACACGACCTGGTCACCAGGTTCCTAAGGGGTGCGAGAGGGCGGCTCCCGCCTCATCCGCCCCATACCCTCTTGGGACCCTAAGGGGTCCTGGGGGGGCCTCTGGGCCCCCCAAGAGCCCCTCGGAGGTTCCGATCTTCCTCACCCGAGTAAGACGGCCCTCCTGATGGCGCTCGCTTCCTTCAAGAGGGTAGGGGACCTCCGAGCATCCTCCGTGTCCCCGGATTGCCTTGAATTCGGCCCTGGTAACTCTCACGTTATCTTGAGACCCAGGCCCGGATGCGTGCCCAAAAAGTTCCCACTACTCCCTTCCGGGGCGAAGTGGTGAACTTGCAGGCGCTCCCCATCGGGGAGAAAGACCCAACCCCATCCGTGTTGTGTCCTGGACCGCACGCAGGGCCTCAGTAGCTCTGACCAGCTCCTTGTCTGTATTGGAGGACAGCAGAGGGGAAGGCTGTCTCCAAGCAGAGGGTTGGCACTGAGTCGTGGATGCCGTTACGACGGCATTCCAATCTCGGAATCTCCCATGCCCACTGAGGGTTTACTCCACGCGGGGTATAGCCCTCCTGGGTACTGGCAGAAGCGCCTCTCTAGCAGACATCTGTAGAGCTGCGGGTTGGGCTACGCCCAAACACCTTCGCAAGGGTTAAACAACCTTCGCGTAAACCCGGTGTCAGCCCACGTCCTGCGTGGCAACATGTAGGACTGGCATCCGGCGGGGCGTATGCCTGCGAAAGCATCACCCCACCCTCTAGGAGGTGTGCTATCTACCTCTTTCCTTACCCTACTCTGGCTAAGGACAGGTACCCTATCCGCTTCCCTTCTTACCCAAACACTTGGTTAAGAATAGGCATTCCATCCATCACTAAGCAAGCACCACCTGGGGGGGTTGGCTGGGCAGAGCAGCCTTCCCCCTTAGGCCGGGATAACATGTGAGCCATCCCCTGGCTCTAACCGGACCTAGTGCTACCGGATGCCTGTAACACCCCCCCCCGTGGGCTGTTCCGTCTGATGTATCCTCATGATATGGTTCCCACTCCTGGTAACCCATGAGCTTCCCCAGGTGGACCTCCACCTCGCGGTTAACTACTCAGCCCGCACGTTCCATGCGTTCTCATCCAAGGACGAGACCATACCTTTTCCACCATATTCCTCCCCACGGGTAGGAGGTGGCCTCTGCAGCGCATCCCTAATTAAGGAAGTTGCGCTTGCCCGGTGTAAACCCGAGCCGGACGGCCCTTCGCCATTAGAGAGCTAAGGCCTCCGTCCGTGAAAGGTTACTGGTCAGGGCTGTTCCCATCTTTCTCCAAGAAAGCTCTGGAACCCCCCGACCACCACACTGGAAGGTTACAGTTTCGCGAAAGCATCGAGCTGACATGCCCAGGCCTGTTACCGTCGCTTCGCTAGAGACTGTGACGCGATACAGCGTTGTGGCGTTTTCCATAGGCAACCCCATCTGTCGTTCTCGACACAACGTCGAGAGACCGACAGAAAGGGAACATCTCGGTTACGTATGTAACCTCGTTCCCTGATGGAGGGAACGAGACGTTGTGTCCCTTATGCCACAAACACGTATCGTATTCTGCTGCAGTCGTGAGAGGCTCTCAGGCTCTTCAGAACAAAAGGTAAGTGAATGCTGCACGCCGGCTTCCTTTTATACCGGACATCCGGGGGCGGAGACCGGCATGCAAATTTCATTCGCCAAATTTCATTGGCCTTTTCTATAGTAGTCAGAGTTGATTGGTTCTCAAGGGCGAACCCCATCTGTCGTTCTCGACACAACGTCTCGTTCCCTCCATCAGGGAACAGAGGTTACATACGTAACCGAGACGTTAGTCTTCGTTTCTGTGCCTCTGCCCATCTTTACTTCTGAGAGACTCTGCTTCTCTAAGGCATCCCTTTTATAGCTAATCATGTTACAGAACTGATATCAATTAACTTAATTAGTCACTAGATGTTCTCCCAGCTGAATCTTTTCAAAACTGCTTGCTTTTTTAGCCATTTGTTGCCCCCGTCCCAACTATTTTGAGACCTGTAGCAGGCATTACATTTTAAATGAGCTAATTTAGTGGATAAAAGTGTAAAATTTCTCAGTTTAAACATTTGCTATGTTATCCATGTTCTATTGTGAATAAAATATTGGCTCATGTGATTTGAAATTCCTGTAGTTTTCATTTTATTCAAATTTAAAAAACGTCCCAACTTTTCCGGAATTCGGGTTGTATAATCACAAAGCAAGTAAATATTCTCAGCTCAACTATTAATTTGAGTGTTTTTTCAAGTGGAACAACTAATTTGACTAAAGGTGGTACTTGATCTGAAAATTTTGAGAACCACTGCTCTAAACTATCAAAACTAGCAGAGTGCATAAAAGATATAAAACATTGGATGACAAGTAATTTCCTTCTTTCAAATTCCAGCAAGACAGAAGTACTACTTGTTGGATCAAAGACCCATGTGCAGAATATTACAGATTACGAATTGCAAATAGAAGGGTGCACTTCAGGGACGTCGCTAGACCCCTTTTACTGGGGCACGTGCCCCAGTATATATCTGCTGTGAGCCCAGCATACATTTCAAGTTTAAATTTGAACAGTTTTGTTCATTTTTCAGTGTAATCATTTACATTGATGATAGCGGCAAAAAAAGGATCTATGCAACATAGTAACCTAGGGCCTCATTTATAAAATTGGCCTATGCACAGATTCGATCGTAAAGTGTGCGTACGCAAAAATCCACGGCAACGTTAATATTTATAAAAAACGGACTTTGACATGGAAAAGTGCTTAGTGAAGATACTTAAATATTTTTTAATACATAAATGTTTACCTTCCCCAGTATTGTTGCACTGTAGGAATTGTGGTTTAAGTAAGGGGTGTTTGTATAGTGCATTGTGTTGCATACTTCTTGCACACAGCAGGTTTTAAGAAAAAAGTGATAGAAAAAGTCATGGGGGGGCCTGTGTCCCAGTAGAGCTTTAGGTCCTGGTGCAACGCCCCTGGTGCACTGTTACCCCAGCAAATACAGTTAAAGACATCGAAAAAAATACAGTATTTGACAGCGATCTGTCTTTCACAGATCACACCTCAAACATCTCAAAATTTACTCAATAACTTCTACTTAGTTACTGAGTGCAGCTGTAACACGTAAAAGGAGACCTAGCCCTCCCAGCTGAGTCCGCTTTGTTCAAAGGTTTTTTCTCCATTTATTCATCATTGGAGTTTTGACTCCTCGCCACCAGGTACATAGATTTTTAGAAAGTTCTTTTACCTTAAGGTTATCATAATTGAAGTCACTCTCTTGCACTGCATCACTGGTGACCCTGTAGCCATGATAGGATTCAATAATGCGGTCAAAGAAGTCACAGAAGAGTATGTATGACTGAGCATCGCCTGCTAAACAGCCTACTGACTTCGGTCCATTGAGAAGCCCTGTCATCACATAAAAACACACATCAGTGCATTGTTTGCACAATTTAAAAGTACCTTGTACAGTGAGGGACTTCTTTACGCTTCTGATCATGCTAATGAACATGTTTTTCTGTATGCTGACTCTCATTTGCTGTTTATAAAAGTGTGACTCTGGATTCATTCACATGATAACATTCTACTGCAGATTAAAGGCCGTATCATACTAGATCCCATGAAATAAGCTTTTATATCAAGAGTGAAACGATTGCCCGCCAACAGCTCAGTCCTATAAGGTGGTGCTGATGGACAAAACGTATTATCATTATAGAAATAAACATGTGTCAAAGTGCCAGAATGCTTTTATGTCTGTCATCTATGAATCACACAGATGCACTTCGAGAAATGATCAGAAAATCTAATTTAGAACTGTATCTAAACAGCCTTTTTTAACTGAGGCTAATTTGTATGGTTTGTTTCGTTGCAGTGCGATGGGGAAAAAATTTACACATCGGAAGAAATAATCCAAAGCTTTTCTGCGCAGCAAAAAAAAAACACTCGCAGTTTGAATGGCCTCATCAAAAATGTGCTTTTACTGCATTCAGTTGAAAAACACTACAATTGGAAATTATTACCGAAAAATGTGAACCCTCTTTTACAAAATGTGTTTGTGAGCACATGGGTCAGGTACAGTCCTACAATCTTTGTTAAGATCAAATGTGCCCCCAATCATATGCATGTAAGGTGTGTAAAAGTAAAACATAACAGGACAGTAATGATTGTAGGGTCAAGGTGCTCAAAATACAATTAATTATAAAAAGTCATGAGGAAGTTGCTACAATAAAAGAACAATTCGTAAAAAAAGTCTCACTCACCTGGATCCTCGAGACCAGGACGTATGACATCATCGAAAATGACTCCGCTTTCAGTGGCCCGGTTGAATTGACGTGTGTACATGTGCAGGTCAAGGATGCCACCCATGAGCGTGTAGTTTCTGTCCAGGTTGGGAAACTCTTCTTTAGGAGAAGATCTCTTGAGATTGAACCTGCTCATGGGATCACGTGGAAGCAAACTCTAGGAACAATGTAAAGTTCATTCATTCTGTCATATTCTGATTTCATTTGTTTCACAGGTCGCATTTAATGAACATGAGGGTTAGCAAATAAACACACTTATGTTTATACATTAGCAATGTGTTCTGTTAGTTGTTAAACCTGAGAAAAAGTCAAGGTTGCCTGGGGTGAGTATGTGGTGTTCACTGAAAGCTGAACAACGCTACAGTCTAAAGCACGGGACTTTCCATCAGTTTCATACTGAGTGTGAATGTGTTTGTAAAAGGGGATTACCTCCAGCACAGGCCTGTATTTACACTCCTTTGGGTGCTCAGAAGGTGCTAAAAGAGAAACCACACACATTGACATCTCTACACACGCAGAACAAAGCCACAAACACGCTCTGAAGTTATGTGCGTTCAGCAAATCAAACACATGCATGCCAGATTTGACTCACGTTTGATCATCCACATTTTCTCTCTCTTCCACATCTTGTCTTGTGTGTGAGACGTGAACAGAAGCTCTATGAATAACCAGTGGAGCTGATGGTCATATGAGCAGCTATTGTCCCATCACCCACTCATCAACACACAAAGCATGGTGTCATGTTCTCTGTCTATTTATATGTGTTTGTGTCATACTTTAGGTTGATGGCCACAAACAAAGCAGAGGAAGGTTGAAGTGTAAAACACAGGGAAAAAACGGACACATTTTGTTTTCTTATTGTAAAAAATAACATTGCAAATATAGAGATTTTTTACATGTATTTGTGCCAGCGCAAATGCCTCTTTTGGTGTTAAAAAGCTACTGTCAGGATTTATTAAAGACACTCAATGAAAGATTAGCGCTGATTAGGCATGGACACAGTTGTTTTCACCCTTGAGTTGAAGGGACAGTTTGCTTAAAAAAGAAATCTGTCATGATTGATTCATGATAATAAAAACCTGTGTGACTCTCATCTGTTGAACACTGTTAGTGACTGTCTCCTTTCTCTTTCATTGTATGGAAAATAGTGCAGTTTCACATTCTTTGAAAGTTCTGTAATGTTTCACAGAGATCAAGTCATATAGGTTCCGAACAATCTGTTTTAACGGTTTTAAGAATGGGTTTAAATGTATCAAGTGTTATATCAAACAGTTCAATATCTGAACGAAACAAGATTCCAACAATCAATCAAGTCAAGTTTATTTTTATAGCACTTTTTACAATTTGCGTTGTATAAAAACATGTTAAACTAACAGAATAAATAAAGATAACAGAGAAAAGTAAACAAAAAATAAAATACAAACACATACAAATCTATCTCTGTTTGTTTGCACCTTAAATTCATGTAACATACTAGCGCAACAGAAAGACAGACAAATGTGCATTTTATTATTATTCAAAGTTAATAATTATTGTGGTTATTGAAAGAAAAATGGTATTAGATCAAATAAGACTGAAGTGATGAAATTTGGATTGGTTCGGTTCACACGTACAGAATTTTGTCATTGTTGATGTTTTCTTCATCCAGCTGTACTGTGACACAACAGTAAAGTTTAAAAATGAAACATTAGCTCCTGAAATTCAAGCAGTTTTCAGTGTTCATGCAATTTTTTTAAAATCAGCATCAAAAATCAGTGTTTATTTTTATAACTACAGGTCCTCTAATCCTGTTGTGTCCACCTTGGCTTTGATGAACAGTGTGTCATCTCTCACATAAACAGCATTACGGGGGATTTCAAGATCACCGTGGGAGATGTATCGTGGGAACCCTGTGGCCACATTGCTATCAGATGTCGGACGGCAAAAGCTGTCGCTGATGGCATCAGGAGTAAATGTACTGCTCACGTGGTTTCGTGAGCCGCTTTGGTCTAGCAATGTTAAAGTGATGTTTTGGCAGAACGGCCACGGTAAAAGGGAGTCGAAGTCTCCACGCATTATCATGACATAGAGCGACACATGGGTGCCTCTCCCTGAGCTGTCTCCTCCAAGGTATGCCCGGATACTTAGCTTGTAGCCGCTACGGCTGGTGTAAAAGGGCATCGAGTTGACGGGGGTGCCGGCTTCTTTCCGCCGCCAGTAGTCACGCACTTTCCAAATGAGTTTGCCATTGAAGGTGGTGGATTCAAGCTGGTGAAACCGCTGCTCATTAAACTGTAGCTGTTCCATGTGGATGTCTAACAAACGGGTGTGACGTTGACATGTCTGCTCTAATACACCTGAGAGACAAAAAAGTGCTGTCTGTCAGGCACTAAAAATGAATGTGCACAACGATGCATGAATGTGTATCTAGAAGCATTTGGGTGAATGGCTTCATCTTTCTTCTGAACCTCTTCAATAGTGGTCTGGCTGATGAGTCTTGACTTACCCAGGTGTTCCCTGAGGCTTTCTGTGACAGCCACCTGCTGCCTGAGGGAGTCCAGTGATGCTCGGAGAGATGGGATCTCGTCATGCAGTTCGGACCCCAGAACACCCCGCAGATCTTCAAGTTCACGCTGCATGCTGCAGATGCGCAAACTCTGCTCTTCCACAGACCTCTGTCACATAAATACAGATCATGGACTGGAATCCCTTTATTTTCTCTTGATGCTATGATCACACATTTACACCTAGGTTTAAAGTTGTATGAAAGGTATGAAATTCTAACTGTGTTTAACTACATTCATTAGGAAATCAAACCTATGACTCTTGCACAGAAAATGCAATGCTTCACGAGCTGAGCTATTGCAACAGACCTCTGAACTAAAGGAAGAAACAACTGAGCTATGGGAAAAGACAACTCAGCTAATAGAAGAGACATCCGAGCTATGGGAAGACAAAAAAGCTGCGGCAATAGACATTTACACTAAAGAAACAGACATATGAATTACAGAAAAGGCATATGAACTGCAAGAAAAGACATCTAAGCTACAATAACAGACATCTGAACTACAGTAAAAGACATCTGAGCTACAGAAAAAGACACGTGAACTACAGGAACATCCACGTGATCTACAGGATGATTTAATTAGACCCCCAGATCTTTTAACGGTGTCTATTCTCTATAACTAGATCTATATTCACACACAACAAGTATGAAAGTCCTGAGTTTGTTGGTATATCTGTTGTAATAACAGAGTTTCTTCACCTGTAAGGTAGTCAGTGTGCTGTCACACAAGGTGATATTCCTGTCCTGACTACCGAGCACCAGACAATTGTCCTTTAATGTCCCTTGTTGGACCAGCAAATCCTGCTGCAACTGCTCCATCTAAAACAAGCGTAACAACTCACAATAAAGATGCTCAATTCAATAAGACATTAAGAAACATTTTTCTATATTGTCAAAGCCACAGAGTGGGGGTTGGAGGGGGTGTGTTATACTCATTAAATCTTGTTTTTAAACATGTCAAACACAATTCTTTTTAATACTTGCATCAGCACATTTCCTTTTCAGGCATTAAAACATCTGATGTGTTAAAAGGCATTAATTTCAAAACGTTTAAATGTTTTGAATGTTTTTTTAACAATACCATTAGCTTCATTACCTTAATCCTCTAAAAATGTCAAACGCATAAGATGTTTTGCTAAAAAAAATAGAAGTCATGATACCCAAGCAAGTTTTTATTTATCATTCAATGATTTGACATTAATAAAGTATGTTTTTTATAGAAAATTATAAATGTAACTTTTTTTAAATGTACAAAACTACCTGTATCAGTAATGATCATCAATATTGTTCTGTAAACATTGTTCTGTTCTGAATAATACATTTTTAACTAGAGAAATATAAAGAAATCTGTTAAAGGGACCTTCTGCCAATGAATGAAAATTCTGTCATGTATCACAGTACATACACTCAAATTGATCTAAAACAATAGGAAATCCATTAATCTTCAGAACACAAATTTAAATTGTTTTGATGAGATCCGGGAGCTTTCTGACCCCCATAGACAGCAACGCAACTGTCATTCAAAGTGCAGAAAGTTATTAAAGACATTGTTGAAATAGTCCATGTAACTCCAGAGATATAACCTTAATTGTACAAAGCAATGAGGATACTTATTGGGCACAAACAAAATAGCGACTATTCAACAATGTGTCTCCAATGCACGTCCAGAAGAGCATGAGAAGAATGCCGGCTCCAGCGTCTCTTGTAGATGTGTGTTGGACGTTGACGAGGAAGGTAGGAAATTGTTGAATAAAGTAACTTTATTTTTTATTGTTCACAAAAAGTATACTCCTCCCTTTATAAAAGTAAGATTGAACCACTGGAGTCACACGGACTATGTTAAGGATGTCTTAACTAACTTTCTGCACATTGAATGTCAGTTGTGTTGCTGTCTACAGGGAGTCAGAAAGCTCTTGGACCTCATTAAAACCATCTTCATTTGTGTCCTCAACATGAACGGAGGACACAAGGAGGTCTTGGAGAATTTACTAATGAGCTGATAAATTGAAACAGGTGTGATATGGAAAATGTGCAGTGCTGGGGGTCCTGGGGTTATCAAATGACTTGAGGGCGAGTAAATAATGACAGAACAGATGTAGGTATGTATGGTTGGAACACTGGTTGTGGATATGAGATTGGAAAGAATGAGCATTCAGGCAGTTGCTAGTGTTGAGAAAAATACATTGATTTGGCCTTATACCTGTTTCTCAAGTTTGCAGTTATTTGCCAGCACAAGCCGAACGTGTGAGCTGAACTCAGTGTTTTCATGAGCGTGCACTTTCTCTCTTTTGCCCTCCAGAACAGAAACACACAAGCTCAATTGTCAGCATCATTAAACAGATCAACAGAGAAAAGCAAACAGTTTCATTTTTAATGTGTCTTCTTACTCTGACTGTACAGCCGTAGCTTTTATAGACACAGTCTGTCTCCACTTCAGGGCACTCATCTGCATGCTCCTGCAGCTGCGGGAGAAACCATGAAAAGCACACATGAGATTCTCAACAACTTTAATTGCATCAAAGACAGTGATCTAGTCTCGAGTCCTGAGTTTATCTCCAACACAGCTGTAGTCTGAGATTCTAAAAACGTTCAGGAACTGCAGCTGTGTGCAGGACTGTACATTGAAAATATGGAGACTGATATAAAGAAAGAAACAATCTGACACAATGAAGTTTCCTTTTGTGTGTCTGTCTACATGTCTACATTTTTATTCAGTTTGTGCACTTGGTTATGTTGTTTGCAAATGCTGTGCAAAGAAGTTCCCAAAATGAAACATTGGGAAAACTGCCAAAAGTCTTTTCACACCTTGTGTCTTTTGATCATCTGTGGACACTTGTTGGAACACTGAACCTCAACTTCTGGGCATGATGTCTTTTGATGGTCCTGTTACAATTGAAAAGTAAGATTAATGACAAACAGACTTCAGAAGTTTGATCGCAGTATTGAGGCAAAACTGACCAAAAGCTTGGATACAGAATACAACTGCCCGCAGTGTTCGCAGGGCTCCAGCCGGAGGGAACAGAGGTTCCTCTGATGTTCCAATAGGTTTGCACGTAACAGGACATCAGTACACCCTGAGTTTGAACATTTAAGATGCTCATAGGGACAAGCTTTCAGATGATCCTGAGAAAGATGGTAAGAGACTTCAAGACTTGCTCTTTAATGCTTGCTTTCAGTTGTTTCAGTATTGTGCCATATTTACCTGCAGATTACATAAAGGTATCCTCTGTGTGCAGTCTGGGGCATTGGTGCAGTAAACCTCTAAGTTCCGAAGTTCTCTTTTACAGCAGTTGTCTTGGAAGATCTGCAAGCATTTAGTGAATTATAACAAGCCTCTTTCACACTGGCAAACTGAACAACCTTTTACAACTGAAACTGTAGGGCCTTTGCCATGGGACTACCATCAGAGTATTAAAGGAATCAACCATAAATAAAAAACAGTGTCACCCCAAGTTAAGTGAAAAATTAAGAACTTCTAAACTATGTAGAGCCAGCTGGTTGCAATTGCAAAATAAACCTGACAGGGTGATCATTACGGAGGACCACAAGAGTCACTGAAAAAGTAATAAAGCATTTAATTGTTTAATGATTAATTATATATATATGTTTTTATTGTAGAATCAGTTATTAAACAATGAACTGGTTCATAACTTTTCTTGTGGTCCTCCATAGATCCCTTTCCGGCCGATGTCACGCTTACATCACAGCATTAGGTGGTGGCAAAACAAAGGGAAAACTGGAGGCGGCCAATACAAACCAGCACAGATACGGCTACATAAGGAGAAAATATCCCCTTGTTGTGTTGTTAAGTGCCACCATTGAAAGAATACAGACTGCAATATGATAATTTAACACATGCTGCCATTGCCAAACAAAAACACTGACTTCAGCTGTAGATAAACACAATAAAACGAGCAGACTGAAAAGAAACGATCATAAAACATGCCCGCGTTTCACTTCATAACACGCAAGATTAAAAAACAACTGTCTTTTGTTGGTGTGGATTATAATTTGTGACTATTAATATCTCACATATGCCCAAATCAGAAACTGGGGAAGAAGGTTATTTTTCATGTAGCGTTAACTTTCGAAGACATAGGGTATGCTAGCTCACTTTGTTAGTTATACAACTAGCCGTTTACTATATGCCAGAAAATTAACATAAAGGAAACTGTTTGTCATCTCTTTTTCTTTAGTTGTCACAAGTGCATTAGTATAAAGGGAGAGGGAACAGTGAGAAGGTTCATGTTCTTCTGTGTCAGGTTTGTGTTCAAGTAAATGCATTTGCTAACGTTTGCCACTGTCAGTACACGCGGCATCAATAGATGTGTAAGCACTCAGTTTATCTTTACTATACACGCTTGGTTTCTCTGTCTGGTAGGTGTAGATGTCAGGCCACTTAAGGTAATCCTGTCAGTTTGTTCTTGGATCCATTGAGTAAGTGAGCACATATAGGTCGGCCAGATTCCTGGCGTTGACATTTTCAAAAACGATTGCGGTCCTAAACAGTGACACCGTATCAACACTGGACACGGCGCAATGCGACACACAGATTGTCTTCTTAGATAGCAAAGATATTTGATTTAATGTTTAGTCAACGGTGAACTGGTTATTTTCAACATTAGTTCAATTACCTTTGTTATCTGAAATATTAATACATCAGAATCAAATATTTCAGAGCACAGTGCCATAGGCCCATTTATTGTGAGGGAATGATAACTAAAATGGTCAAATAACTTTTTTTTTATCAAACTTGTACTTCAATTTTGTAAAAAAAAATATTTATTAAAATCAAAACATGCTATAGAAACACTTAACTTGTCACCAAAAAATAGTATTTCAAATATTTAGAAATCTTACCTCCTCGGATTTTATAGAAATGTTGTCTAAAGGACATTTTGAAACTTCTCCATTTTCCCTGAAACACAAAGAAAGTTGCACACATATAATATGACCTTCCCTGACCTGTCAGCTGATGAACAGTATGTTGTCTTAGAACTTACACGTATGTCCTGATACACTGGGCACAGAAGATGTGTCCACAGCCCGTCTGGTGAGGGTTTAACACAAGCCCACTGCAGGATGGACATACAAACTGTTGCTCTAACCTCATCACAAAGCAGAGCTTACGATCGCTCAGAAATGATTCCAGCTCCTGTGAGTTCTGCCAGGAGAATTCAGGACCCTCCTTCACTTCTGCAGCCATTAAACCTGGGAATAAACCAGTGGAAATGTAAATTGTTACATTATAAACCTGACATTAAAACAGTGGAGATGTATGTTGTAACATTATAAACCTGACAATAAAACTGTGGAAATATATATTGTTACTTTGTAATCTTATTTTTAATAATTAATAATTAATTAGGTTAATCACTCAATAACCTAAACTCCCACTTTGTTCATTTTTAAAAAAGGATACACAATACAACCCTATTTCCAAAAAAACGAAATGAAATAATTTGTAATTCTAATTAACCCAAATTTTTATTCACAATATAAAACATTAAATGAAAAGAAAAATATGGAGAAATGAATACAAAAAATAAATAATTAATGATAGCAACATGTGTCAAAAAAGTTGGGATGGGTAAACAAAACTCTGTAAAAGTAAAGAAACAACTGGAGGAGCATTTTGCAGATAATTTGGTATGCTGGCCAAAGGTCAGTACCATGACTGGGTATAAAGAGTCTCTTGGAGAGGCAGAGTGTCTTACAATTATTCTGAAATTGATTCACAATTTGAGCACACAGATTGTAACACTGACCCATGTTGTGTTGGATTCATAAGCAGTTCACTGGCATAATACTCACAGTGAAACTAACGGTCAATCATTATCTTGTTGGCTTGCTCACCGGGAGACTGCTTATACCAGATTAGTCTATGAATTGGCAAATTCCGTTAAAATTGCTTTATTGAATGGTCTTGTTTGTTCTTCAATACAAAATTACCCATAACGGTTGAGAAGCTGGAATCCTGTATCAGACATTCCAGATCTTCCTTCACTGCTTGCCTGATATCACACATACATCTGGGCTTCATAGTGTCGTGGGAACTTTTGCCGCTTTCTTTGGTCAAGGCCTGCCCAAGAAGCCATATGACTGACAGGTAATGCAACCCCTTTTCGTTTTGTGCCTCGTCATGTTTAGAGGTGTGGAATTGTCACCACACTAACACACTGGTTATGGTTAACATTCACCAATAGGTCAGAAGTTAACAGCAACAACGTTTATGAGTTTATGTCGTGAACCTCGCATGCGTCTAAGAATTTAGCATTTAGTCGATCGTGAGGAATTCTTATTGCAACCGATGTAAACACGACAGCTTACTTTAATCAGGCGGTTTTTCATTTTTTCGGCTGGATCTATTGACAGAATTGTTATTATAGTGTTATTATACATAACTACGTGTCCAGCGGTGTATAAAGACCTTACATAATGAAGTTATGATTTTATTACCTTAGAATGAGCTGATTCTATCTACATACACAATGTCAAATCCCTTTATTGTCACTCAACCATATACACAAGGGCCACAGTATGTGAAAAACTTGGGTGCAGTTTCGACCAACAAGTTAGTATGACAGATATGAGACAGAATTGTAGATTACATGTAACAAAGAATGACAATACTTTACAAAATACATTTTCTTGTACACATTTACACAGTAAACATTTAATATAAACATAAACATAAGTGTTTAACCATAGTATAACTAATGACACATCATTTAAATATAACTACACAGCAGCACATGTACACAAAATGTATAGTATACACTAGGGTTGCACGGTGTACCGGTGCTACGGTAGCATCGCGATGCTAAAGCTTCAAAATACCCGCAATGCCTCTCTATTTTTTAAACGGTAGCATCGTAGTACAGTTGCATATGCGCATTAATATTAATTTGAACACTTACATCTGCCTTTTTGCGTTGTTTATCACCTAAATGAATGTTTGTTTTGAATGACTCGGACGAGATAATGATTCAAATTAGAGTTTTGAACGAGTTGGTTAAATGATTCACTAACTCAGTGGAAAATTGACGCACTTACTGGCCGTCTTAGTTCTGCATTTAAAGTAAGCCTAATATTTCCCTTTATATAGACTGCTGTATCAATGAAATTTGTCCCACATTTGAATTAGTTTCCACGTGAAAAATTACCTAGTGTACTTTAGTATTTACTACTAAACTAACTACTAAAACTCGTAGACACTAGTGTTTTTGAGTCTTACCATAGTAAATATTTAAGTATACTACAGTATTTGCTACAATTTATCCAATTACTACATTTAATACAACAACTTATTCTAGTGCAAAGTAAAAAACAGTTAACTACAGTAAATACAAAATGTTTCATCTAAATCTGTGTTTTTTGTATAGATTTGAATTATGAACATGGCACAGCCTTGTGATACTACTTGGTATTGAGATACTTCAGCTGGTATAGTATCGTAATACATGTTTATGGTACAGTAACAGCCCTAGTATACACATAATAATTCACATTTACGCATTTGGCAGACGCTTTTATCCAAAGTGACTTACATTGCATTATCCTATACATTTTACATAGATATTTGCAATCCCCTGGGATCCAACCCACAACCTTGCGTTGTTAACGCAATGCTCTTACCACTGAGCTACAGGAAAGCTATAATATGAAAATATTATATAATAATATGAAATAAATTATGATGACTCATAATTTACATATAACTACACAGCAGCAAATGTACACACAATGTGCGTAGTATTGTGTTATTACAGTATAACAGTGTATACATTTGTCTGACTTTGTTAGAGTTCTTGTAATGTAAATGAAATGGTTGATTTGATTCAGCAACTAATTTTACAGTGTATGAATGCCTCCAAAATTCATATTTATTGCCCACACAAGGAATTTGCTTTGGTGAGAGAAGATTCAAGTAGGCTATTTGTAAATACAAATTTGCACATGTTTATATGAGATTAATTATCCATCTTCCCTACAGTTTGAAGTTAAAATCATGCATGTCAGAAAGAAAGACAGTTGGAAATCACTTTTTCTTTTGCCTTAATTGATTGTTTTTAAATCAAAGAGCTACATTTCAATGAAGTGGTGCATAACTTTGCAGGAGGAAGACACGAAACTGGTGGGTTGCATATCTGTCTGGGCCACCAAAAAATGTATGTGTAATTGTTGGTTTTCTTAAGATCTTTTGCATGATAATTGGATGTTTACAGGCATGTGTCACAGGGAGTTTTTATGTCAACAAATCGTTTATTATTTGTGATGCATTAAATGTCTGTTTATTTGACCGTGTTTCATATGACTTAAATTGGTTCGGGGATTTTTTATTGTGCTTCTTATATTAGGCTTCTGCAAACCCTGTAGGCTACGGATTATTTTTAGTGTAACCCAGGCATTTGACGCAGAGCGAGAACGGTTTGAATACTCAGGATCATCTTAACTTTCACTTTCTATAACAGTGAATGCGCAGCTCAGGGAAAGAACGGAACAATTGTGGGAGGGGGGTCCTGGGTGGTAACTGGCCCCGGGGCCCATTGAAGTCATAAAAATCCATCCCTGATCTGGGACACATCTATTTGATGTCTGCATTTACACCTGCAAGACCTTTGGTTCTGATTTGCTCATGTCTCTGAGACGTCTGCTGTCAGATATCATATACGCATTTAGAAGATGTCTGTAAGATGTTCATCATTAAGCATATTTGTAAAAATGCTCTAAGATGTTTTTACACAGCAGATATTTTCCGGATATTCAGATCTTTAGCAGACGTGCATGTGCTGGGTTATGTGGCGTGGCTGACAGAGCTGCGTAGCGTCCACGTGAAGTGTGCGTCTTAATATGTTTTTTGTGCGTTTGTTTCGGCAGAATATAATATTTGCAACACGTTTCATTTTAATTTCGCCAGTTACGCACGCCGAGGTCCGTTCCGGCTCGTAATAAGGCCGTAGCGCGTGAACGCATTAAAGCAGTAAAGCACTCACGCTGCTGCTCGTAATGAAGCAGCGTGCACGGTGAGGTCTCTTCCCGCTCGTGCTCAAAATAAACCAGTAACGCACACACGCAGGTCTGTTCCTGTGTATGTGAGTGCAGAGCACGGGGAATCCCCAGTGCTGGAAGATACTATCCAGCTAAAGTCAATTCAAAGATCTTTTTATTTATGATGACATAATCATGTACAATTACGCCAGCTGCTCGAGACTAAAGACTGTCCACAAACTCCAAAGTCACGCACTTCACATGCAGACATTCACTTTCACTTTACATTATTTGCAGTAATATTCCCAACACGCAATTTAAAATGCAGTAAGGGTGCTACTTACCTGCGGGTTGATGGTGTCGTTTTCCGTTTATTTAAAGTGCTGTAAATTGAGGCGTTTTCGCGCTGAACGGAAGTAAAAACATCCCTTGACAGCCGATCCGAGCAGCGCGCGATGTCGAAGGGATTAAAAGGAGCGGAAATTCCAATGACCAATAACATTACAGTTCACGCTTGGCTCATGAATATTAAAGTTTCTCTCAATCCATACAACGATGTTACCAGGCAACGGCAGCATGGGCTAATGAATATTCATAAGCAAAGACTCCGCTGAACAGAAAGTGCTTCACAGGAAGTTTTATTTCCGAGCAAGTTAAAACATCGCGTGTTAAAGTGAATACTGACAAATGGAAAATAAAAACACTAACCTTTTCTCTCAACAGGTAGTGGTCTAGCTTTTGTTGAAACCAGTAACTTTGTATTGGCACCTACTGTATTATGGCTCCTTATGACATATCGCTTATTGCTCCCTGAACTCTCTGTAAGTCGCTTTGGATAAAAGCGTCTGCTAAATGACTAAATGTAAAGTGGATCTGCTTCATCTCGTTTTCATTTCGAAGCTGAACCAGCAATTAAAGATTGAAAAATGAGTGTTGTCTGTTTAACACGTCATGACTGAAAGACACATATACGACCATGCATCGTGATTTCAGCACACATGGAAACTTTATCATGTAAAAGAAAATATCATCCCAAAATTAGTTTTAATGGGAATCGATAGAGAAATGTTTTGAAACTGTATTTTCTTTAAGTGCCATGGTTTACACACATGTAAAATATATATATATATATATTGAAATGATAATGTAATGTTTACAGATTTGCATGCAGCTTCAGATAAATACACCGGAAAGCAAGTTCATAAAAATACATTAATACAATCATTTAAAACAATAGTTTCATATTCAATGTTTCGCAAAAACAAAATATGATGTTGCTGAACATTTAAATGCCAACTTCACTTTGTCAATCGTATGATTAGCCTATAAAGTTACAGGTTTTGTTTAGTTGCATTGTGTGGAGAATTTGACGGAGATTCAATGCATCCATCAGATTTTATCTGACAAATAACTACATAATAAAACATTTCACTTTCTGTCACAAAGATCCGTAAAATGGAAGCCTAAGATCAGCAGATTTCATGTGTAAAAAGGGGTTTAAAACGAGAGGAAACGTTGAAGTACTGTAGTAGGACCCAGGTATATCGTGTGTGACATGAAGAGGTGTAGCTGTTTGTCTGAACATATACAACATAATTACCACCTTTGGACAACTGTAGGTAAATTCATGATAAACAACAATAACAGAAGTTCACCTATTTATTTATCATATTGACTTCTGACAAACACAAGTTTTTTTATGTGCACCGCATGAGCTCAGGTGTTTTTTTGTTGTGTTCAGATGTATGGCCATGAGAAAATGACTTGTTCAAAAGTGATTCATATTTGTTAAGAGCACTTTGATGACAAGAGAACTGGAGATGAACCATCGGTTGATAGCACCAAGAATTCAAATATAAAGCATTAGGTAATCAGGATTGGCAAACAAGCACATTAAACACAGAAAAACAAAAACAGAGGATTGGCATTAAACTTGAAATCCACTGTACACCAGTAATGACTGGCAAAAGTGCTAAAAATTCACAATATTTTTCTTCACCATGTTTTTCATCATTACAACATGATTACAAAATGTAAAATTAAATCTGTTATAAGTTGTTTAAATAAATAGAAGCAGTTCAGCTAAACCTAATATATACAGTGTAAAAGAGTTTTTCTTGTATTTACGATGACCACCGCTCAGGCATCAGTGCAGAGAGGACGATGCGTTTCAGACTGGATGCCCACCAGAGAGGGGGGCTGCTGGCCTGATACTGGACCCGCAGAGCTGGACACTGGTGCAGGGGGTCTGGGGTTCAGTCGCGGAGGCAGCGGGTTGGATGGTCGAATGAGCGGCGGGGGCTGGTTTAGGGCCAGACGGGGCTGAAGAAAGCGAGCTTGCTGCTGCAGAGGTGGAGGCTGGCGGTGTAACGCCGGGGTGGCAGGAAGGGATGGACGCAGCAGGGGTGGAGGCTGATTCAGAGAGGCGGAGCTGCTGCCTGCTGATGATGTGGCTACAGGAGATGGACCAGAGGCTGGAGTTACCTGACCCTAATGAAAACAGTACAGTGAAAATTAAAAAAAACAATCGCACATTGCACACATTCTTATCACTTACTCACCCTCAAATTTCTAAAATGGCATTATTTGTTAAATAAAATATTCTTAAAGGAAAGTGGGGATAGTGACTGAAAAAAGGGGCTCATTAATCGAGAACATTAAAATAAAATTTTATTAGATTATAACAGACACGTCTTTATTTACAATTTACATTGAAGGACAGCTGTCCTTCAATGATCACATTGCAAAGACAACACGGTCATGCCGATATGCCTTATTCAACATTAGAAAGGTCAAACCCTATCTCACTGAGCATGCGGCACAACTCCTTGTCCAGGCCCTGGTAATCTCAAGGTTGGACTACTGCAATGCTCTCCTTGCTGGTCTTCCTGCAAAGGCTATCAAACCACTTCAGCTGGTTCAGAACGCAGCAGCACGCCTCGTCTTCTAACAGCCCAAAAGGACTCATGTGACTCCCCTTTTCATCTCTCTTCACTGGCTACCGGTAGATGCCCGTATCAGATTCAAGTCATCAATTCATCACTGGATCTGCACCGGCTTACTTTCACACCCTCCTGCACTCCTACACCCCATTAAGAACCCTGCGTTCAGCAGAGATGTGTTTCGGTTCGGTCCGGTCAACCACATCTCTCACAACATTCAAAAAACTACTTAAAACCCATCTCTTCTGTGAATACTTGACGCACAAAAAAAAAAAAATACTAACCCACCAACCTTTCTCTCAACAGGTAGTGGTCTAGCTTTTGTTGAAACCAGTAACTTTGTATTGGCACCTACTGTATTATGGCTCCTTATGACATATCGCTTATTGCTCCCTGAACTCTTTGTAAGTCGCTTTGGATAAAAGCGTCTGCTAAATGACTAAATGTAAATGTACAGGGGTTTATTTTTTCATAGTATTCGAAACAAAACAACAATTAATTTGTTCAAATTATCATGTTAAAAATATTTAACACAATTAATGCAGCATCTGATATTTCTGTCATCCTTTGACTAGCATTACATTATATGATCACGCTCTTATTCATGCACAAGCATGCGAGAATTAGAGTGCTAATGTCAGATCCGAGCGGCAGCTCTTAAAGGGGCCGCATTCTTAAACCTGCTGCTGTGGCTACTGTTGCTCATGTTAATAGAATAACAAAAGAAAAGAGGAATTGGATGTGTTTTGTAGCTTTAATCTAAATTAATCTGTATTTAATGTAGAATTTAGCAGCCAAGACTGTTAAGTGTTCGAGAACTTTCAGTATTAGGTAAAAAGGACACAGAAGCTTGTAAATATTGTTTTAAGTTCACTTAAATTAAAGATTTTTTTAAAAGTCTATTAAATGTTAAAATTGAAAGATCTCAATTATACTTCAATGTCAAAGGCCAATATTTAATATTAACATTTTATAAAAAGAACTTGCTAGAGACATCATCAGTAGTAGTACTGACATTATTGATGCAGGTTTTGAAAAAATGATGGCATTGAAGAAATATTAAAGAATAGACGGTCTTTATGTTGTTTCTACATTAATTTGGTGCTTAAATGTGTAATTTTTAAAATGATAATCTTATGGTGTTACATCCTTCAATACATTCATATAATGCCAATCGTCCTTCAATCGTGACCCTGGACCACAAAACCAGTCATAAGTAGCATGGGTATATTTGTAGCAAAAGCCAACAATAGGTTGTGTGGGTCAAAATTAAAGATTTTTCTCTTATGCCAAAAATCATTGGGATATCAGGTAAAGATAATGGTCCATGAAGATATTATGTACATTTTCTTCTAGGGATATCAATTTAGCCTAATTCCCATTATTAATCTTCATTTAAATTAACGATCAAACAATCAAGTTTGTTTACATTAATACTGTATGCCTCTGCACTGGCATATAGGCATGACGGTGTGCAAATACCACGCACAACGACAGCTTTCTCACCTGAATAAAAAGGTTTCCAAATTTAAATAAAAGCCTAGTAGCTTTGTTAAAATTAATTGGTCTGATTGATAATATAATAAAATGATCTATTTAATAATTAACAAATGGACCAATATACAACTTGTCGCCATCAGATGTGCCCATTACCAATTGCAAATCAGCAAATGCATATAATACAAATCAACCTATTGTATCTTATTATACGAGTGTTATTTTCTTTCTAAACGTGCATAGAACACTGCGCATGGACACTATTACAGAGAATCTATAGAATTCCAAAAAGCATGTTTTTACTCACGAATATCCCTAACGTGTTACAACCTTTAGCGGTCCTGAAGTTGAGACTTGTGTCTCACACGAATAACATCATTATTTGTATGACATGAGCATGAAGCTAATTTTAAATAAACCAACCGATTAAGCTGTTGTATATATACTTTAGGTTGAGACATAAGAGCATCCTCACCTCTTCCTCCTCCTCATCTGTACTTTTTCCTGACGAGCTGCTGCTGTTCTTGCCATCCTCAGCACATGTGACGCTCTCACCGTTTGCACTTCCCTGTTCGGCCTCCCACTCCTGAAGAACTTCATCCAAGTTAAACCGCCGACGATAGTTCACAAAGAAATTCTTCACCTGCCCCACTGTTTTATTCCCAATCACATCAGCAATAGCCTGGAAGTCTTTGCCATATTTTCGTACACCTGGTTAAAGATAACATCATGAATTACATGTTAGATGTGAACACAGGTGAAACTGATACCTGTGAACATTATTCACCTTGTACTGCTAAGAGCTGTTCATCTGTTGTCCAACGGGCATTCACTTTTTGGGTGCACTGGAACAGAGTAGTGAAAGTTTAGCAGCATGTAAACAGAAAGTCCCGTTTATCTGTATAGTATGTCACGGTGCCATAAACATATCTTATGATACTATACCTTATGAAATATCCCAATACCAAGTAGTATTGCGATGCCGTGTCATGTTCATAATTAAACATTTACAAAATAGACCAAAATTCCTTAATACACTTAATTTAAATACAATTAATGAAACACGTTGTCTTTAGTGAACTGTATTAAACTGCACACCACAATATTTGTAGAATTGACTGTAGTAACAGGATAAGTTTTAGCAAATACTGTGGTTAGATTTAAAAACACTAGTGTCTGGTAATTTTAGAAACATTTACTGTAGTAACTACTAAAGTTTTTTTAACATTGGAACTAATTCAATCAATGTGCATTTGCTTTTATAGCAATGCTTATAACGGAAAATGTTAAGCTTACTTTAAAAATTGCCACCACCTACTGGCCGTTTAGTCACATTTAGTGTCAGCGAATCATTCAACAAACTCGCTCAAAACAGCTGATTCATTCAACAACGAAGCAAGTGTCTTGATGAATGACTCACTGAATCATCTTGTTTAATTTGTTCAAAACACGGATTCATTTAGGAGAGAAACACAGAAAAGACAGATGAAAGTGTTCAAAATGAACGTAAATGTGCATATGCAACATATGTTACGTCACTACGATAGTACCGTTTAAAAAACAGAGTGGCATCGCAGCAATTTTGAAGCTTTAGCATCGCAATGCTACCGTAGCACCGGTACTCGGTGCAACCCTACTGTGTAGTGCTTTCACAATACATGGCTTCAGTGTTTTACCTCAGACAATCGGTATTCATTGACTCCATCTTCAATCTTCTGTTTAAGTCCACTATTCAACTGCTTGGCATTCTGAACCTAAATCAGTTCAAAGAGAAATAGATGTTTATATGCATTTACATTCAAATCAACATCGCTACTTTACTGGCGTTACCTTTAGCACAAATATTCATTTAACAGCTTTCCTGTGGCTCAGTGGTTAGAGCACGCCGCTAGCAATGCCAAGGTCATGGGTTCGATCCCAGGGGATTGCACATAGTTGGAAACATGTATAGTACAATGCAATGTAAGTCGCGTTGGATAAAAGCGTCTGCCAAATGCGTAAATGTAACAGATGTTGTCATCTAAAGTCACTCACAAATGATAAAATGCTTAACACCACAGAAATCAAATGTAGTGGTGTTATTAGGAATGCACACCTGGCGTTTGAGTGACACAAGCTCCATATCGAGCTGACGCAGGACGCTGTTAGCTGCGCTTGAGCTGCAAGAGATGGCCACCACGTCCTCCTGCGTCAGGTACATGCCTTTCGGTGGCCGGCACTTGGATCTCTGTGAGTGGTGACGGTGCTGCAGGGTCTGGTGGTCCCGCCGGCCAACTCCAATCTTGCAACTCAATGTTTGAGGCTCACTGTGGCTCTAGTAGAGCAAAGACAAGAACAGATTCTGCGTTTTATGATGTAAGCAATACATATTACATATTAGCCTTATAATTGTGCAGAACATAGAGAATTACAAAATATTGCGTCAAAAGCAAAAATACTGACAGGAGTTGGACAAAATAATATAAACACTCATTGATAGAGGGGTTATAACTACTGTCAGAACTGCAAACTTAGAAGAGGTGAAAAAGGTGATAACCATACGAGGGTGGTATGTAGGGTGCGGTGCGACGGGTCTGGGTAATCCTCCCCATATGATTTTTTTATTTTAACATGGAAAAAAATACAATATTTACTTAAATAAAAAACTGTCACACCAGTTGGTCAAAATTTATTTCTTCAGTCTTTTGGCCTACACAAATTTTTCAAGTGCACCACGTGACACCTATGGAGCAGCAGCTAATCACATGACGTATGATATAGGTGAAGCTTATAGGCAAATGGGACCCGTGCTGCTGGAATAATGAGTCGGAATGGGCACGTCTAATTTTGAGCTACAGGAAAAATTAAATGGATTTTGGTCGAATTTGAGATTTTTGATTTCCTCCAAGTCGTACTGAGAAAGGTGCACCTCTCAGAAAACTTAAACATCAAAAATGATCTTCATTTTTTAAAGTCTTTCCCAATACAAAGGATTCGTGTCCATCAGAAGCGCTTACACGTTTGACTTTTGGTTTTAAAACACGCAGGATTGAAAAAATAAAGTGCGGGGCTGATGTTAAAAGAGTTATTATGAGAGATAAACTGCAGGACCTGACTGATGCGAGTTATAAGTATTAGTAATTAAGAGCTATCATAAAAAAGAAATTTAAAAACAGATACAAGCAATAGAAAAGTAATCCGTGTGGCTACTGACGTCATATTAATGAATTATGAAGCGAATTGATCCGTCTCTAAAATAAACAAATATCATCTGAAAACTACAGCTTCGGCGACTGAATCCTAGGACGAATATCAATCCCAAGTGCCTTACTCAGTTAGAAGGGCAGAGCTCTAGAAGTGGAAATTCGAAAGGGAGATTGGCAACTGTCTCTCAAAACATAGACGTTTCGATCACACGGGTGAACTGAATAATAAATATAAACGGCACTTTCTCTTTATCAGAGAAGACACTTTCAGCAATACTTTTCGCGGGTGCAAAAACGACTTTTAGAACGCGCAATTCCTGTCGCATCCGCACCTGACGCTATGATGTTTGCCTGAATCTGTGTTTTCAATGTTTAAAATATGGCCCCCGAGGATTTACATTTTATAAATCACCAAGGACCCCCCACTATGGGTAAAAACTCTTCGGATCTATACGATTGACAAGAATGGCACAGATTGTGTTCAGCAGTGGTAAGTACAAGAAACTTGTGAAATGAGCACCTTTCCAAGGGGTCAAATGGTGGGAGGCCATTAAGCAGAAGCATGTGTAACATTAACAGCCGACTGTTTAGTGAGAAAGAGATTCCCTCACTGAGGCTACTGGAAGGTGTTTTGATGGATCAATCAGATCCTGTTCCAGATTCTGTTGTCAGCGTAAGAGAACCTGAAAGAGAACTTTCTTCAGTACTCAATTCTGTCATATCACACTGCCCTATCTGACAATAGACTTGACGAGTATAGATGACGTGATAGGCATGTACAGTTGACTGATCACTCCAGGACCCTCACCCCGTCTCTCACAATCACACACACACTGATGAACTCGAAAAGCGACCGTCTGGTCACAGTCTGAAGCACTGTTGAGAAAAGGTTTGAAGCTGAATTAAAGCCAAAATGGTATCACCTATTTCCCCACTGTTCACATTATATACAGGGGTTGTCCAAAATAGAGTATCGTCATTGTTTTCTGGTCCTATATTTGTGGTCTAAATGATCATGACAATGTGCATGACTTCAATGACAAACATTTTATCCAAATAAACTAACTAGAAAATGACCCACCAGCTTAATCCAATCTGATCCAATCTTTGCATTAACCAATACTGCCATCTAAAGGCAAAGTGCAGAAACTACACATTTAGTGAAATTTAATTAAGGCTTGAAATGGGCTTTGTGACATCTATTCCGTCTTGCAACAAAGTCTCCTGGTTCAATTTTGTCCCGTTTCAGAAGAAATTGCAGTTACCACAAAATCCAAGTTTATACCAAGGCAAACCACAGTAAGTGATGTTACGGTGTTCTAGATTTGTTTTCCCGGCTTTGACACCGCAGATACTGTGGTTTGCCCTGGTAACCGTAACAAACACACGTGGGATTTTGCAATACAGCTCACCCACGGTTCAATACAAACCTCGGTTTTTCGCCCACGGTTTTCGATTCGGTTAGGTTCTGATGGCTTGGCACATTAAAAGGTCTTTTCATTGTTCTATGCTTATGTTACAGGAACAATAAAAAGTTTTTACAGAAGTTTTCTTTATTTTACTTGTAAAAATTCCTGGTGTATTGAATACATATAAAGATTTCTACTGACAGCTCAGAAGTTATTGGTTTACTGTTCATCTACATGCAAGTAAAATAAGCTTCTTGAAGAGGTTTTGCGCATCAGAGTAGTGCTGGGCGGAATATTCCGTTACCGCGGAATAAAATGTCAACAGTAAGAGATTTTTCTATTCCGTATATATTCCGCGGAATGTAAATAAGTAGGCGTGGTTAACTGGGCGCTCTGTAAATTGGGCGCTATTCTGAAATCCACCCGTAACAAATGAAAGTATCAAACATTCTTTTGACCTTCTTTCAGTCTGTAGTTTAGTGATCCGCTCCAGTCCGGCGCTTTTCTCACCCGCAGTGCTCGTGCAGGGATTGCGGCAGCATATAAAAAAGCTCATTCTCAACACGTATTTCAGAAGTCAGGTTGTTTTGTAAAGCTGTTAATAGTTTTAATAAAGTTTAACTTCAGGCGAGCCTATGTGAAACTTGTGTTGAAATGTGCGATGATGCTCGCCGCGTGAGCGCTTTGATGTGACGCGCTTCTAACTCCAGTTTTGGGAGACGCGTGAGGAGTCATAAGAGACTCACAGTGCAAAAACAAACGACGACAGCACAGCATCCCTGCTTGACATGTACAATAAAATTCTTCAAGAAAACAAGACCAAGCAACATCAGACATACGTTAAAATGTCGTAAAAGCTTTGTTAAAAAAAGCTTTTCCCTCTTACATGCACATGTGGAGTAACCAAAAATACATAGTACCATGCCATTTTATCGGCATACTTGTTCTAAAACCCATACAAAGTATGCTGCCATATCGTTATCTGTAAGAAATGTTTACTTGTTTGCATTATTTAAGACATTTATTTGTCAGTTAAAAACTGTTTAACATTCTAGGTTTGAAAAATGTCTACCATGCCATTTCTTTTGTTGGCATACCTGTTCTTAAGTAGTAAAAAGAAATTCTTTATGAATTTAATTATTAATTGTTTCAGCGCAAAATGCTGGAATATTGTTTCAGCGCACATGAAATGTGATTATGCAAGAAATGTTTACTATGCATTATTTAATAAGAATTTATTTGTCAGTTAGAAGTCAAAGGATTTTGTTATTTGCAGTGTATGCTTTAAAATAAACGTGGCCTGTCCACTGTATTTGTTTGCTTTTTGTCTCAAGCTCAGATAAATGTATATAAATATTTATCGGTCAATATATCGGTCATCGGTTTCTAAATGTAAAGAATTATCAGTTAGCTTTATTGGCCAAAATTTTCATATCGGTGCATGACTATCTACAAAATGTCGCCTGTCCTTACCAAAGACACTAGAAAAGCCTGCAACCTTCAGTGGAATGCAAGAAAGGAGACAAGAGGCTGTCTATATTAAGGCTGCACGATATATCGTTTTAGCATCGATATCGCGATGTACGCATGCGCAATAGTCACATCGCACGAGGTGCGATGCAGGGAAAGTTTTTTTTTTCTATATTTGCCTGATATAAAGTAATGAATTCTGATTTATGGGTGCTTTTTTTTTTTACAAAGCACATGTTGTTGCTTCACGTTTTTGACACGCAGCCTCTGCATGCGTGTGCATGGCGAAATGAGCGAGGAACGGGAGAAAAGCACCGAAATGGACGACTTGGTCGCAAAAAGAAGCGCATCGTCAATTATTTGGAAATATTTTGGCTACAGAAAGGATGATGTTGACCAAAAACAGGTACTTTGTCGGGAGTGCCGTGCAGTAGTTGCCACAACACGCGGAAACACAAGTCGGCACCACAGAGCTCTGTATGACGAGTGCAAAGCCAGATCTGATTGCCGTCCAAAGCAAAAAACTATTTTGGATGCGTTTGCCAGTGTTACACCATATGCGAAGGGTTCCAAGCGGCATAAAGAGATCACGAAGCAACATTTATTATTAAATAGCAATAAATAAAAAGTCATTTTCAGGGTTTCACATCGTTTACTTTCCATGAACATGCCCACAAAATCACCCCAATTATTCTTGAATCAATTATTTATTTTTGGAGAAATTCAAGACATCTGATGAACAGATCTGTATTTCTACACATCGCAATATATATCGCAGAAAAAAAATATCGCAATGTACGTTTTTTTTCAATATCGTGCAGCCCTAGTCTATATGATTATGAAAGTTATGAGATATGAAAGTTATGATTACTATATCGATCAACAAGGTAAGTCTTATTGTTTTAAAGTCTTTTTCTTAATTTAGCAGGAGTGTCATGTAAATATTTAGTGAACAAGCAGTAATCGTTTTTAGATGTAATACATTTTATGAATCACGTCTAATGCGTCTACGACTCATATAATGAAATAAAATCATGTCGTCAAACGCAACATTTATTAAAACTTTACATCAACAATAAACATGATTTCTTATTCACGTCTGATTGATTATTAGCGGTGGAGTTGAAGACGACAGTTCCCATTATTCCAAGCTCCTTCACAGCATCATCAAGATACGCTGAATATGCGCCCTCCTTTAGTGTTGTTAGCAACAGGTAGACATTCCCATTTACAAACGGAAAAACGTTAGCATTCGCTGGCGTTTAAAACATAACAATACAGATTACATCAAAATACTAATGACAGAATGATATACTGTTAAAATTACAGCGTCGCATGCCATTAAACATAACTTTTATTTACTTAATCTGTCAAGTAGTAACCACTACAGCAAAGCCTCTATTCTCCCATTGTAGACAGTTACAGTACAACGCCACGGAGATGCACTTAATGATCCCATTCCCCGCGATCCCATTTTGCAACCTTTAGTTAGTGTGTAATGTTGCTATTAGAGCATAAATAATACCTGCAGATGATAAAGCTCAAAGTTCAGTGCCAAGCGAGATATTGTCTTTAACAGAATTCGCTTTTCAAGGACAACAGAGAACGGCTGGAATCGGACTACAGCCCTCTACTTCCCGGGTACATGATGTCACTATTCCGAGTGCTTTTAATAACCTCCGCCCAAATGAATACGCCAAAAAAGGGTTGAGACCTTCCTTAGAGAAGATGAAGAGCCCTAGTGTTTGGTTATCAGAGATAGTAAACATTTGCCTGAGCTACGCGCTAAACTACTTTCACTTTCATCACAGTCCTACAGCTGGTAATAAGAATTCAGCTTCACACATTCTAAGATAACCAACGGTCAAATAACACCTTCCATGGCTTTAACATCGGCTGTGAAAGCTGTTCTGTGTAATACACTGATATTGTGTGTGTGTGTATGTGTGTGTGCGCATAGCCTACCTCTAAAACACTTCTATGAAACATCCTTTGAAGTCCTGCTTGCAAATGTCTCCTGGTCAATCTGCTTGTTTTATTATCCAACTTGGGTCCAATATAAAAAGGCAAAACAAAATTTTCAGTTATTAGTGTTAACTAATATAATCGGGCTGACGCCATTTGGTCCGGTGTAATTTCCCTCGCCATAGTAGGAAAAGATTGCGATCTCTAACAAAGTTCGAGTAGACCGTGAGCTCACCAGTGTAGGCCTATACTGTATGTGTGTGAAAGAGAGACATCTGGAGCTGTGCGTCCCGAAAGTCTGGTCTATTTATGACGCTAAAGTCTAGTCTATTTATGACGTGATGTTTCTTGCCGTCGTCGCGTCGGTCACACCAAGTTTACTGACACAAAGTGAGCGCATTACTACAATTCGCTGTGACAGAGTTTTTGAGCCTGTGGATGAACGATTTTAAAACGAAAATAAACGCGGAGGAGTTTAGAATACACCATTTATCTGTCGATTACTGACAAATTAGACCCAAACAGTTTTAACAAATGAAACTCACAACTAATAAACTCTCCCTATTCTTCATAAACATTTACTCAGTAACTTTTAATCAAAGTCACTGAGTGCAGCTGTGAGAGGTCAGAGGACATCTGGCCCTCCCAGCTGAGACTGGTTTCTCCCAAGTTTTTTTTTTTTTCTCCATTTATTTATCATCGGAGTTTGGGTTCCTCGCCACAGGGCAGTGTTGGCTGCTCACCTGGAGGCTGCATCCATTAGATATTACTTACTAGAATGATCTTGCTTGTTCTATAAACACCATGCACTGTGCTGTGTTTTACATTTTCTGTGTTTTTCTCCTGTAAAGCTGCTTTGGAACAATCCACATTGTGAAAAGCACTATATAAATAAAACTGAATGGAATTGAATTGATTACTTGAGACAGCGCTGAATCATTTCCAATCCGTTCACAACAAGAACGAACGACTCTTATTAAGTTTATGTAAAGTTATCTTTACATTGTGTTGTGAATATGACAAAATGTGTTCTTAATAGACGATAAACTAATCATAAGAACGTAAGACGAGCCCTTAACAATTAAATATATACTTTTTCATGCAAAATGACATGCACATTTTCTGTTGGTTCAAATGAATTCATTACTTATTTGGTCTGGTGCATTTAGAGTTTAAACAGTCTCTTTACTCAGCACTTAAAGCTTCTCTGTAGGCTCTGCCTCTTTTTAAATGATGAGCAGGAAAAAAAAAACCTGCAGTTAAATGCATAGACAGGTAGTATTTTAAAACTATTTTAACTAGGGCTGCAACGTGCACGAAATGCGTCAACGCATCGTATTATTTACGTTTATCTGCTGTAATGGCTGTAAATTTCTGTTGCCGGGCGTGTGTAAGTTAATCAGCAGAACAAGAGAAAGTATAATAAACCCGACAAACAGTGATTGTGAGCATCGGACGCAGTAAGTTTGTGAATGGACGGAGGATCATCACAGCATGGACACGCAATCACAAACGGACGGAGAGGGGCACGTAGATGTAGATTTTCATAATAAATTATTTATTTTAACACTAGCACAATAGCGTTAATGTAAATCATTAATGTAAAGCGTAGTGTAAGTTAGTGTTTGTGAACCTTTGCAGACTGTGACCCTGCTTAATAGGACAAACTATCCTGAAACCACCGTAAAAACAGCATAATTAAGAAACTCTGACCTCCGCTGGTGCTGTCATCTGTTAATCTCCAGTCAGCATGCGTGTGTATGGTGAAGGTCAGGACGTTAACGTTACTCTTTCTAAGATGTTCCAATGTTTTCATTATTCTTCATAATCACAAGATGATACTCATGGTTTTATTTAAAATGTATTTTGCTAGAGACGGTGAATTACTCGCTGAGTGTAGCTTCATTTATTAGACGCACCGGAAGCGGTCTAAATGTTGTGCGTCTTCATACGCAATAACTTTTTTAAACCTCTGATTTAACTGTAAACTGCTGGATATGGATGTAATGCATGTGTGTGCAAGTGTTAAACATGTAACATATCATCTCTTCTAGTTGTGTTCTGACTGTTATTTACTTTGGGGAGCAAAAGGATCCCCGCGACTTCAGAAGGAGAAGGTGCTTTAAGCGTATCATTGTGCAACCGGGATACGCATAACTGTAAATAACGAAGCGAATGCATTAAGCGCATCATTCTGAGTTCAGGATGCGCATGCGGGCTTTTATGCCACTCTGCATTGGAGTCTTTTATACGTTGATAGTTTTGTCCAATAAACAGAGATCGATAGTAGTATTCTTACTTTTACTCAATTGCATTATGAGACTGAAAACAGAGTCGGATATTACATGGAGGAAATAAAATACACAGCATATATCATGCTCTAGTATTTCATAAACACATTTTTAAATGTTTTGCCTTTAATACAGTACTTAAGTACATAAAAAAACAGTCTTTTTTACTTTTAAACTTAAAACTACTTAATAAAGAGAAGATGGTGATTTTAATGTAAACAAGGATTATAATGTTAAAACAATAACATTTATTTATGAAATGTAAAAAGTATGTAAAAGTAAAAAGTATGATTTGCTTTATAATGTAAAAAGTATGATATGCTTTATAATGTAAGAAATACTAGTACTTATTATTATTACAAAGTTTGCCAAAGGATTAATAAAGTAACCAAAATCTTTATTAGATTAATCTATAAATGAAAGATTAGATTAGATTAGTCGACAATTAAAATAATCTTTTGTTGCAGCCCTAATTTTAACACGTTTACACATATTTACATTTACAAATGTAGACACATTTAAAACTATTCCACAGCATTCTGCAGTTTTTCCAATATTTTAGCACGGAATTAACAAAAAAAGTCTGCAGATTCCGTATGACCGAATACCGTATTGAGTATTGAGTGTTATCATATCCCTCTAAAATGAAAATAAAACAACACATCGTTATTTCTGTTAAGTCTATTTATTATCCCAGTTTTTGTCAGTAATGTAGCTATTTCGGGGAAAAATGTCAATAATTGCATTGAAGGCTGATTTAAGGTGTGCCCCTAAACGCTCTGCTTGCGCTCCTAAAAATTTCAGCCAGGGGCTACAGTGCTCCCTAGTATGCATCAATGAGCAAAATATCTTCCAGAACTTCACCAAAAAGCGTATTTAATGTAGATTGTATAACTATGATTGGTTTTATCCGCCTGTTTTATGCTCTTTAAGATCCACTTAGTACAAGTTATAAATAAAAAGCCATTGTGCTTTGAAGGATACTATTCGAGTCACTAAAGGGTTTACTCACCATAGGAGAGAGTGAATTGTGATGCGATCGCTTTTCTCTCACACATACGCAATATAAGCATTTAACATGATGTCTATGTAGTTTTATTTGCTTTTCCAGAAGGTTATGATGACAGTAAACTAGGGCCGATACAGAGTACAGATTTTCTGTCATCATTATCGGCCGATACCGATCCCGATTTCGATGCATTAAGCTTTATATAACTGATATTAGCTTTCTGGTCACTGTTTGCAAAATAAACTGTAATTTGATAAATATTTTGATAATCATAAGGGCAATTAAAAAGTAAACTTCCCCTTTTAAAACCATCCCTTTTTAAATATTGCTGTTCTTATTTTGACCACATGCTTCAATTAAATTACTAACAGCAACTTGTGCTTTGTTCTGGTTTCACCTCTCTTCTGTCTAATGATTTGATAGGTAATTTACTACACATTGTTATATAAATAAACTGTAAATACAGTGGATTATTTAGACTTAACCTTATCAGCCACTGTTGTTAAATGGCCTAAGCACACTAACGTTCTGAGGTGTTCTGAGTGACAGATTTGATGGATTCGGATAGTGAGTCTTCGGAGTTCATTGTTTGACATATCTGTTCTTTTAACCGTTCATTTAAATGAATCAGTTCAAATTAGTCATTGTGTCATGAATCGAACATTAACAGACGTTAAGTACGCGTTGTGTCTGTGTTTTTATGACAGACATCACAAAAGAAAGAAGTTAACACGTAAACCACTTTATCATTGGATAGGATTGATTTTTGTATATTAAAAGTGTGGTTTATGTCACCTGCGTCATGTGCACGTCAGAGAAGAAAGGGTAACCCGTTTTTTTAAACACAACTCGCACTCAATTCAGGTAAAAATATTCTCAGAATGTGCCATGTGCAACATGGATTTGGTCTTCCGACCTGCACATCATATTCCAATCGGCCCGCGCAACAAAGAATGAACTCACACCCTGTTTGGAGACTGCGAAAGTGCACAGGCTCTCTGCTCACTCTTTCACAAGACATGACTGCAGCGCCAAACGCAAGTCGTTTTCCAGCATAGAGAAATTTGCCTCCGTCAAATGTCTTGGCCAAAATTATGTCAGGTGTCTTCACAAGACACTGTCATTTGTAACTGCAGTTGCGGCATAACAACACAGTAGAGGAGCTATTACGTTATCAGCACACTGATTCATTTAAACTATTGAACTTTTCAGTCACTAGCAAAAATAAGACTATTAAATGATTCAATGACAAAATTCATTGAATCATTTAAAGTAAACCACAGAGAATGCAAAATGTGAATGAGCTTTGCTCATTTAGTAAGACTGGTTAATTCAGTTGGCTATTGTGGGCTCAAAAAGTTAGTTGAAAATGTTTCTGTTTAGTCAAATAAAAGTAATGTTTTATATAACATAATAACTTTAATTTTTTTATCAATTTTTTTCAGAACTTTTAATATGTCAAGCATGAAATATGCCGTTTTAATACTTTCACTTTGGTTAAGCCGCTTAAAGGTACGGTAGGCCTTCGTGTGTGTGTGTGTGTTTACAAGATCAGGATTGCACCACCTCTGCCTCATTTTGTGCCATGAAAAACCCAGTCACATTGAGATTATCTTAAATAATATCAAATGGAACTTAAGTTTTTTTAGGATATATGCTTCAAAGTTTTTTTTTTAAGTAATTGTTGGTACATTTTACCAGTATCATCAAACTTAAATTACAATATATACACTAAAATATGCAATATGCAGGCACTACAGCTCTCCCTTGTGTCTTCTATAGAGATGTGCAATAATTGTGATTATCTAAAACCATAGCGATGAGGTCAAACAATCGCTATGACACGATTATTTAATTATCACGAAAGCCCTACTCGCAATAAAGAAAATTGACAGGGCACATTATCAGCTTGACCTTGACGTGTCTTCAAGGTCCTAAACTACACCCATTTTCTCACGGCACATGCAGACAGATGATTTGCTGATTTGTGTTGCATTTGTTTTCCTGTCTTCAGCTGCAGCATAGGCAATGTTTCCAAAAAATAACACAAAGATGTGTTTTGATTGAAATGTTCAATTCACAATCATAAATAGTTTGTATTTTAAAATATATATTCACTGTACAAACCATGTGAATTTGTCAGTGAACTACAGTGTAAAAAAATTTTTTTTAATAATCGTGATCAAGAGAAAATGTATGGTTAATCGAGATTGTGATTTTAGGCCAAAACGTACAGCCCTACTTACGCGTGCTGTGTGAAACAGGCGTAATGCGTCTCAATCAACGTACACAAAAAGCTGCTAATTATTCGGCTGTTGTCTTGGTCATACAAGCAACACGCTCGTTGACATGGACAACAACGCAGAAGTATAATCAAAAACAGATGCATTGCCTATGGCGTAGGTCTGACGCAGAAGTGAAAATCGCCCTTAAACTGCCCCTTTTTAATCCACCAAGCAAACATACTGTAGCCTATATTAAAGGCTTGACTGTTGTAACAAACATTACAATATTTCTGATCTTACTTCTATTGAGGGTATGGACGTGTTGTTACTTTACCGCGTGAGCACGCCAGAGCGTGCCCCCGTGGGTGGCAAAACACTCTGCAAAATGACTGCTTACAATATCAGGAAACGCAATTCTGCGCAACATTTCAGTGTCCAGGAATGCTTTTGAATCATAGGGAAGTTCTAAGTGCAGCAAAAGTATGAGTAAATTCATGTTACCTCTTTCTTTGCCTCTTTAGTTGGGTCATAATCACTGTCGTTCGTCTCAATAGGGGTTGCATCTTCCATTTCTTCCTCACTAATACATAAAACACAGCAGCCTATCATCATTTCCAGAACACACATACAACATGGGCTGTGAAAACAGCACTACAGAGAGAAGTGACACCCTAAAGAGAGTGAATGTATGGAAAATCACCTGTCATCTTGATTATTCCGGTTAGCCAGCTTTCGTGCTTGCCGATCCATGAGGCTTGTCCGAGATCGTGTTTTTTTCCAAGAATAGTAGTATTTCACAAGACTTGAAATGGATTTGTCTGGCAACTACAATCAAAGATCAATATCTGAAATCATTAATGCTGGAAAAACCAAGGGCAAGTAGAGACATTTTACTGTGCCATGTAAAATAAACACAAATCTAATGGCTTCACTGTCAAGACCATGCCTAATAAAATAAAGGGGACAGTTCACCCAAAAATGTCATCATTTTCTCACCCTCAAGTTGTTCCAAAACTGTTAGATTTTTTTTGTTCTGTTGAACAATATTCAACAGAACAATATATGTAGTAGTCAATGTTGTATCAGAATGTTTGGGTTACAAGCATTCTTCCAAATAACTTTAGGTTCAGCAGAACAACAAAACTAATACAGGTTTGGAACAATTTAAGAGGGGGTATATGATGACAGAATATTCATTTTTGGGTGAACTCTCTGTTGATAAGGATACTCCGCTGTAACTGACATTTAGCACTTCAAAATATTTTTTGTGATATTAATTTATATGTATTCATTTTATGTCTTTTTTAATTTATATGTATTTATAAATATGTATTACATTTATGTGACATAAGTAGGGCTGCAGCTTTCGATTCTTTTAGTAATCGAGTATTCTACCAATTATTTAATCGATAAATCGAGTATTTGGATAATAAGTACCTTTTTTTATTAAAGAGCAACACTAAATATACAAGAGAAAATAAGACAGGTCCATTTTAGAAAAATGTACATATTTATTGCAAAATATTGCATACATTAATATCTGTGAAACTTAACTGCTGTCAAAATTGACACTCAGTGACAAACCTGCAGTACAGAAGGTTCAGTTAAGCCTTAAAATGTTACAATTCTTTATTAAGTTGTATGTGCAACAAAAAAGTTACTAAAATTGTTAATATTTAGAAAATAAATGTTATTTGAATTTCAGTTACATTTTTTAATTTTGTTCAAAATATCGTGACGTTTATCGTATCGTGAACCCAGCACAGAGATATGTACCAAACGTTACACCCTAGCTCTGTCTGTATGTCTGTGCGCTGAATAGATAAAAGCATCTCCACAAGTAATATCTAACAGTGAGTGTAATGCTGAGTATAACCTTGACGAACAGACGCGGGCTGGCTTTATTGTATGCCCGTTGTACTAAAGTGATAATGTCCAAATTTGGCACTTCAAGAATGTATTTTTACACTGTTCAGTTCAGGTTGCTCTCACCCAGCACATGCAGAAAGAGCTTCTACAGCACCATGCCAAAGTCCGTTTAGCGAAAGTCATGGCACTCGGCGGCCTTTCGGACAGCTATCTACGTCATAGCAAGAGCACCTCCAAGCAGCTATTTAGCACTGCATTTCTTCCAGTATATTGCAATGGCAGTGGCGCACCTTGTTAATATATTATCTTTGGCCTTTCCCATTGAGAACACTTTTACTTCGATTACAGAAATAGCAAGTATTGCATTACGTCATTTTAAATACTCTGATTAGTAAAACTTCTTCAAGAAGCTTATTTTACTGGCATGTAGATGAACAGTAAACCAAAACTGCTGTGAGCCGCCAGTGTAAATCTTTACATTTATTTTAAGTAGTTTTTTGCTTAAAGATAGTAAAATAAAGAGAATTTCAGTAAAATAGCTTTTTTTTCTTCTTAAGTTTTTACTGTTCATGTCACATGAGCATAAAACAATCAAAAAACACTCAGACAGAACAGCCAGATGGCATGTTTAAATAACGGAATTTGGCATCCACAAGTCCGCATCTAGTTATATGGACTCAATGCAGCCGGAAAACAAGTTTCACGTGCAAAATAGACTAAAACTAAGTAAAATAGCGGTGTGCCAATGATTAACATCATACAGAAACAACGACGAACGCACTTCACAAACAAGCGGCTCTGTTTAATGCACCTGCCAAACTGTATCGCATGCGTGCTACACTGGAAAATACGTATAAAGCCCTGTTAGGCGCGCGTGTGTTTAAACAGCTACAAAGACTGCTTTCAGCCTTTGGGCATAATACGTACTGTAACATTATGGGACGCGTGCTAGTCAGACAGGATAAACTTTGCCGGTACTGAAAGTTTGGTTAAAAGATGTACCAAGCACAATGTTCTCTCATCATTCTAACAAGCCCATACACAGAGCTCAGTGTGTACTGTAGTTAAATGGATTAAACAAAGCTTTGAGATAAAACATTTTTTATATTCGAATTACTCATTATCGTTCCAGCCCTAGATATAAGGCTTTAGACCACAATCTGAGATCGGGATCGACCAATACTCCTTCCAGTGATCGGTTCCAAAAACCCTGTAACGCTGTGTTCAGACCATTTACATGTTAAGTCAATGCAAAGACGCGATAGACCTACTTGCGGCGCGAATCGCGCGAATGAGGCGGCGCGAATGACACGAATTGCGCGAATGAGGTGGCGCGAATGGCGCGAGTTGCGCGAATGACGCGAATCGCGCGAATTGAGCGTTCGCGTGATTCGCGCGAGTTGAAAAATCTGAACTTTGGCGAAAATACGCGCCGCGTTAACCAATCAGGAGCTTGCTCTAGTAGTGAGGTGATTAGACGACGTAGCGAGCGGAGGCAGAAATCAGAAACTGGAGGACAAAATGGAGTACAAATTGATCGTTGCTGTTTGTGGACACCCGGAGCTGTATGATTCTTTTTCTTACTTTTATTGGAACAGGAATAAAAAGGATCTTGTTTGGAAGAAAGTGAGTGAGGAGGTCGGAGTTATATATATATATATATATACACGAGTTTACACCGTTTTTCAGCCTTCCATAGCACATAAAGCGCAGCTACCCTCTCAACAAAATCCATGTCCACCATTTCAAAATGAGACTGGAGCCGCCTGCCAGAAGCCCCTCCCATGACGCGAATGAAGCGAATTTGACGCGCGAATGAAGCGAGTAAACTCAAAATGTGCAAGCGTCCAACTACACGCGAATAGCGCGATTCATTCGCGCCATTCGCGTTTGGTCTGAACACAACATAAGGAGCACCCTTTTTTATATGTTTACTTAACTCCTGACATCTGTGTGACACTATAGCATTATATGTTCAAAACCACAGTTTGTTTGCACTAATATAAAGCCTATATAGAGAAAAGACATGCATTCACACATTCAAGTGTTTTGTTGCAGGACTCCAGTAGAGAAAAGAGCACATTAAGTTTACAGTGGTCTCTTTCATAAATCCACTACATTCCTTCTCACATTTTCATGTTCTTTTCTCTTGATTTTGACTCCACTGAAACTCACCATCTGCTGAATCCTATGGAAGCTCTTCCCATGAAAACTGAAGGCTTGTTCAAACAACACCTTGTCCTCTACCGTCCACTCATCAGGGAAGGGTGTGAAGTTTGGGAGATCGGCCAGGGACTTCTCAATGTTGTGTTTATGCCAGAACAGCATGCCTAGAGCCTGTAGAGCACAGAGAACAATAGGATCATACAGACGTCACACAAGAGTCATTGAGTGGCGTGTCGTGTTAACTCACCTGCTCAACATTGTAGCCGTGTTTTTCTTTTGCAATTGCAATGTACTCATCCACTGTGAAAAGACAATAACAACATGTAAAAAGACAGTGACACACTGCATGCTATATTCACAAAACGGAAAATGTGTACTTACACTTCGAGTCAACTATTGTGTGATATGGTGACCAAACCAACATTCCTCCACTGTCTTTATCAGTGTACTTTGTGGAACCTACAAAACACAACAAGAACATGAGTATAACATTTACATAGACAAACCGTAGATGTCATGTAGGTCTTAAGTCAAAACATATCCATTTATTAGCATGAAAACATTAGCATGAATAGTTTGCACAATTCTGAATAACTCATGAGTTAAAGTGACATAAGACAGATTTATTTCTATAAAGGTTTCACCTATTAGAGGGATACTTCACCCAAAAATGAAAATTCTGTCATTATTTACTCGACATTGTTTACTTCCTACTATGGTAGTCAATGATTTCCCAGAACAGAAAATTGCTAACATTTTTCCAAATATCTTTCTCCATGTTTATCACAAAAAAGAAATGTATATAGGTCTGGACCAACTTGAGGGTAAGTAAATGATGACAGAATTTTTATTTTTGGGTGAACTATCCCTTAACAAAATCAGGAAACAGTGGTTTAATTGCAGACTTTTCATTACATGATTTTGCATTCTTGAAAAAGGAGACAAATTATCGATAAAATCATTTTTGTTTGGTTTAAACTGCTCGTAAAACCATAGCAAGTACAAATAACCAAGCATTTGTAGTTAAACTATGTAGCACAATAGCAATAAATCTAACAAAAAAGGTCCCTGCACTTTCCCTGAAATCCAAAACCATGGTCAATTTTTATAAAGAAAGTATATAAAATCTGTTGTGTTCTCTTCAACACACTGCTCATGAATACACTATTTTGCAGTCAACAGTCAATAAGTAGCTTAAATTACCTCATGGTTTTACATCTAGGTTTAAAGTTTGTTTTATATTTTTTACGACGTTTAAATTGAAATTAGGAATCGATTAGAATCGGAATCGATAAGAAGAATTTAAATCAATAAAAATGAAATGATACCCAACCCTAATGATACTATCCTAATTATTTAAACTGAAATGTGTTTATTAAAACATCGCTTATAAAAGCTTCACGTGTCTTTATTTCGCATATTATAAATCGGTCAGTTATGGTCCTTGATTCAGATTGCACTGTAACCAACTGGTTATCGGGGCTTATTGTTTTATTTCAATTGTTTTTCCTTACATTTAAAATTCTGAATCAATGGCAGCGTTACGTTTACAACTAACGTTATATTCAGGCAACACGTTCTGGTTGTTAAGCAACTTATTTACATAACAGTTATTAATTACATTGCGGGGTATGGAAATTAACACATAGCAACATTAATGTAAATGCAAAACAATAAATTATTGAACAACTTGCAATAATGTTATTTGTTTATTAGCACATGGGTGGCTAATCGAGGAAGCTAACAACCTTTGACAAAAGCTTCCCATACGTAAATATGAGCACACTGGTAAGAAAGCTATTTAAATTAATTTTTGGAGAACTCGACACCCAAAACTATTGAAAAATACAGAATAACGTCAACTTTATGTTCTTTCTAATGAACGCTTATGAGCGCTGTGTGAACCGAGGCTACCACAGTCAGTCAGTCAGGTTGCTATAAACAGAATATAAGAGCATACCCGGATCAAAGTCTGGGATATTAGCCTGGTAATCGGAGCCCACACGCATGCCAACATCTGTAAAATAAGATTAAAAGCACATGGGTGAAGGGTTTTTACAGTTACAAGTGTTTAATGTAAGATATAACAAACAAGTCCGCAGGGGTGCTCGAGGCTATAACGTTACCGTGCTCGTCGTCACTGCCGCTCTCGTCTGAAAAATGTCCGTTCGAGGCGCTCGACGGGCTTTTCGTGCCGTTAGAGCGACCTTTCCCCAGATACTCCGACCCTTTATCCATCATTCCGGGCATGATCGCGATTAGTGTAAATATATCGATTCAAAACTCGCTTCTACGTAAACACTAGAGCGCTTATTGAGTGACTGTGTGCAGGGACTTCGCGCAGTGCGCGCAGCCGCTTTGCGCTCTTGTATCCCTCCGCTGGATCACACACATGTTACATGGACTCCACTCTCCGTTGCCACACAAGCAACATCTCATACGTGTTTTTATCTCATGTTTAAAATAAACCGACGGGTTTACGGGATGTCTGTCCTTTGTTAATCTATAAAGTAGTGGAGTTTCGAGATCTACCTTTCTATGCGGAAGGAATTGTTATGAAGGCAAACTATGTAATGCGTCTCTCTAGTGCCGCCGCTTTCGAATCGAGATATTTTTTATTTCTAGAGGCCATTAACTCATTACGTTCCGATCTACGAGCTACCAATTTAGAAATATCCCAGACGATCGACACCCGGCTTGAAGAAATGGCGTTTTCTATTAGAGGGGAAATCTCCACTCAAGGAGTAGTTCACTTTAAAATTAAAATGTCATGATAATTCACACACCCACATGTCGGTCGTGTGTTTATTTCTTCGGTCGGAAACAAATTGAGGCTTTAGAGGAAAGCCTTTCCAGGGTCCTTTTCCATATAAGTTAATGGACTTGAACGAGAAGCTGTTGGTTAAGGTTCAAATTTGTTTTAATAATAATAACAAGATATTATTATTATTTATTAAGTCATACCTCAAGATTAATATGAGATTGGCAGAAACTGCCATGTTTTGTTTTTGTGTTTGTAAATTGTTTATATTTAATATTCTGAGAAACATGTATGCATTTTTATAGCTTGTGAAAGACATCACTAAATAGAAAAATAAATATATAAATAAAACAATTTACACCAACTTTTGATCTGGGCTTTTAAAAAAAATCTGTTATTATTCTTTGGTGTGAACTTTATGTTGACATATTTTTCAGGGCAGGACTATATTAAAAATTAACCTTAATTTTCAAAATAAAAAAAAATTCTGCATTTTCCTGATTCTGCAAAGGGAGATGTCAACTTTTGACTTCAACTGTACGACTTCTTTTGATATCTGATAAATATATAAATGTGTCATGGTTCCACCTCTCCTTGTCAGGTATTTCTTGGTCTATAGGTGGAATCATACAGGATCCTTTGTTTCTCTAGTCTGCGTCATCGTTCCTACCCTCCTGTTTCCTAGTTTGTGTTAATTAGTTTATCCCTTGCACCTGTTCCCTCTTGATTTGCTCCCCTTTAAAACATCCTCGTGTTCTTTGTCCTGTCTGGTTCATTGTACGTCTTACCTCGTGTTCTACCTGTACCTGTACCTGTACCTGTACCTGTACCTGTACCTGTACCTGTACCTGTACCTGTACCTGTACCTGTACCTGTACTGTGTACCTGTACCTGTACCTGTACCTGTTCATGTTCATAGTTAGTCTTTGTATTCATGCCCCCGTCTTGCCTTGTTCCCATACCCTGTGTCACGTAAGTCTAGTTAGTTAGTGTGTTTATAATCAAGTGTTTGTTTTCTTAGTTTAGTTAGTCCGTGTTCTTGTTATTGTTAAAGGTATCCTGTCTTGTTTTCCCCATTGTGGGTTTTGTTTTGCCTTTTTGTAGTCTTTGTTATTTTTGTTAATAAATCTGTTAACCCCTTCACCCCCTGTCGTCCTGCCTCTGCCTGCAATTGGGTTCTCCTGCCTTGTCTCTCTGTGCAATCCATGACAGAATGAACCAGCCACACAGAACCCAGCAGGCAGCCAAGGTGAACTGCTTGCGGTCCCGCCAGGCACGCCACCTCTGCGGTATCCGCCAAGGAAATGATGACCTGGATACCTACGTAGGTAGGTTCCTGGATGCCGCAGAGGAGGTGGTCTTTGGGAGGCGGAGAGTTGGCGGTGTTGTTCAGCCGCGGCCTCGGGGATCCTCTGTCGCCAGCGGAGATGAGGATGCTGAGACCGCTGGACTTCGATGTCGTGTGGCGGTATGCCGTGAACAGGTCGGAGTCCAGGGTCCCAGTACAATCCGGTTATCCATCTCCGCTAGTCGCTATCCCGGAGGGTCGTACCCTGCAGGTCGGGGTACATCACCGTTCCCTCCGCCTCATCCGCAGCAGCTTCACCACCACCGACTGGTCGCCGTGGCAAGCGGGGAAGGAGAACATCTTCGGGGTCATCCTCGGAGGCCTCCAACCCCGAACCAGCTGTGCCCTTCACCTCCTTCCTTCAGCCGACCACCAGCCGGGTGGTTCGGCTGAAAAAGAAGAGGCAACGGAGGGCAGCCGGGAACCAGGGGGTCCGAGTGGTGGTCCCGAGTCCGGTGGTCCCGAGTCCCGAGTCCGGCGGTGTCAAGCCCAAATATTTTTGGGGGGCGCCGTGGGGATGTGACGGTCCGTGCGGCCAGCCCGGCCGCAGACTCTCCCCAGCAACCGGCTCCAAGCCCGGTCCAGCAACCGGCTCCAAGCCCGGTCCAGCAACCGGCACCAAGCCCGGTCCAGCAACCGGCAAAGCCCGGTCAGCAAGGCACCAAGCCCGGTCCAGCAACCGGCACCAAGCCCGGTCCAGCAACCGGCACCGAACGCTGCCCAGCCGTCAGAGAGCGCTGCCCCGGCCGCCGTCAGAGAGCGCTGCCCCGGCCGCCGTCAGAGAGCGCTGCCCCGGCCGCCGTCAGAGAGCGCTGCCCCGGCCGCCGTCAAGCCCGGCCTTCCGGCCGCCGTCAAGCCCGGCCTTCCGGCCGCCGTCCCGTCCGGCATTCCAGCCGGGGTCTAGCCCGGCCTTCCGGCCGCCGTCCCGTCCGGCATTCCACCCGGGGTCTAGCCCGGCCTCCCCAATGAGTTTTTACAAAGAATTTGCAGATCTCCTTTCACCTTATTTTTTCAATGTGTACACTCAAGCAAGCATATGATGTTGGCAGGTTACCTCCTACTTTAAATGAAGCCACCATTGCAGTCTTACCTAAGAAAGGGAAGGATTCAGTAAAGTAAGTAGCTATACGCCAATATCACGTTTGCCATGTGATCAAACAATCTTGGCTAAGGCTTTATCTATTAGACTTAGATCAGTAATAGACAAACTTATTCCTCCCAATCAGACCGGATTTATTCCTAATAGGCACTCGTCTTCAAATCTCAGATGTCTTTTAATATAATCTATCCTCAAAACACAAACAGACGATCTGGTCATCGTTTCTTGACAAATTAAAATGGCCTTATTTCTTCGCAGAAGGCTTAGGTGCAGACAAAAAAAATCCACTTAAAACCAAATAGCTGACTTCCTGTTGAAAGTAGCTAATGACTGTAAACTAGAAAGTTGTCCGACTTGATCTGAACGATGCTGTATTTACCGAGTTTGGTCTGCAAGTTTTTGAGCATGTTAAGGGCCCAAACAATTGAAGAAGAAAAAAAAAATATAGCTGCAAAGCAGCGATGATGGGCCCAAGCCATCAGCACAACCACAACCCTGGTTGCATCAGGAAAACGGTGCGCACCGGCACCCCTTCATTTACAGTAAGCCTATAGCAGTCTGGTTTTAAGACATACAGTAATGAAAGGGTTATCCCATTAACCTGTGCATCGTTGCTGCCACACACACCATGAATTAAACTGCTTTTAATGCTTGAATTTGTTAAAATGACATCATTTGAAAGTCGATATGCTTGAACTTAATTAAAATTACATCATTTAGAAGTCTTCACAAACAGCTCATTATGTCTTGAAATGTTAAAACAGGACGACAAGCATCGCTGTGCGTCATGTCAACACCTCACAAATAGGCAGTACATGGCAGGGCGCTGCAGAAAGGAAACACATGCGCAAGCAGACACGGATGTATACGGAAGTTCTAAGAGGCCATGCGTTATAATATTTTTTCGTTCTTGTTTTCTCGTGATCACGACATAATTTTCTCGTGATCACGTAATAAACATTTGTTTTCTCGTGATCACGACTTAATTTTCTTGTGATCTCGACATAACAAACGTTGTTTTCTCGTTATTACGAGTTAATTTTCTCGCCCTATCAAAAGTTGTTTTCTCGTGATCTCGACACAACAAAAGTGGTGTTCTCGTGATCCCAACATCTCATGACGTAATTTTTATGCCGAAAATTTCGTGCATTTTGAGCGCGGGTGCATACACGTTGCCACCATAACAAAAGTAGGCTAATAATTGTCCCAAAATGGATTTTATCTCAGCATTAAGAGAGCGGGGTGTCCCAGAGGACAACCTTAGACGAATGGAGGAAGATAAGGCAAGTTACTTGCTATTTTAATATGTTTACTATTCCTGCTTTTGGTTATTGAACGTACGGTTTAATAAAACCGAAAGCCGAATTTTAGTGTTATTGATTATTGCAGGTAAGATTAGATTTAAATTCATGACTGTCAGTTATTTGTAAAGTAAATCTGATGTAGGGCTAGCTGTTTAAGACCATTGAATGAAATGCTTGGACATGCCCATATTTGTATCAGTAAAGGGTATGTAATGAAAAGGACTAATGTTAAGATCATGCGAATGAATGCCTTCGTATCGTTCAAGCTGGCGTAGGAGTTACAAACTTATAAATGTCAAAAAAAAATTAAATGCACAGTTTGTGTTTTTTATACTGCTGGTCCGTAGTAGTCACCACAGCAAAAAGACGGCGCAGACGGCACAGAGCAGAGTCAGCCCGCAGAAGCAGTCTCAGGCTTCACCTGTAGTAACTGCAATAGACTTTGCAGCTCTCCTATTGGACTGTTTAGCCAACGCAGGCACTGCAGTTCCACAATTGACTGACCCAGGCCCAGATACTCCATTGACTCTCGAGACAGAAGGATGCTGATATTTATATATATATACATTTGTAACTAACATATGACTCTGCCCGTTAAAGCCTTGCTAAAGTCATTTTTGTAATTTACTGTTTTCGACAAAAATCATTCTACACAATGTAAAGAACATTCTTTGAAAATATGCCTTTGATATATTTGTCAAAGATTGAGATCATACTAAAACTAATTAATAAAATCAAACTTTGATGCTCCTAATCTCATCAATAGAGTGTAAGACTTTTGCCAGGAATTCACAGACATGGTTATATTTTGATATTTTAATATATTAAAGTTTAATTAGGTTAGAGTGTCTGTAGGTTTACTGAAGTACTTGTTCATTTTGTCCACCTCTGATAACATCGGAGTTAAATAATAAAATAATATGGCCAGTAGATGGCAGTAATATGGCTAATACTCAGTACACAGTATTACTAATTTCAAGTTACTCCATACTATACTCTATAGTAATTGATGGCAAGCAGTGTTTTAAGTATGTAGTGACCCTTATAACACAATTTAAAAAGTATATTTCAAACATAAATGTAATATTATGTGACATAATGTCATTTATTGTGATGCTGATAATGTCTTTTCCCCCTGGTATCTGAAAACAAATTTTGACATTCATCTAACAACAAAATATGTTGATGTGTTTCAGATTGATTGCGATGTTGCCAGACTTATGGATGAAAAAAGAATTGTCACAGTATATTCCTCGATATGGCGACAGGGTGTATGCAAACAACTGGATGGAGTTAAATAGAGAAGAACACAATAAAGAAGACAGAAAACAGAAACTAATTAACAGATTAAGGGAAAAAAATGAGCTTGCCAGCAATTTCAAATCAGAAAAAAAAGTATGGACATGGAAATAAAAATGCTGAAGCAAGTCAAGGAAAATTGAACTTGGCTGGATGCACTACCAAAGCTGCAGCTACAAACAAGTTAGAAGGCCCAAAGGAGGTGGAACACGAGAAATTGTTGTTAAGAAAGAAGACACTGTATCACATGTTCTGGATATTGGAATAAAACTTTTTTTTCCTGAAGGTGAATCAACAAAAGGGAATGCTGATGATTTCAACTTTATGCTCTGTGTCAGTGGCTCAGAAGAACCACTTGAGGAAAACCAGACAATTGGAAGCTTGTATGAGGCAACACGTTACAAAATCCTTAGACTCTACGTGTGTACAAAAGTCAGAGATCAGCACTGTGAACCAAACCAAACCAAAGAGAATGATCTGTCTTTAAAGAGACCCCGATTTACATCCACCCCAGACATAACTCCAAAGTACCTCAGGATGTAGTAATAACGACAGAAGTCAAACTCTGCACTCCCCTCTTCCTACATATGTGAACTCTGATGAAACACTGCTCTCTTCCGATGATGAAGTGGTCTTTCTGGGTAATGATGCTAACTCATCCTTTGACATGGTCTCTGACACACTTGTATACTCACCTCTGCATTTTAATTATGTGGTGACTGACACATTTGTTGAAACAGTTCAGACCGAGTCAGGTTCAGCGTTCATTCCAGAAAACACATATGTTGAAGAGATTCCAGTGACAGAAGATCTGCCTCAGGCAACTGACTCCCAAGAGCCAACAAACAATGAGACATTCTTTGAAAACCCTAGAAACGTGATTGAAAGTGAAACAGTTATAGTTCGCAGAGTTCACTGTGTTAATGACATGATTCAAGCTTTCTCAGACAAAAACATACTAAATGCCAATGTAACATTTAAACGTCTACTCGAAAATGGCGAGGAGGAAGCAGGCATAGGAAATGGAGTGTTCCAAGACTGTCTTACTGAATTCTGGGACACATTTTTTGCAACAAGAACTTGTGGAACAACTTACAAGATACCTACTTTACATCACACGTACCAAGACAGAGAGTGGGAAGCTGTCGCACGGATTTTGGCCATTGGATGGTTGCGCTTCGGTTACTTGTCTATTCAACTAGCACCTCCTTTTCTGAAAGAAGCACTGTCCCTTGCTTCACCAGAATCCAGTCTAATGGATGTGTTTTTCAATTACATTAGCCCAGCAGAGAAGGATGTTTTAAGTGAAGCACTTCAAGACTTCCAAAATGCTGACATGGATGAAGTCCTAAGCGTTCTAAGCAGTCACAACTGATCAGTGCTTCCAAATGAAAACAATCTCCAGAAAATACTCGAAGAAATTGCACATAAAGAGATGGTGCAGCAACCAGCCTTCATAATAAAGTGCTGGCAACCAATTCTGCAATCTATTGGGGCGACCATGACTGCAGAAGAACTGGACAAGATTACTGAAAATCTACAACCAAAGGCAAGAAATGTGGCAAAATCCATTAAGTTCCCACAAAACATGTCTCCATCTGAAACAGTTGTGTCAAATCATCCTGCGATTCATCAGGGAAAGAGACTAGAAGGAGCTTGGTCTTTTTCTCAGATACTGCACAGGGTCCGATTTATTTATTTCCACGAAAATTCAAGTAACATTTAAAGAAATGAATGAGTTTTCAAGAAGGCCCATTGCCCACACTTGTACACAACAACTGGAGCTGGCATGTGACTACAGCACTTATGCAGAATTTAGGGCAGAGTTTTGCTCTGTGTTAAACAGTGGAGTGTGGATAATGGACATATCATAGAGGTAAAAAGTTGAAAGCACCAAATTGATTGTAATGCAATTTTATACATTGCGATGTTAAAATTTCCTGTTCATTAAGTCAAACATTATTATCTGTTCATGAAGTTCCTCTGTTCATGGTTATATAGGGGTTTTCCAATTGTATACGTTTTCTCACAGTAATGTGCACATAGTTAACAGTTAACAGGTTCCATGTTATTGTAGCAAAAAAGCTGCACTTAAATTGTTTTATTAGTAGCAAATGATAAATATTAATGTACACTGTTGTGTACGAAATTAACAAACATTTAAAGTAATGTTTTTGTTTAAACATTGTATGGTGTTCATAAAGTTATGAATAGGAGCAATTTTATTTCGATTGGAATAGTATTTTTTTATAGGGGCAATACAATTTGCCAGAATTGACCAAGACATTTGAATTTTTTATTGTTTTGTTATCATATGTGTTTTTTTTTGCATTTGCATTTGTTGCACTTTAACTTTTATAATACATTTGCACCTGAATTGTTTTATTTGCATCAACTTATGCATATTTTTCTAAACAATTGTGTCCTGAATGTTCATTTTCTAAAAAGTAACAGTGACGTTTTTTTTCACAAAGTTGTATTAAAAGAAACTTTATTGCTATAAAGAATAGTTTTTGCAGCTGTGCTATACTGTTTCTCATTCAGTAGTAAAGTATGTGTACATACAACAGGTAATATTTTTTCCCATTAATACACTCAACAGCTCTCAATAATCTGTTATTTAAGGCATTAATTTGCACACCTGAATTGATTATCTTTCTTCTCAAATGATTTATATTTTTGTACAAAATTGTATGAATGTTTAAATTAAAGTTCTTAAATTTACCTTTTGTTGTAATTATTCTGCAACTGCTTTTATTAGGTCTCAGAGTTTTCAAAAAAGCCAAACTTTATATTACAAAGTTACATTCTTAATTAATAAAATAAAAATAAAATAACATTTAAAAAAGTCAAATCTTACAACATTCAATTCCATATACATTTTATTTAATCTATATACCTAAAAGTTCCCTAACTAGAGGTCGAATGTTTATGTAGAGTCTTAATGCCTCTGTGGCTGTTGCACTTGGCTGTAGATTATTTTCCCCCATAACAAGAACACAGAGGTCATATAAATCGCGATCACAGGGTATGTCTGATTTCCACAGGCAGATATTTTCATGGATAATCACATTCAATCTTCAGCATCTACAGGATTCAAGTAGTCTTTTGATTGATAAAGTTCTGGTAAATTGTACATGAGGAAGGGTTTCCCATGTTGTATGTCTCGACCATTGCTACGTCGGATTCGGTGGTTATTCCACATGTTTACAACGGTGTCCAGTTCGTCCTGAAAACAAAGCATATTAGGCATTTATACAGGAGAACATCCAGTGAATTGGCAGTGTTTACTGGAGCAGTAGAAGTGGGAATGTTAATCGCAAATATCTGGCATATTAAAAGTCTGAGTGTTGCTTTCCCCCTCATTTGTAATATTTTTAATATATACACAAATAAAGATGGAAATAAAATAGTGTTCCAGTAGTTTTATGATCAGTTTAATGTTCATGTGAACAAGGTGCGATATCATCTATATGAATCACACCACCGTGTTTTGCTATGTGGTCACGCATTTCAGCACCAAATAAAACGAACAGCACCTAATCAAATTGCGAATGGATGGGAGATTAATTTTTAAAATGTTAGATGTTAAAGTGTTTTAGATAAATATTAAATGATTAAGATAGTTTAATAGCAGCCTAAACAACTTGAGTTACCTGAATTAATGCGAGAAAACAGAATTGTATAAGGCCTTTATCAGTTGCATCGCCTGAGAAATCACCAGCTGACTGCAGTTCTTTGAATACATCCATCCAGTAACCTGCATTTTGTCGTCTGTAGATACCCCACCAACTTTCTATTCTCTGGTTTGCTTGGCTTGTTCCTTGAAAGACACACGGTCCGTGCACAGTTCCCGTAGAGTCTTCACGAAGAAACTCTTGTAGCCTGTTTACGTGGACATTTTCGGTTCCAAAATCGGATCTGATTATTCGACAACAACCCATTCTTTCAGCAACAGCACGGAAATAATACCCAGCAATTACTCTGGGATTGTTGTTGGTGAAATAAGCTTGCATCCAGATGATGTGCCTCGAGAAACCATCAATGCAGCCGTTAACCGCTATGCCATACGGCTTTAGTTTGTCGTAAGAATCCATGTGCCATAGATAGTTAGGGCCTGGCACTCCATAACATCGCCTCCGCAACCTTCTCCCTCTTCTTTCCGCCACACCTAATGGATCCAGACTTAACTGTATCTCTCTGACCATTGCTCTGGTCAGCCGCAAACCACTCAAACGGCATCTTTCATGCATCATTCGGTACCCATGCAGACGTCCCGGTCCCTCAAGTTGGCTGGCAATGAAATTAACTACACGCTCAGGGTCACTATATTGTCTTCGACGAAAAAGTTGCAGCCCTGACAGCCTCCTTCTCAAGTGTCGGACACTTATGTTTAAGTTGTCAATCACTGACAGACATAGAGCTATTTCAGTTTGGGTGAGTCCCTGAGCAAAGTAAAGCGAACGGATATCATCCATGATGCTGCGATGATGCTGAACATGCGATAGAACATACAGAAATATTATAACGCATGGCCTCTTAGAACTTCCGTAGATGTATGCACGCACGCGGTTAAAGTGTGACTGCGAATTGGGCTACTACTTTGCAAATAGATCAGTTTTTCCATGATTATCAATGTAACTGTATACACTGACAAAAAAGGTAAATTGTTATTTATAAACTTGAGATTTATACTGGGGCACAGCAGATTTATACTGGGGCACGACGGAGTGGCGCTCCATAACACCAGAAGAGGCGCACACTGGCGCAGAGGGTGACCGTCTGCCTTTGTGCGGTGGCTCCGCCCCAGATGGCCACGGCAAATTTAAACCCTGAGTATAATGTAAATGTTGGATGAAGTTTTGACAGAAAAGTACTGGAAATACATGTGGATTGTGGATGTTAATTAATGATAAAACAATTTTAATAAATAGGGCACAGGCCCATACAGAAAGATTTTATTCTTATCACATGTACTGTAGTTTTGTACTCTATTGGCATCTACTGTTGATAGCAGAGTACTCTCTCAATCTATATTTTACAGCTTGTAAATTATTAAGCTTTGTATACGCACCCCCCACAAAAATCCCAATTTAACCCCTGGTAATACTTTGACATCAAGAGTGTGAAATACACACAACACAGAGGTAGAGTGCTTTGGCACTGCTGCTTTGTGCTTTTAAATCCGAGCGTGCTCACTGCATAAGAACACATCTGTACATCAATGTGACAGTAAAATATGACTGTCCTTTGTCCCCTGGAGCTTGAGATTACTTTTAACATTTTTGGCGTCTTGTTGATAAAGTTTGGTGTTAATTGTACGGTTCTCCTAGGAGAAATATGGGTTCATTCACAGCCTTTTTATCTTCAAACCAAAATAGCTTACTTCCTGTTGATCGTAGCTAATGACTGTTTAGAAAGTTGTCTGGCTTGATGAGAACAATATATATACCGGGTTTGGTGACTGTAGGAAAAATGAGCCCCCTCTCTTTTGTCAAAAGGTGGTGCTATAGAGCAGTGGTTTTCAATGGCTGATGTTTGTAAGTGGAGTACACTCGTGTTGCTTTGAGCTTCACTGACAGCACGAGTCGAGAGGTTGATGGCGGATGGTTAGCTATGTGCAAGCGGGAACGAGTAGCAATTCGAACGGAGCAGACTCCAAGTGTTGCTGTTGTGCAGCTTTGGATGAAGATTCAGAAGAATCATTAATGGAGGATAGTAGGCTATGGCATTTACTGAAGTATCTCCAAGGAAGAAAAATAAGAGGAAAAAAAGGGAAATAACGATTAGGAAGTTACCAAAGCGATGAAATTAGGAGCTCTTGATATAATTAAAGAAAAAGCAAATATATGTCAGCAAAAAGAACAAGCTGAGGAAAGTGAATTTAAAGTTATGGTGACGTTTGAAAAGGCTTCAGGAAAGCATCTACATCCAATTGGATTAACTAAGGCAATAGACAAAGCTGTGGGAACAATTGTGCTGGCTAAATGTTTGTGGCAAGGGAAAGCTATAATAATAGTGAAGGACATCGGGAAAAAAATAACTATTAAAAATGAAAGAAATGATTGGAGAAAAGATTGATGTTAAAGAAATTGGAGTAAACAAGTATAAGAAAGGGGTAACATATGGAATACCAACATACATAGATGTGGAGGAAATACAAGAAAACCTTAAAGGAAATAAAGTCATTGGTGCAGAGAGACTGTGTCTAGAGAAGGACACCGAAGCATGAGTATTTTGTTGATTTTTGAAGGGAAAATGCCAGAAAAAGTACAAATGGGTTACATAAATTATCCAGTGAGAGTATACTGTATATACCAAAACCTTTGAGATGCTTTAAGTGCCAACGTATTGGACATGTGGCTGGGGTGTGCAGAGGGAAATTAAGATGTGTCAAGTGTGGGGGAGAGCACAAGTACGATAAATGTACAGAGTCTAACAGATTCAAATTTAAATTTCCAATTTGTTTTACCAGGATATATAACAGTGCGGAAAGATAGAGAAGTGATTGAATGTGTAGTGGTGGAGGTGTTTTATCATGAAGACTCAATTGTTGTTTATAATTATTATAATCCATGTCAAAAGTTTTGTTAAATACTTTGGATAAAATTTTAAAAAGAAATAAGGAAATGTGATGTGGTGATTTTAACGCACATATCTGGTTATGGGGGAGTAATTGTACAGATTATAATGGGGAAATAATAGAACAGTTTATGGATAATAGTTCTTTAGTAAGCTTAAACACGGGGGAAGGTACCAGATATAACATACTAGGGAATACGTTTTCATGTATAGACTTAACATTAATTTCAAATGGAATGGATGAAAAATGGAAAGTATGTAGTGAGAATAATATTGGAAGTGATCATTTTCCTATTATATGTAAAGTGAATGTAAATAACAATGACACTGAATGTTTTTTAAATTGGAAAGGGAAGTATGAGCAAGCAGATTGGACATAATTTAGCAAACATTGTGAATCTTTTAAAGATAGAGTGGTTGAAGACACAGTGGAAATATTTTGTAATTCAATAACAGATTTAATTAGGGAGGCTGCAACGATATATATTCCTAAAAGAACTGTGGGACAAAGGAAGAAAAATATTCCATGGTGGAAGGAAGAGTGCAGTGAAGCAATAAAGGTAAGAAATAAAGCGTTTAATCAATTTAGGAAAAATATGAATGTAAGTAAATGACAATATATAAGAAGGCCAGAGCAAATGCGAGGAGAACAATCAAAAAGGCTAAAAAGGAAGGATTTAGGAATTTTTGTTCTACGATAGGAAAAGATACCCCACTAGACGTAATATGTAATATGTTAAGAAAGATGGCTGGAAAAAAGAAAATATTTGACCAAATTCCTGTGTTAATAGATTATAATAAAGTGGCTACTTCTGATATTGACAAAGCAAATTTATTAGGTAAAGTGTTAGAGAATGTACACAAAATAGAACTGGGAGAAGAATATATTGAAAGAAGAGATATTATAAAAAATAATCCAGATATTATGAAGATGAGAGATAATAGTAATATGTGTATGGACCTAGAATATACAATGCCAGAACTAAAAATAGCTTTACGAAATTGTGCAAATACTTCCCCTTGTTGTGATAGAGTAAGTTATATAATGTTGAAATATTTACCAGAGACTGTGTTAATGTTATTACTTAAATTATATAATAAAATATGGTCAGGAGAAATTCCAAAGGTATGGAAGCAGGCTATAGTTATACCAATTATTAAACAAAGTAAAAGTCCAACAAATCCAAGTAGTAATCGCAAAATTGCGTTGATATCAAATTTAGGTAAAATGTATAATTGGATGTTGACATTTTTATTAGAACGAACATTTGTAGTGAATGTAGGGATGTGTCAATCACAGATTTTTAGAGCAGAAAATGGTATTCCTCAAGGGAGTGCTGTAAGTCCAATCCTTTTTTAATATAATGATTAATGATATTTTTGACAAACTAGAAAATGGAGTGAGATGTGCTATGTACGTAGAAGATGGCGCTATTTGGAAGAGAGGTTTGAATAAATGTATCTGCTAGTATTCAAGCAGGCATTAAAAAGGTGTCATGACACACGACGTATGAGACTCAAGTGCAGGGGTAAACAGAAAGACTTTATTAACAAAAGGCAAAAACAAACAAAAAGCAGAGTCCAAACACAAAATAGTCCAGGTGGTAAAAGGCACACAGTCCAAGGGGAGAAACTCGACCTGGAAGATTCACAGAGAGAGAGCAAGAAAACCCCTCAGGAAGAACGACACAGCTGTAGAGATCTGGTACAGGGAAATACATCCACCCGACTTACTCACAAGGAGAGAATCCGAAGTACTCCGTGCGGAGATGCGTGTTCGATAGAGGTGAGGTGCCTGACCACCGAAGAGAGACGAGATCCGGAGCGCCAACGGGAACTGCAGGGTAAAATAAACCATAAACAGAGGAGGCGCGGGAAAAAACTATGACAGAGCAGGACAAAAGGCTGAGGCTGGAATATACTGTGACTAAGACAGTGACAAGAACAAGGCTTTAAACAGAGCTAGACACGCTAGTCTGAGCCAGTCAGCATACGCTAAAGACAAGCAATGGTCTGACACAATACAAGAGAACATGAGGGATTAAATAGGGAAACGGGTTGCAGGTGAGATAGATAGAGGTAATGAATAACTAATGGCCAGGACGATCTACAGGTGAATAGCGTGATGAGGTGATGAGAAACCGGTGAGGGGAAAGCCTGATGGGGAGACATGGGGGCGGGGTAATGACATAGACACCGAGCGCATGGTGAACTGTCAAACCAACACTCGCATGCACTCGACAAAAAACACACCTCCGCGCCAGACAAAGACCTGCCGTGTCCAGGGTCACGACAGTACCCCCCCAAAAGCGGCATGTTGCACGATCAGAGAGGGGGCTCACATCTCCGGTGGAAGTATTCCATGATCAACGACCGATCCAGGATGTCACGAGACGGTACCCAGCACCTCTCCTCTGTGCCATAGCCTTCCCAGTCCACTAAGAACTTAAAACCCAGACCACGGCGACGCACATTCACCAGTTTCCTGACGGTGTAAGTCTGGACTCCATCCACAAGGCTTTGGGGAGGGGGACAACTGCTGGCCGGATTGAGACGGGAAGTGATGGCAGGCTTAACCCTGGAAACATGGAAAAGAGGGTGAACTTGACCAAGTCTAGGAGGAAGCTTGAGCCGGACAGCCACTGGGTTGACCATCTTAGTGATGCGGTATGGCCCAATAAACCTGGGCGCCAGCTTACGAGAAGGTACCCAGAGAGGAAAAAGCAAAGAGTTCCTGTGAAGGAAACAGAGGAGGTTGATAACCCATCAAACCTTTAAATGGGGACATACCTGAGGAGGAGACGGGGAGGGAATTGTGGGCGTACTCGACCCAAGAGAGATGCTGGCTCCAGGAGCTGGGATTCTGAGACGTCAGACAGCGGAGTCTCCGTTCGAGATCCTGGTTGGCTCGCTCACATTGCCCATTGGTCTGGGGGTGAAAACCTGAAGACAGACTCACAGAGGGGATGGGAAGAGGGCAAACCACACCAGCCGGATGACGATGGGATGGCTTACATTGGGCGCAGACGGGGCAAGCCAATACGAGCTGTCTGATGTCGGTGGAAAAGGAGGGCTACCAAAACCGCTGACGTACGGACGCCAGGGTTCCCCAAAGTGATACTCCTCCAGGACCCCAGTTAAATCGGCAGCTTCGACCTGAAACACAGGAGACACAGAGACAGGAGAAGGAGCAGGACCAAGACAAGACACGTGACAGAAAGGACTCCAAGCTAAAACAGAATTATTAGCCCAATCCATATGAGGGTTATGCTGTGACAACCAAGGATGCCCTAATATGATGGGAGTATTGGGGGAGTCGAGGATGTACAGCTTTAACCGCTCACAATGGTTACCCGAAAGAAAGAGGCTTACGTGAGGGGTGACATGGGTGATGGAGGTGAAGGGATGTCCCGTTAGCGTCCAGACTGAAATGGGTTGGGGGAGGATTATAGCTGGGATCCTCCACTTGCGAGCCGCGGAGGCATCGATGAAGTTCCCCTCAGCGCCGGAATCCACCAGGGCAAGACCAGTATGGGAGACACCATCGATGAACAGTCGAAACGTCAGCTGGGTACGGGAGGCCGGAGAGGAAAAGGGAATGGCACCCCCTCGAACTCTCCGATCTACAGGTGGGTGGAGGCGTTTAGTGGACACTGCAGCACCTGGTGGTCGGGTTTGCCGCAGTAGAAACATAGCCCCTGAAAGAGATGTTGCTGCTTCTGAGTAGAAGATAGACAAGATCGGCCAAGCTGCATAGGCTCTGCCTCCGGAGGAGAGATGGCGGGAGGAGTTGCAGTGTCTGCGTCCCAAGCGCGCCAAGAGGTGGGGGAGGGTCGTCGACGGCGACGGGTGTTGATGCGGCACTCCACACGCAGGCATAAGTTGGTGAGTTCCTCCAGGTCTCGAGGAGGGTCAAGGGCGGTGATCTCGTCTGCAATAGCGCTGTTGAGACCATCGAGAAACCGTGCACGCAGGGACCCCTCGTTCCAGTCACAGGCGGCCGCCAGCGTCTGGAACCGAACAGAATAATCCGTAATAGATCCTCTGCCCTGAGGGATCCGTAAGAGCTGGGCGAACCCTAGGTTTTTTTTATTGTTTGTTATGTCTTATTTTTATTAAATGAAGTATTTGAGGATCAGGACTGCACAAGAGCAATGTACAGTAGGTGGCGTTATGCACAAAGGGTGTAGTGCGCCAAAAAACTAAAGAAGAAGAAGAAGAAGTGGTTTTCAATCCTGGTCCTGGGGGACCACTGCTCTGCACATTTTGTACGTCTCCCTTAACTTGTACGCTTACTTCAGTTCATGGATCTCTCCCACAACGATCTGATGATTTAAGTCAGGTGTGTTAGATAAGGGAGACATGCAAAATGTGCAGAGCAATGGGTCGTCAGGAACTAGTTTGAAAATGACTGCTCCAAGGCCATTTATGAGTTTTTGCCAGTGTCTAACTATCATCTGATGTGTGTGTCCATTTTCATGCAATTATAAGCATGTTAAGTGCTTTAAAAACAACTGTAGAGTTATTGAAGTTTGACACGTTGCCATGGCAACAGTATTTAAGATATCAATAATCCTTTTTCAGTTTCACATCTGTTGTGTTTTGACATTGTGCAGGTGATGTGTTAAGCAAATCAGGTAAAAAATGAAAAAGGCTGATATCAAAGCTCTTAAGAAATGATACTTCCTGCAGCCAGTTGGTGGTACTATAACTTTGACTCATAATAGTCATTTCTATGTTTTCGGCCTCATACAACGTACAAACGTCTTACTTTTAATAAAAATCTAACAATAAACTTCCTGTTTCTCATTTCTCGTCAAAACTTGCCTCACCAAGGCTAAACCGTTCGAAATATCAATATTTGGGGAAAATATCTAATTGCGACTTTTTTTTACAGACATTACGATTGCGATTTGATTAGCGATTAAAACCATTACAAAATTCCTTTTGGAGTACGTTTTGGGCATTATTCAAATATGAATTACTGTTGTTCTATTGGTTCCCAGCTGCCAAATTACATCACATCAATAGAATCCAAATACCAGTGTAAATTTTATAGTTTCCATTAAAACAAATACAACTTCCATTATAACCCTTAAATCCATAAAATGCTCCGCCTTCACGCAATGACGCTGTACCGGGGAGGGGGCGTGGCCAGCTGGAAATGCGTTTTCAAGTCCACATTGAACTTTGCAACACCCAACGCGCTGTGTGTAAATTAAAATGAAATCCCAAATATTCAACCTGTTAATGTTAATGCTTTAGGGAAAATAACATTTGAATTTTCATTTTGCTACAGTTTTGCTTGATTATCTTAAAAATATATCATCGATCCGGGGAATGCATTTTCATTTTAATTTTGCAACTTAAAGAGCGTTAAAAGTATCAATTTAAATAACATGTTAAAACTAGTGTATGAACTGACAAATGTACTTGATGTAATTTAATTTTTATTTTCATTTTGCACATATGTGTCACGGTTCGTCAGGGAACACTCGAAACACGCAGATAATCAAACGGGTTTTCTTAAATCCACGGAGAACACAGGGAAAAGCACAACACCAAACAATAATGTCCAGAGATGGTGATCAGGTGAGACGAGTGCCAAGGATTATGGGTAGTGTATAGTCCAGTGATGGAAGCAGGCAGACAGTGAATTGTTACAACATGTTATTTAAAATGTATATTTAAATACACAATTGCATTGTCATTTTACATACTGCATTGCCATTTTGCGTATTGCATTTCAAATTGAAAATAGCAACCAATATGCTTCCATAGGGTGCCAAGCCCAACGGCAGGAAAACAATAGGGTTCTGCACCTATGGTGCTCGGACCCTAATAATCCTTAAGAGAACAAGAGGGCCCCTAATAATAGTTAACAAAAGTTAAGTACGAAAGAATCGACACATATGACTGAAACAAATGATCACCATATGAAGACTATGAATCAAGATTCTATTGAGGATGGATCGGGGATAACCATTGAGAGGAATTGGATTCGCCCAGATTTGCCAAGCAGATGCACATGGACACTTGGTGGCCCAACCACAGAGTCGCCCCACAACCACTTCCAAAAGTAAGCTCAGACTCATAAAATTAATATTTGTCGTTTAGCAAGAGAGGATTTGTATTGCCCTTTCCAGGTGGATGCTGCACACTGTGGTGGTTGTGGAGAGACATTTACATTTAGTCATTTAGCAGACCCTTTTATCCAAAGCGACTTAAAGAGTTTAGGGAGCAATAAGCGATATGTCATTCAGGAGCCATAATACAGTAGGTGCCAATACAAAGTTACTGGTTTTAACCAAAGCTAGACCACTACCTGTTGAGAGAAAAGGTTAGTGTTTTTTTTTTTTCATTTGTCTGTCATGTATTCACAGAAGAGATGGGTTTTAAGTAGTTTTTTTAATGTCGTAAGAGATGTGGTTGACCGGACGGAGTTAGGAAGAATGTTCCACCAAGAAGGAGTTGTGAATGAGAATGAGCGGGAATATGAGAGACCCTCCTCATATGATCGTAAAGTGCTTTGGGTGTACAGCAATACACAATAAGTGCTATATAAATGCCTCATTCATTCATGTTGTAAGCTTTGTTTAAAACGTTTTCAAAAAAATTTATATGAGTCCAAATCAAACTAAGAAGTAAATTGCAAAGTCACGCAGTAAAGAATTATGACTCCTAGAAGGTATTTAAAGAAACTTATTGTGTGGTAATCCAGTAGTCCAGACACATTTCTCAACATTTTAAATCAAGACACATGTTGATACAAAGAAGAAATAAAAAAAATCTGCCAATGGTATGAGAAAAATAAACTGTTCTTCAATTTTCTTAACTACAAAGTTTATTTTTCTCACCCTATTGGCAGATGTTTTGCTTGTTTAAATTTCCCTAATTCTTATAGGATGGGTTGCACCAACAAGGATTAGGCTTAAATGTTGCACCAAACTGTAAACCTTGTTTAAAAATAATCAGATTTTTATATAAGCTATCATTTGATCCAGGTTTTAATTTTACAGTAAGTCTATATTAATGTCACGAGTAGTAGGCAGAAGAGAATGTCCATACAAAGAGAACTCCAAAATAAGATATATTTAATAGATAATCCAAAAGAAAACCAGGAACCATGAGCAAAACACATTAACATAAACAATACTGGACAAAGAACTAAGGAACACACAGGGCTTAAATACATAGGGAAGACACTCAGGGAAAACAGAATCAGGTGCGGGACTAATTAACCTGGCCTGGAGGGCGCCGGCCGCTCTGGGAGGCCTGGAGGGCGCCGGCCGCTCTGGGAGGCCTGGAGGGCGCCGGCCGCTCTGGGAGGCCTGAGGGCGCCGGGAGGCCTGGAGGGCTCTGGGAGGCCTGGAGGGCGCCGGCCGCTCTGGGATTTCTTCATCTGTGTTTAAAATAAAGTGGTGCAACTCAATTTGAATTAAAATAAAACTAGGATCAACAAACCCTAGATTAGCTCTAAACTCTGTTTACTTATCCTTGCTGGTGCAACTGTAGTGAATTTTCTTTGCGTGTTCTGAAGAATTATTCTTGAGTCTCCAGTTTTGATACAAAAGCCACTTTATTAATGGAGTAGGATTGCAATGTCACTCTCTCTCTGGTCTTGGAAGAACCCTTATAGTGTGCTAAACACACACACACATACACACACAGAGTCAACCTGAGTTATATGAGACCCCCAATATAATGTAAAACAGATGTGTTTTACTCCCCCGGCCCACATATTGGTTCCTTTGTGTCAACCAACATTTGGCCTCCCAGATAAGAAACTTTTAAAATGACCTTATAATAGTAACATAATAACAATTGTATACATTATTCGTCTATATTTTAGCCAAAAATATCTTCAACACAACCCACCCATATATTCTTTAATAAAACAAGATTAAATATCTTAGGTCATTTTTCTTGCCAAGAAAATGTATCTTGATTTAAGAATATTAAGATAATTGTACAATAAAACAAGACAAAATACTTTATTTTGCAGTGTAGTAATGGCTCAATCATGTAGTCACTTCTGTTATGTTATGAACTTTTGGTTGGTTTGGGGTTGACATTTCCCATAATGTGGTAATGTGTGTCACCTCAATGTGATGTGATCCTTTTTTCTCACAGGACAAAGACCCCCAGTATCCTCCCCAACATCCTTAGTAAAGTCGGAGACACCCCACTGGTTCGCATGAACAAGATTGTGAAAGCGTTTGGCCTTAAGTGTGAGCTCTGTAAGTATCGTAATGTAGGTGCACATTGATTTAATGAAGCATGTTTTTGTAAAAGTGTGCTATGAGGACGTTATTGTGTGAACATGTAGAGGAACTTGTAAGTGGCATGTGTTGGTATATGTGGCTGGGTGGGGGAGCTGTGTTTAGGCAGCATAAAGGGTTGTTATGAGGAATGCAGGTGTTGAACTGCAATTTCTTACTATGCATTTTTGTCTCGTTTTCTAGTACAAATATCTAAAACGTTTTAAATTGAGACACATTTACTTACATTTACTACATTGAAGTTTATTTTTCTTATTCTGTCTGCAGTTTTTTTGCCTGTTTTAAAAATAAAAACAAAAATGCTTTGTAAGAAATTCCTTTTTTGCAGTGAAGCTCATGGATTGCACATAATCATTACAAAGAGTACATTAATGCACTGTAAAAAATGAATGACCTTATACAGAAACTTAAACATCAGAATGAATGTTGAATGTTTTACAGTTGTTCCACAGAGAAACAACAGTATACCGGTGTAATCAGCTGACTATGTCTGCCACACCATTTATCATAAAAGCACCAAAAGTACTTTCAGCGAAGTTTTGAAATGAAGTAGTTTAGTTACACTCTTCTTACAATCTTCTCTGCGTTATTTCAGTGGCGAAATGTGAGTTCTTCAATGCCGGTGGCAGTGTGAAGGATAGAATCAGTCTGCGCATGATAGAGGACGCTGAGCGTGATGGTGTTCTCAAACCTGGAGACACCATCATAGAGCCCACTTCAGGAAACACAGGTGTGTGTCTGTGTGCCATATTGCATAAAAAATACTAAATGGTTACTTTTGTTAATTACAAAGTGCCAAAATATTACTATGATGCTTTAGGGGTAGGGAAATGGAATTTACAGTTTGTACAGTATACAAATCATTCTCGTCTATGGAGAGTCCTCCTTAACCACGTTTACAAGTGTGTGCGTGTAAAAGTGTGTGAAAGTTTCTATTCACAGTATTTAATGCTGTTTATTGCTGAGAAGCCAAGACTTCTTTGTATTTGTACTTTAGACATGGAAATGGAAATACTAAGGCTTTGTTTACACTGTCACAAAAATCCGATTTTTGTGCATATCCGATTCGATGTGTGTGTCCCATGGCGCTCTCTCGTTTTTTGCTATATCTGATTTGGTTTCTATTCATTGTTGAAATGTATGTGTGTTGAAGTTGCAGACCGACCGGTGTATGACATTGGAGTGTGAGCACTGCAAAAAATGACTTTCTTACTTAGTCTTTTTTTCTTATTTTCCAGTAAAAATGTCTAAACATTCTTGAATCAAGAAGCAAAAAAAGTCTTGTTTTTAGTAAAAAAATATGCCATTTCAGTAAATTTGTACTTAAAACAAGCAAAAAAATCTGCCAATGGGGTAATTAAAATGTTTCTTACCCCATTGGCATTTTGCTTGTTTTAATTCACACATTTTTGCAGTGAGAGAGTGATTCCTCAGCACACCTTGCTCTGTGTCGCTCTCGCAGTATGGTGATCTCTGTCATAAGCTGATCAGTCTGAGCAGTGCTGTGTAGCGTCGAACAGGGATGCTCTCTCTAATTTAAAAGCACAACCGCTAGGTTTCACACCATGATGTGAAAACAGCAGGGTGTCATGCCAGCAGGATTAAAACACCTTTTATTGCAAGGATAGGCCTACAACAACACAACCATAAAATATAAACTGTCAAACAAGACTGACAGATCATCAAAAATCCAGCCTAATTTGATTGACTGGTCAAAAAACTTGCCTGGGAGAGTAGGAGGACAGTCACACTTTGATAAGACTGCAAACCTCAAGTCTCAATTCACTCATTTGCATGATACAAGCAATTAAACAAGGAAACAACACTCCTAGAAGAAAAACCCACATAAAACATTATTTTATCTCTCTCTAATTTACAAACACAAACTTCTTTCACAAATAGGCTATAGTTAAATCAAACAGGCTGAAAACACACTGTTTGATTAGGGGGTGATGATGGGGTGTAGGTAGTTAGCCCTCTGTAGGAAGGGCTGGGGGTCAGAGGAGTCCCCAACAACAGCCAGAAAACATGATTATACTACTAGCGTTAAATAAGACGTGACAACTCAAAGGTCTTCTGTAGCGGTAACTTAACTTTGTGGTGACGCAGTTTTATTCTTATAAAAAATAGAATTTTCGAATAGCATTTTTTATATTAGAATAGTTATTGCGGATCCAATATTCAAATATATCCCTATTGCAGACGTGCTTAGAAAAATGTGCGCGCTGAACCGCATGCGCTCCCGAAATGTGAATCGCCCCTAATCTACCTGCTGCTGAAGCGTGGTATGCTTTATTCAGTGCTCCCATCTCCTCCAACAGACAGACAACAACACTGCTACCTTGTATCTGCAGAGACATCTGACGTGCTTACGTTTCAACGTGGTTTTTCACTTGGTGCAAGAACATAAAGCTACCAATCTGAGCATTCAGACTGAAACAGATTTACAGAAATGCGATTTGAATAGGATTTCAAAACAAATATGAATTATTATTAAACATATTCATGTGATTTTTTGCTGTTCACACTTGCTTAATGTGGTAGGAGTTCAATGGGATAAGCACAAAAATCGGACTTGAACTGACCATCTGACTGTAGAAAAGACCAGTTCAGCTAGTTCTCAGCCACACAACTCGCAGCAACAAAAACGTATAAGTAAATACGTTAAGGAACTGTTACATGCAGTCTCCACATAAATTGGACAATTAATGTTCAGGGATGTTCACCCAGTTTGTGTAAGGGTTAGGTTTGAGGGTAATGCGTTGAAAGTATGCGACTTTGTACAAAAGCAATGGAAGTATATTAGATGTCCTCACTAAAACAGTGAATCCAACCTATGTGTGTGCCCAGGTATTGGACTTGCTCTGGCAGCAGCAGTCAAAGGTTATCATTGCATAGTTGTCATGCCTGAGAAAATGAGTATGGAAAAGGTGATTTTATTAAGATAAACTGATTTCATGATTTTGTTAGTGTGTGTGGTTCTGTGCATATTTTTTGAATGTGCCATACTACCAGGTGACGTGCTCCGTGCTCTTGGTGCAGAGATTGTTCGAACCCCTAACTCTGTCCGCTTTGATTCTCCTGAGTCTCATGTGGCCGTGGCTTGGCGTCTGAAAAATGAGATTGCAAACGCCCATTCTGGACCAGTGCCGCAATCCCAGCAACCCACTGGCTCACTATGATACCACTGCAGAGGAGATTCTGGAGCAGTGCGATGGTAACAACAATATTAGGTTCTTGATCATTTACTCTCTCCTGACTGCTCCAATCACATGTTGATTTCATGTTTAATGTTTGCTATCTGTAGGTAAAAATAGACATGCTGGTGGCTGGAGTTGGCACTGGTGGTACAATCACTGGTATTGCCCGCAAGCTGAAGGAGAAATGCCCTAATATCAAGGTGATTAATGCCTGTATTCTCTTTAAATAGAAATAGTGTCACTGATTTCTGTAAAGTGTCATAAAATACTGAAATATCTTTAAATATACAGTTACAAAGAAATGTCCTATATGATAAACTTTATTATTTGTTATATTTTGGTCTTTTTATGACATTGCAAGGTACCCCACGATCCACATGCAACTTGTTGTTCAAATCATTATTAGAATATATTGATGATAGAGTAAGAATATTTCTTGTGACATCTTCTCGTCTCAGAAATCCACTTTTGTCATTGAACATTAGGCAGCATGAAGCCAGCTGTGTTGTTTAGCCGCAGGGCTTTTAAAACTGGTTTATCCACTTTCATCTGCCCTTGAATGAACTAACCTGCATTTCAGAGACAAAAGAAGGAAATCTCTCTAAGCTGATTAGATTTTAGCCAAAAGATTTTAGCTTTAGCCAGGAAACTAATCATTACTTATAAGAAATTCACAGCTTAACATTACTTTGCATTTTTACATCTGTATTCTGTAACAATTGTCTGTTTCATTGTCCCTCAGACTGTTGGTGTGGATCCTGAAGGCTCTATTGTTGCTGAGCCAGAGGAAATTAATAAGATTGATAAAACTCATAATAAGATGGAGGGCATTGGACATGACTTCATCCCCACTGTTTTGGACAGATCTGTAAGTGTGTATATACAAAACAGTCCTCGATGCAATTAAAACAAGGTCAGAAATGAACTTTTCTATTAAGGGGCACAATTTGCCCTTTAGAAGCGATTTCGAAGGGCAATTTTTATCTTCATTAGGACAATTTTCCCAAATACCTTATCAAACATTAATTCATAGTATTTTATGTCAAATACTTAAATTTAGTCAGTTAATTCAACCAACAAGAATAGTATATGGACCGTAAATTATTATCTGCATCAACAAAAGCCATCTTTTAACTGCATCTGTCATTGCTTATTAAAAGACTCTTTTAATGCTGCTCAAATGTGACACACAGTCAGAAGGCAAAACACAGATCACAATGAGCAGAAGGGGTTCATAGAATCAGCAGGTTACAGGTAGTACCTCCACAGGTAAGTATAATCCAATAGAGAAACAGGCCCACGCCTACACATCCTCAGATACTGTAAGTAAATGCAAAGGGTACATGGCTAACAGGTAAGTAATTCCACAGGAAAGGAGAAACTAAAGACAGACAAAAAGTCACAAACTTGCTAACTAACAACAAGACCTGACAGTGAGTGTGAACATAATGAGTACGCTGTAATGTCAGGTGTGAGTAAATAAAAAAACCAGAGAGGGTGTACAGGTGAATCTGGTGGTGAGGTCTGATACCTGGCTCTGTAACAGAACCCCCCCCATGGGTTGCCCCAGCAGACCAAAACCAACCGGGGCCAAGTTTACAGCAGGGCAGTGTAGACGGATGTCCCTGGTTGAAAGACCTTGTCCCAGTCCCAGTGTGCTGGTAGCCGAGCATTCACTGAAAGGTTGTGAGTCCAGTGGAGGTTTGATGCAGAGATTTATGTGCGTACACACATGTCAGAGTATGTTGGTGTTCATGACAATAGGTATCTACCAGTTTTTTTTGTGGGTGATATCCCAAGGTGAAACTGACAGTTACTCCCAAGAGGCTGAAGAAAGCTTTCCACACACAGGAGATGAATGGTAATGGATAGCTGACATAAGGGGATGAGTTTACATGCCTTGGAGAAGCAGTCTACAATAACCAGCATGCAGGTGAAGGAGTCTGATAATGGAAGATCAGTGTTAAAGTCCACTGCTATGTGTGACCAGGGGAGTTGTGGCAGGGGCATGAGCTTTCCCTGAGGGAGGGAACTTTAGCCATGGCACAGATTGGGCATTCCTTTACGCACCGAGAGACATCATTCAATTCTAATATGCCAGCAGTATTTATTGGTAAGGAGCGAGAGGGTCTACAGGCTGCCTGGGTGGCCTGAGTCCATAAGAGGTATGTGCATGTCTGGTGGAATGTAATATTTCCCCTCAAGACCTCATGGCAGAGCAGGTTCGCTGTGCAGTGCTTCCTCAATTTGCTGCCTGATAGCCCATTGAATGGGCAGAGATTGACAGTGATTAGAACATTTGCGATGATGAGAACGCTGGATTTGGAGATAATTTGAAACTGATATATGGAGCTGTCCCAGCGCTAAAAGATGCCGGACATGAACCGCATGCGGTGAGTGAAACTGATGTCTGTGTTTTTTGTTGCAATGGGTGCGCACGTGCTTTAGTTCAGCCTACCCCTGCACGCGCCGTATGCTTTCGGAAATAATCGTACAGCTGTATCTATCTTTTATAAATGTGATCAAGCTAAAAACTCTTCAAAGATACAAAGTATGCATTACTACTCTATAGGTACTCAAGATTAATATGAGATATGATAATATAATATGAGGCCTTTAAAAGAGTTTCAGTGGAACCACTGGTTCCCGTCTGAAGTGCCTCAGACAGTTCAGCACTGACTGGACAAGCTTGTTGGTGAGGCGCACAGTCATGAAGACAGAGTCGAGTTCCCTACCGAGATAAGTGCTGTTCTGCATGGGGGAGAGCTTGCTATTGTCCCAGTTGACCCGGGGCCCAATGTGGTATAAGTGCCGAAGCACGAGATCCCGGTTCGTAGACAACAGATCTTGTGAGTGAGCCAAGATAAGCCAGTCGTCGAGATAGTTGAGGATATCTGGCGTAGATGAAGCTAATGCAGCAATATGTGAAACTTGTGACAGTCTGATGTTACAAGCAAGTTTAGATCTTGCGCCCTGTTTAGGCCACCGGTTTGTGTCCTAAGTTACATTTATTTGCATCTTTACTGCAGGTGTCACTGTATGCTGAGAGGGTACACGGCGAGGCTTAGCTGTGTGTTCCATCAGGGATGGCAGTACCTTAAGTAACTTTGTTTTGAGAACTGCAATCTTTTTTTAGAAGTGTGTGGCAGTTTGAGCTGCAGGTGGATGTTGATTCAGAATGCATTCTTACCTGTTTGACATTTACATTTAGTCATTTAGCAGACACTTTTATCCAAAGTGGCTTACAGATGAGATAAACAATGGAAGCAATTGGAACAATATAAGGACAAGAAAAAGCAATAGTGCAATAAAGATACTAGTCTCATAAAGCCTACCACAGTATACAAAGCTACGTTTATTTTTTTGAAAGAGTGGAAAAGAGATAGAAGTCAGAACTGATCGGTCAGGTGTTGATGCAAGGGATGTGTTTTCAGGCGATTCTTAAAGATGGCTACAGAATCTGCTGATCTTGTAGTAAAGGGCAGATCATTCCACAAATGTGGATCCGAGCCAGAGAAGGAATGTGAGAGAGATTTTTTACCTTTTTGGTTTGGCACCACAAGAAGTTGTTCGTTTGCAGAGCGTATGGATCTGGCGGGTACATAAGTCTGCATTAGCGAGTGAAAATAAGGGGGTGCCAAATCAGTGGTGGTTCTGTAGGCCAGGAGGAGAGACTATAATTTGATGCCAGCGACTATAGGGAGCCAATGTAACTTAATGAAGAGAGGAGTGAAGTGTGCTCTCTTCGGTTCATTGAAGACCACTCTTGCCGCTGCCTTCTGGGTCATCTGTAGAGGTTTAGTTTTTTGAAAGCTGGAAGTCCAGCCAGTAGCACATTGCAGAAGTCCAGTCTGGACAGAACAAGAGCCTGGACTAGGGCTTGCGTAGCATGCTCAGATAGGAAAGGTCTAATTTTCCTAATATTGTAGAGGATGAATCAACGGTTTACATTCAGGAACATGTCACAACAACAAGTTAACAACAACAACGTTTATGAGTTTATGCTGTGACCCTAGCATACGCATAAAAAGTTCGGGTTCAGTCAATCGTGATGAATGTAAACACAACAGCCTACTACTTAGATCAGATTGCTTTATGTTGTTTCCAGGCGCACCGTTAAAGAATGCAGCACGCACGGTTCCCCGGAAACCAATCGGAGGACAACTTCGAACTCGCTAAAGTGTTTCCAAAAAAGTGCAGACGTTCAGCCAACAGTCCGTGGGAGTGATGTCTGAGGCTGAGACTAACTCTTTACTCATACTACTAACATTGATTAAATAAACTGGTTACTTTGTCACTTACGTGTGTAATTTTCTTTATTTACACACAGTAATGAGTGTGCAGTCAAGAATGCCATGTCAGGGAGGGAAGAATGAAAAGAGAGAGAGCAAAAGGAAGGAAAGGCAGGAATTCATAGGAGGGGAAGTTGATGTAGCATCTCTACTGGATGCGGCGTGATGCGACGCAACAAATGCCTTTGTTTCATTGTCTTGTCTTGTCGTAGTCGGATGTGGTGTAGACAGGGTGTCATTTAAGAATCAGCATTAGTCTATCTCTCTCTCTTGGCCCTAGTTAAAGCAGGCTACAACAAAAAATGGTTTGATAGTTTCAGTTTAACATACAGGTGATTATTGTAAACTATAAAAAGCTTCATATAAGGAATCTGATTTGTTTTGTTTTTAGGTGGTCGATAGTTGGTATAAGTCCACAGATGAAGAGTCTTTCGTCATGTCTCGTATGCTTATCAGAGAAGAGGGTCTCTTGTGTGGTATGTCTGGTACATCTTTTATGCTTGATATGTGGGATATTGTGTGTAGATAAGCTCTTTTTTGTTTCGTTTTATTTTAGGTGGAACTTCAGGCGCGGCCATGTGTGCAGCAGTGCATGAAGCTAAAGAGCTGAAAAAAGGCCAGCGCTGTGTGGTGATCCTTCCCGACTCCATCCGCAACTACATGTGCGTTTCAGTGTTCCCAGCAGTCTAATGTGCTTAGCTTAGCTAATGTAAATGTGTATTATGTTTTCTGGTGGATTAAAGGAGTAGTTCACACCAAAATTTTAATTCTGTCATCATTTACTCACCCTCTTGTCATGTCAAACCAGTATGACTTTCTTTATTCTGCAGAATACAGAAGAAGATATTTTGAAGAATGCTGGTAACAGAAAACTGATGGTCCCCATTAATTCTGTGACCATACTATAGAAATCAATCAGAATCAGTGGTTTTCGGTTACCAACATTGAGATACTGTTAGAATAATGTGCAGGATATAATGCTTTGTTTGCTTTGGTAATGCTAAATGGTTTCTTTCTCCCCAGGTCTAAATTTCTCAGCGACAAATGGATGTGTGAAAAGGGCTTTCTGAGAGAGGAAGATCTGGTTAACAAGCCATGGTGAGCAATGTTGTACATGATCTATGTAGTACACATGTTAACTGAAGGAAGACAGCTTGCTATTTACAAGCTAATTTAATTTAAAGAAAGTGTCAATGATTGCTCTAAACTAAAATATAATTATGTTTGTAAATGTAAACAAACTCTCTCCTAAATTACACCATGTGAAGGTTTGTAAGTGCTACATTTTCAAAAATGAGCAAACAACTCTGTTGAAAAAAACAGCATATTGTGGCGAACCACAAGTAGGAGGAGACATTCACCAAGGTACTGTACCTTTAAGAGAGGGAGGGGTGATGAGTAGTTGTGTGTTCCGGTTTTTGGTGTGCGTGTGTTTTCTTTGTGTCCGCACTTGCTGTTCCGAGTGTATTTATTAAAGTGGAGTGTAAAGCTGTCTCGACGCATCTTCGTCTCCTGTCTCATCATTTATTACTCCACAAGTGGTGACCCCGACGCGAGTAGGATACGGCTGAATCATGTCACACCGCGACGGTAATGAAAATGCTGCTGCTAGCGGCGCGGCTAATGTCGGTGCTACCTGCGCCGCCGCCGTCAAATTACCGGATTTTTGGCAGCATAACCCACGGCCGTGGTTTCAGCACATCGAGGCTCAGTTCCAGCTGAGAGGCATAACGCAGGACGTTACGAAGTATTTCCACGTAGTGGCGGCCTTGGATGCCTCGACGACGGCCAGGGCTATGGCGCTGTTGGAGGCTCCTCCGGCTGACGGCAAATACAACGCACTCAAAACGTTCTTGTTAAAACTTTTTGAACTGTTGGAGCTGGAGAAGGCAGACCGCCTGCTGTCTCTGAACGGCCTTGGCGACGGTAAGCCGTCCGAGTTGATGGAACGGATGTTAGCTGTTCTGGGCGCGGCGGATCCCTCGTTCCTTTTCGCGCATGTTTTTCTGCGGCAGATTCCGGTGCCCGTGCGCACCGCGCTGGCCAGTTCAACCCTCCCTTCCTCCAGAGACTACCGGGCGCTGGCTGTGGCAGCGGACAGGATTTTCCTCGCCAACCGACAGCAGTTTGTCCATGCACTGTTGCCTCCCCATGACATGTCTGCCCCGCTTGGCTCCCCAGCGGACGACCTGGACACTGCAGCTGCCGTGACGGCCCGCCGACAGCGCGGGCGGGTGGTGTTATTACCATTCCAGGTTTGGGGCCAAGGCCAAGCAGTGTCGCCAGCCTTGCAGTTTTAGAGCCCTGGGAAAAGCCAGGGCCGGCGCTCATTAACGGCTATGGGCGCTGGCCGTGACTGCAAGCTGTTGTTCATCACCGACACCTTGTCCGGCCGTCGGCTGCTGGTTGATTCTGGGGCTCAACGCAGCATCTTGCCCGCGACGCCTGTTGACACTATGGCTGGCGGGTTTGGCCCCCCGATGGACGCCGCCAACGGCACACCCATTCGTACCTATGGCACGAGGTATGTGGAAGTGTGTTTCGGCGGGCGGCGTTTCGGCTGGGATTTCGTAATGGCCGCTGTATCTACGCCGCTCCTGGGGGCGGATTTCCTCTGCGCTTACAGACTGTTGGTGGATGTTACGAACTGCCGCCTTATCGACGCCCTGTCTTTTGCTTCGTACCCCTGCACGCTTGGAGGGGTGGGGGCACTTTGTCTTTCGAACACGCTTGCCACCGGGGACTTGTATCAACGCCTGCTTGCTGAGTTCCCTGACATCACCGCCCACGTTTTCATCAGCGGTGGCTAAGCATGGCGTGGAGCACTACGTCACCACGGTTGGTCCCCCAGTCTATGCGCGAGCCCGGCGCCTCGACTCTGCCAAGCTCGCGATTGCCAGGGAGGAGTTCGCTACTATGGAGCACCTCGGCATTGTGCGCCGCTCTAACAGCCCATGGGCTTCCCCCCTACACATGGTGACCAAGGCTGATGGCGGTTGGCGTCCCTGTGGTGATTTCCGTCGACTGAACAACGCCACCACCCCCGACCGGTACCCAGTGCCGCACATACAGGATTTCTCTGCCCACCTGGCTGGCGCCACCATCTTTTCCAAGGTGGACCTAGTGCGCGGTTACCACCAGGTGCCTGTCCACCCGCAGGATGTCCCCAAGACCGCAGTCATCACACCCTTTGGCCTTTTCGAATTTCTGCGGATGCCTTTCGGCCTCAAGGGTGCAGCGCAGACGTTTCAGCGCCTTATGGACTCTGTGCTGAGGGACATGCCATTCCTCTTTGTTTACTTGGACGACATTCTCGTGGCCAGCGGGTCCGCAGACGCCCACCTGACGCATCTCAGGCAGCTATTCGGCCGGCTCAATGAGCATGGTCTCATCCTCAACCCGGCTAAGTGTGAGTTTGGCCGGTCGTCCATTACTTTCCTCGGCCACCACGTCACCCCACTAGGGGCCGTTCCCCTCCCTGCCAAGGTGGACGCCATCGCCAGTTTCCCACGCCCACAGACTGTGAAGTCCTTGCAGGAGTTTCTGGGTATGGTGAACTTCTACAACCGTTTCCTTCCCCATGCCCCAACTCATGCGACCCTTATACGGCGCCTTGAGGGGTGGGGGCCGGCGGACGTGTTGGATTGGTCCCCTGAGATGACTGATGCCTTTGATGCTGCCAAAACCGCCCTGGCCAACGCTGCTCTGCTAGCGCACCCGTCTCCGACCGCCCCCGTTGCTCTTACTTCGGACGCTTCTGATTACGCAGTGGGGGCTGTGTGTGAACAGTGGGTGGGTGGCGCCTGGCAGCCGCTGGCCTTTTTCAGCAGGAAGCTTCGTGACAACGAGAGGAAATACAGCACCTTTGACAGGGAGCTCCTGGGTCTTTTCCTTGCCACCCTTCATTTCCGTTTCTTGTTGGAGGGCCGGTTTCACGGCTTTCGTTGACCACAAACCGCTGACGTTTGCAATGGCGAAGTCTTCGGAGCCATGGTCTGGTCGCCAGCAGCGTCAGCTCTCTGCCATCTCCGAGTTCACTACTGACATTCAGCACGTGGCCGGTAAAGACAATTTCGTCGCCGACTGCCTCTCCCGGGCTGTTGCTGGGTCCGTCCATTTAGGCCTCGACTATGCTGCTATGGCTGGGGACCAGACCGCGGATGCTGAGATGCAAGCCTACAGGACAGCCCCTACGGCGCTGATCATGGAGGATGTGGTTTTTGACACGGCCAACACTACACTCCTCTGCGATGTCTCCACTGGCCAACCGCGCCCAATGGTACCTGCTGACTGGAGGCGTAGAGTTTTTGATGCCATCCACAGCCTTTCCCACCCAGGGGTGAAGGCCTCTACAAAGCTGGTGGGGGCCAAGTTCGTCTGGCCAGGCCTGCGGCGGGACGTCAGGGCCTGGGCTGCTGCCTGTGTGGCGTGCCAGCGTGCAAAGGTGACCCGTCATACTAAGGCTCCTTTGGCAACCTTCAAAGTACCTGAGCGACGTTTTGATCATGTGAATGTGGACCTGGTAGGCCCACTTCCTCCCTCCCGTGGTTACACCTACCTCTTCACCATGGTGGACAGGACCACCAGGTGGCCAGAAGTGGTTCCCCTGTCCTCTACTACATCAGCGGAGGTGGCCCGGGCGTTCATTATGGCTTGGGTGGCCCGGTTCGGTACACCGTCCGACCTCTCCTCGGACCGAGGTCCGCAGTTCACCTCTGAGCTTTGGACTGCAGTCGCCGAGGTCCTGGGGGTTAAGGTCCACCGTACCACAGCCTATAACCCACAGAGCAATGGACTTTGCGAACGGTTTCATCGTGATATGAGGCCGCGCTAAGGGCCAGCCTTACGAGCTACGACTGGGCTGACCGCCTCCCATGGGTCATGCTTGGCCTTCGCTCCGCCCCTAAAGAAGATCTTCAGGCCTCATCGGCCGAGCTGGTGTACGGCCAGCCTTTGCGCGTTCCGGGGAGTTTCTTCCAGATGCCACGGCCCAGTGGTCGGTGGACTCTCATCGTGCTGTGTCCCGGACATTGCTGATGCTTTTGTTCCCATTCCCACATCTCATCATGGCCTTCCCCGGTCCTACGTGCCCAAGGATTTACCGTCGGCCAAGTATGTTTTCATCCGCCACGATGGCCATCGTACCCCGCTGCGGCCCCCGTACGATGGACCCTTCCGCGTCCTGGTAGGGGGGTCTAAGAACTTCATTGTGGATATGGGCGGCAGGCCTGAGCGGGTGGCGATAGACCGTCTCAAGCCTGCTCATGTGGATATTGGTGAACCACTTCAGCTGGCCCAGCCTCCACGGCGAGGGCGCCCCCCTGCGGCAGCCTCAGCCCCTGCCCTGCCCCTGGCCCTTCGTCCTTCTCCTGTTCGACGAAGCCGTTATGGCCGCCTTATCCACCCCCCTGTACGTTGACTTTCCTTTCAATGTTAATTCTGTTGGTTTTTGCAATAGTGCCTCCTATGTTTTATTATGGGTGAATTCTGGGGGGGCCCTGTGTGGCGAACCACAAGTAGGAGGAGACATTCACCAAGGTACTGTACCTTTAAGAGAGGGAGGGGTGATGAGTAGTTGTTGTGTTCCGGTTTTTGGTGTGCGTGTGTTTTCTTTGTGTCCGCACTTGCTGTTCCGAGTGTATTTATTAAAGTGGAGTGTAAAGCTGTCTCGACGCATCTTCGTCTCCTGTCTCATCATTTTATTACTCCACAATATGCTGGTTTGGTATGTTTTGATGCTGGTAACATACCTAACCCAGCATATGCTGTTTTTTTCAACAGGGAAACATGTCAGAAACTTGACAAGATTTGCAAAAACATTTAAAAGGCTTCTAAAGCAAAGCAGAGACTTCTCTCTGTCTTCTCCCTGCCCGTATCTCTCGGTAGGTGGTGGAATCTGACGCCGCAGGAACTTCAGCTCTCTGACCCGCTGACTGTCCTCCCTTCATTGTCTATTAAGAAGACCATTCAGATTCTGAAAATGAAAGCTTTCGACCAAGCACCTGTGGTGGATGAGGCTGGGTAGGTTGTTTATCAACAAACCTGTTACTCCAGAAATTGACTAGTTTGTCAATCCACTTTGCATTTCAGTAAACATTGGTGTCACTTGAATTAATGGAATAGTTTTAGATAATTTGTTGCCACAAATAGGTGTTTCAACAGATCTTTTCATGCAATAAACAAAACAGTCACCGAAAAATAAGGATTTTAATGCTCTAAATAAGTTAAGTTGTGTAACAGTTGTAAAGAGCCACCCATCGGCCCAACGATGGAATCGAATGGCGTGGGCAAAGGTATCTTGCGTGTTCTGTCTTTCCAAGGTGCTCTTAACGGAAGTAGCGCTGTAGTTTATTTTTATCCGACTCCAATTATAACATGAAATGATTCGGACAAATTACCAATTAGTTGCTGATAAAAATTTTGTCAAATAATTTAGGTTTTAATATTTAAATTCTCATAGTCAGTCATCCTTTCGTTTGAGACCTGGTGTCGCACAGAGTCTCACGCCGGACGAGTACGTGGATCTCACGGTCACAAAACTGTCAGTCTGATCTTAGTCAGGTTGCCGGGTAAACTAATATCATTAAGTCTAGCCGCCCCATGCTTGCTCAGAAACATAACAATAGATACTTTAGTCACGATCATACAACTTGCTTAGGCAGGTGATAGGTGGATATCTGGTACATGTGAGCCTTAGTAAATGTGCCCTATTTGCATTTTAAAATCAAAACTCCAGTCGATCCTATCCTACTTATGACATACTTATTTTGCGGTAACAGCAGGCTCCTTTCAATCTACCGGGAATAACAGTCTGTGAAGAATTCTTAATAAACCAATAATAACAATTTATTATGTCAGGCAGGTACAACATTAATTAAAAGATTATAATTCAGTTTCAAGTCATAAAAATTATCAGCAAGACAGAAAACAAAACAAAGTCATACCTGGCAATAAATGGCTCTCCTGTTTTTGCCAAGTGGTCGATATCCTTAGGACAACATCATGTTGACCCTGGGACAACGTTTACATCAACCAATCAGATTTCAAAATAAGTTTACCGTTTTTTTTAAGTTTAATCTTCCAACCAGGATTAGGTGCTTCTAGACCATTGTTTTTCACTTATCATTTCCCTCTGATTTTAGGGATAAGTTATGGTTAGGGTTGGGGTTTAGGTTTTATTTATAAAAATGTTATCCTTAGGTCAACAAAATATGTTGTCCTGAGGACATCAACCACTTGGCAAAATCAGGTCGAGCAGCAATAAATACACACAAGTAATTATGTGGAAAGTTCTGGCTACAGCGTGCTTCCTTGAGTCTTTTGACAATATACCTTATACACTCCTGAACAAAATCTTAAGACCGGGGGAAACATTACAAATATTCGCATTTCTCGCTGGTGGATCGTTACCAGGTTGTGAGTACTGCTTCAAATGCCAAAAAAAGAAACAGGAGCAAGAAACAAAAAAGGAGAGTAGGCAATTTATTTATTTAAACTCAAACAGGCTGTTCAACACCCGTTTCGGCATGCTTGATGCGACTTTTTCAAGAAGGCTGGTGGCAACGTTGCTCCATGTGGAAGATGGCTTCACGAATGTCATCCACAGTCTGGAACTGACGTCCGTTTTTGGCATCCCTTGCCACCCATCCCCAAACGTTCTCAATGGGATTTAGATCAGGGGAACATGCAGGATGGTCCAAAAGAGTGACGTTATTCACCTGGAAGAAGTCCTTTGTCAGACGGGCATTGTGAACTGCAGCGTTGTCATGTTTAAAGACCCAGTCATTACCGCACAGACAAGGGCCCTCAGTCAAGAGGAATGCCCACTGAACATGTCCACTAGAGATGCGCGGATAAGCTAAAATGTCACCCGCATCCGCTGCTTCAAATAAATTATCCACCCGCCACCCGCCCGCACATATCATTTTCTCTGATATAGATATCCACACCCGACCCGACCCGATTGTCACTTTAATTACTCAGTAAGTTTTCTAGCACTGTCTTTGTCTGTAAATGCTTAAATCTAATCTTTGGATTTAGCAAACACATGGTGTACCATATTAGAGATACAGTCTTATGGCTTTCATATACATACAGTGCCTCACAGTCGTTGCATATTACATACCCAGCACTTGATTCTCCACACGTACTTTTCTTTCCTACCTTTTGTTTTGTTTTTAATTCTCCCTTTTAACATTTTTCTCGGATCTGTTTTGCCTCCATTTCTGGTTAAAGAAATAGACCGTCCTCCACCGCCGCCACGCGCACATTTCTTTTAAATTACTGCAAATTAGCGCCTGATGAAAAATGCATTTAAAACACATTCGTATTTTAGAGAAATTTTGTTAATATTGTAACATCATCCACCCGCGACCCACCTGCAATTAATCAGAATGTATTTTTTTATTACCCGACCCACCCGACCCCCGGATAATCCGCAGCGCCAGCTGCCGTTTGACGGCCCTGCACAACCTGAAGCTCCACCTTCCCATTAAAGGAAAAAGCACCCCAAATCATGATGGAGCCTCCAACACTGTGCTGCATAGAGATATCCAGTGGGATCTCCTTGTCATGGCAGTAATGTTGGAAGCCATCAGGACAGTCCAGGTTACATTTTTTTCTCATCAGAGATGAAAACTTTTTCCACCTGTCAATGTTTCATGTTTGGTGCTCCCTTGCAAATTCCAAACGGGCAAGTTTGTGGCGTGGAAGCAGACGTGGCTTTTGCTTTTTTTGTTATTGAAGACGTTTTTTGTTATTGAAGCCCTTCTCTCGCAGATTGTCTTGATTCCGCCTCATCATGTCATGTTTTTCGGAGTCATGGCGAAGCCTTAGGTTTTGTGTGGAGAGAGACATATTACTGTTATCATGACATAATATGCGCTCTTTCCAGTCTCATCTTTAGCCCCGCCCCTCTCGTTTCCTCGTTAGCTCTCCATCAGTGTTTCATCCCCGACACCTGTCCCCTGTTAATTATCCTTTGTTTGTCACCCTATATAAGATCATCGTGTTCATTGTCCTGTGCTCATTCGTTGTGTTTGCATGTTGGCTTAAATTTTTGATCAGCTGATGAACAGCCTGTTTGAGTTTAAATGTAGTTTTCAATAAATTGCCTACTCTCTGTTTTTTGTCTCTTGCTCCTGTTTCTTTTCTGCATTTTTAAGCAGTACTTATAACCTGGTTCTCCTAATGTATGTTGCAACTCCACAAATACACCTAATGTTGATTACTTCGCCAGCTGCCTCACACTGTAAAACAATATATCAATACATGCAAGCGTACACCACAATAAAGAAAAAACTACTAAATTCTTCTTAAATTTTAGACGACCTAGGTTTTTTGTAATACATTTTCTTTTTGCATTAGAATTAGTATTAAAGTAACACATAATATATCCCTATCATAAGCCCAGAAATATCAAAATGATATAACCGATGGTTGCTGAAGTAAGGTGTGGCTCAGTCTGGTGTCTGATTTTCACTCTGTAGGCAGATTCTGGGTATGGTCACGTTGGGGAACATGCTCTCTTCTGTTCTGGCTGGGAAGGTCAGGCCATCTGATCCTATCAGTAGAGTTCTCTACAAACAATTCAAACAGGTGAACTCACCAATGCATGCATGTGTTTCTGTCATACTGTGGATAAAGCAGAAGAATCAGGAAAAAGTATAGTGCGAACGCCCATTAAAGCTGAGTATATATCTCCGTTTACTGTCACAATAATTAAAAAGCAATTTTTTCATATTAACACAGCTGTTAATACTCCCTTTTTGGCTGAGAGTTTCCCGCTTTTCACACCAATCTCCCGCAACCCTCCCGTTTTGGTATTTCTCCCCTTGAAACTCCAGTATTTCAGTTATATCGCCTTTGAAACTCCCGGACCGATGGGAGCCTCCATGGCCTGAGGCGCTTCCCATTTGCCTTCACAGTCTGAGGTCCTTCGTTAGATGAAATTGAATGGTAGCTGAAGTGGTGTAGAGAGGATTCACTGCTAAAAACGTTCTCTTCACCGCTAAAGATCCACATATTCCACTCCGCGTTTTCGCTCCTCACAGTCTGTGTCCACTCACTGGAAACGAGAGATCATATCATCGACAGGGAGATGCAGTATAGTCTACATTACAGCTAGTGCTTGATCTACAGAAGTAATATTTTCGTAGTTTTTAAGTATGTCTGTCGTAATGTATTGTCCTTGATCTTGGTCGACTGTAACAGTATTTTTGAAAGTCTGCCTTAAACATCATCTTTAAACACCACTTAAGCTGTTGTTGTTACACTTACTATGTTTGTCATTTCTGACTTTGAGATCTCAGGCAAAATGTAAATATTAAATTAAAATGATACCTTGTAGATATACCATTCATGATTGAGCTGTGAGCTGCGTTACAATCTGTCTTCCAATTACATTTTGAATACATATATTGATTTACATTTAATAATTTGACATTAAAATAATATTATGTTAGATATAAAATAATTAAAAGATTTATGTCGCTGTGCAATTCATAACAGCAGTGTTTATGTACGATATTTTAATGACCTGTGCCAGCAGAGGTAATCAAATCCCTCAATAGATAACTTCTATCTCTCCATTTAGGTGCATCTAACTGATAACCTGGGGAAACTTTCTCATATTCTTAAGATGGACCATTTCGCCCTTGTTCTTCATGAACAGATTCAGTGTACGTAAAGTTACTTGAACCTCTCCTCCACGTCTCTAAACAGTCTGTTTTCTTTTAATCATACACTTTTTTTTGCCTCATTAATGTGCTTTTTTGCATGTGTTTTGAATTTCTTGGAATTCCAGTTGCCTTTCTGTCAGTCTCTCGAACCTATCATCTCTGATCGTAAATTTCAAAAGGCCAATACACTTGGCGAATTGCATCTGCGTGGCAGTCTCCACCCCATACATACGGTTATAAAGGAAGTTAGTGGGACCATTCATTCAGCTTTTCATCCATCCACCCACGCTACGCTCATCTAACTGGTCCCCTACGGGCGGTGTGGCTCCGTCCCATAGCGGGATTTCACAATGTAGTGATTTTAGCTGTATGTTAAAATAAGGATAAGTTTAGCTCACCAAATATGATTCTGCACCAGATCTTTCAAGATCACATTCATGAAATGAGTTATTTAAAACATCAATTTCAGTCAAGGAATTAGTTTAGCTCAAAGGAAAATACGTATAATAATCGTATTTTATACATATTTTACGGTGTATGATTTCTAGTATGATTATCTCATGGCCATAAGTAACGTTACTTTCTCAAACAGGATTTAGATCGAAACACAGTTTTAAGTGACCAAGTTTGTGAGCGTGAGCACAGAAAACCCATCACAAATGAATATATGTATGTTTATTAAAACACTACTCTACATGGTAAACATAATGACGACACAAACAAATACACGACACACATATGCGCTAGGGAGCGCGGAGAGAGATAGAGAGAGAGAGAGAGAGAGAGAGAGAGAGGTCATGGCATGGCATGGCAACAATTTCTGAACATCATTAAAATCATCTTTAACAAAGAGGCACAAACTTAACGCAGCTATCCTATAGAAACGGAATACTTGCAAAGCTCTGTGCTGGATGTACTCGTATGCGCTTGGAGTGATGGAAATGTTCAGATGATTTCAGAATGCAGTCTTGCTGAAAGTTGCGTGCCTTGTTGCCTCGGTCCTCGTGACCGGTTGCATGGCTCGTCGAGGTGTGCGAGGCAGCAGAGTCCATTGTTCCTTCTTCAGATAGGGATTTGGGACATTCAGATGGAAAGGTCCAAAGATGCGACTTGATGAAGTTTAAAACTGACTGATTCAGAAGAGCAACCGAAGAGAAGAGAGACTGTGTCCTTGGTCGGTATTTATCTTTATGAAGGGCATGTTCAGAAAACAAAAAAACTGTTCAGAACCACTGGTGTAAAGAATATAAAACACTATCTAATAAGGATTATTATTCTGAAGCAAGAATCTACATCAGAACTTTAAAAAAGCAACAGCAAAAAAAACTCTTTACACACTTTTTCTGGAACAATAAGGTGCTTTCTGACAGGATAATTTCAGAAGAGACAGTCCAGAATCAGTAAAGAAGAAAGAATCAGACGCTGCGACGGGAAATATTTTGTATTATCTGTGGAGGGTTTTGTGATAACTGACAGGTAATATAAGTTGAGATTCAAAGAGCAAAAAGGAGGACTTAAGAGAAAAAATCTCCTACAACAGTTTAAAGTGCAATATATCACTGAGACAGGAAAAACACATCACACAGACAATGTGCAAATGCCCCTATCGTTTTATCGATTAATTACTGTAACCCCTGGTACAGCACACTTTGTTTTCTTGGGCTTCAAATCCTTTGTCCTTTTTCTGGCAAAACATTTTGTACCTGTTCAGGGCCATTATACGGCCATTATACTCCCTCTGACATCCTCTGCCAAGTGCTGTGGCACCATAGTGAACTTTGCCTTTACTACATCATCTTGACATACATCACATAATGATCAAAACTGTGCTTTGTTTCTTTATTGTTGCCAGTAGAGTTTTGCTTTTTTGGATTCTTTTCATTCTTTATGTTGCCTATTTTTCTTTCTGATCGACATGGCCAGTTACTTGCAAAATATGCTAACACTTTACAATTAAATGTTATTTTATGACACTAAATATGGTTGAAAATGTAACAAATTTGAACAAAAACATTCACAAATTAATAAAGAAATACTGCAATGGTTACTGATATATAATGCATTAAATAATGTTAACTAAGTCTTATGGTAAAGTGTTACCAAAAATAGTATAGTAAAAAGCAGGTTATGTTGTCATTTCAGTGGGTGGTGTCAGAAGTCTGAATTGTAATGCCTGTCTTGCAGACATGACCGATGGATCTTCTACAGTGAGGCAGATGGTTTTTGCAGTTGTCACAGTCATTGATCTGCTGAACTTTGTGGCTACTAGTGAGAGGAGGGAACGCTCAATGTCTGAATGTTCCCTGTCTGAAGACCAGTGAATAACAAATACACACACATCTGATGTATAAGGATTTCTTTTATTAAGAATGTGTGAATAGAATGATAAAATGCTTCTACTTTTAGAACATGTTTCAGCAAGTTGAATTAGGCTTGAAAGTAAGAGCTAACCAATATAGTTTCTAAATGTTATCTGAGATTTATTCTTTTTCTCACTTGTTTAAATTTTTTTATTTCTGATATTATTTGATTTTCTTACACTTTAGTTTAGCAGGCATATCTTTAGTTAAGCATCCGGGATAATGAAGTAATCTAAAATCAAGCATGGTTACGTAAATTATAACTTCTATAAATTAAAAAGAAAAGCATAAAAATGTTAATAAATACATCAGGCATCATTTTACAAGTGTCTATTTTAGTAAATTGCAATAATTTTTTTCATTCATATTAGGGTTAGGGTATTTTTTTTTAAAGCGTAGGAACTTGATACATTTTGTCATTGAAAACCATGTCCTCTGGTGTGACACCAGATCCTGATTTTACATCGAGCAAATCCACGAACAACATTAATTTGCTAAAAAGATCATTCAATATCATGTTATTGAAGCCCCTGTGAGGTACATGATGTGTGTACATGGTAATTGAGCCACATGAGATAACAAGGTCTTTTTTTTAAGCAATTCTTTAAAAAGCATTTTGTTTTTTAAACAATTTAATAATAATTGTTTAACTCATTTCTTATTCATTTTTGATAATTTGTAGTGTTCTCAAATTTAATAGTCACATTGATTACAATTTTTCTGATGTTTTTTTGCAGAAAATGTATTGTTGTAAGTGTCATGAAAATAAATAAAATGTGGTACTTCTTTAGTTTTGAGACCGTGAGAATTGAGGGTGAAAAATGAATGGAAGAGAGAGCACATGGATCTATAGAGAGAAAATTAACAATGATTCCCACAGAAGGGAGGATATCCTAAGAAAATGACACAGAGAGCTGTACTTTGCAGTAGGGAGACACTAGAAAAGTTTCAGTAACATACTGATTGACTGAATGACATAGAAAATGTTTTCTGGGGAAAAAAATTCTTCATTTTAACCTTAATATTGTAATGTTTGTCAATTAATTTATATCTATACATTTTCAAAACATTGTCAAAGTTAAATTAAAAAGTGTAATACCTCTCACTTTCTCATTTAATGCAAAAACCATATTGTAAAGAATAGTTTGTGTATTGCAGAAGGGGAGTTATCACTCATCTTAAAATCTTTAGTTCCCTTATATAATATTTATTAAGCTGGGGTCTTAAGAGACTGAAACAACCACAGATTTGCAAATGGCAGGACAGACTGCATTTTTTATAAATTCCCTGCATCATACAGTTGTGTTCAAAATTATTCAACCCCCACTGAAATTGATTGTTTTGGTCGGTTTGACATTGATTATGATCATTCAGTCATCCTGCTTACAATTAAATCAAAGAGGCACGTGTAGGTCAGACAAATATAATATAACATTTATAATGAAATAACCACAAATGTCTTTTCTGAGCTCACATCATTATCAGTTTTATTCAACCCCCAAGTGACATTCAATCTTAGTACAACATCCTTTTACAGTTATAACAGCTTTTAAACGTGAAGCATAGCTTGACACAAGTGTCTTGCAGCGATCTACGGGTATCTTCACCCATTCATCATGGGCAAAAGCCTCCAGTTCAGTCACATTCTTAGGCTGGCGCACTGCAACTGCTTTCTTTAAGTCCCACCAGAGGTTCTCAATCGGATTTAAGTCTGGTGACTGCGATGGCCACTTCAAAATGTTCCAGCCTTTAATCTGCAACCATGCTCTAGTGGACTTGGAGGTATGCTTGGGATCATTGTCCTGTTGAAAGGTCCAACGTCTTCCAAGCCTCAGGTTTGTGACGGACTGCATCACATTGTCATCCAATCTCCTGGTACTGAAGAGAATTCATGGTACCTGGCACACGCTGAAGCTTCCCAGTACCTGCAGAAGCAAAACAGCCCCAAAGCATGATTGACCCCCCGCCATGCTTCACAGTAGGCAAGGTGTGCTTTTCTTCATAGGCCTTGTTCTTCCTTCTCCAAACATAGCGTTGATCCATGGGCCCAAACAGTTCTAATTTTGTTTCATCAGTCCACAGAACACTATCCCAAAACTTCTGTGGTTTGTCCACATGACTTTTGGCATACTGCAGTCGACTCTTCTTATTCTTTGGGGACAGCAAGGGGGTGCGCCTGGGAGTTCTGGCATGGAGGACTTCATTACGCAGGGTGCGCCGTATTGTCTGAGCAGAAACTTCAGTACCCACATCTGACAAATCTTTTCTCAGTTCCTCAGCAGTCACACGGGGACTTTTCTCCACTCTACGCTTCAGGTAGCGCACAGCAGTCGAAGTCAGCATCTTCTTTCTGCCACGACCAGGTAGCGTTTCAACAGTGCCCTTTGCCTTGAATTTGCGAATGATGCTTCCTATGGTGTCTCTTGGTATATTTAACATCTTTGCAATCTTCTTATAGCCATTGCCCTTCCTGTGAAGAGTAATCACCTGTTCTCTTGTCTTCCTGGACCATTCTCTTGACCTCACCATGTTTGTAACCACACCAGTAAATGTCTAGAAGGAGCTGAGTATCACAGTCATTTTAAAGCTGCCTAATTGGTGCTTATTAGGCTTTATTGCTGCTCCCTGATATCCACAGGTGTTTTCAATACCTGATTGAAAACACTTCATTGAACCTCTGTTCTTCAGAGTGGTAGTCTTTAAGGGGTTGAATAATTATGTCAATGAAGAATTCACAAAAGAAACATTTACTACTGTATTACAAAACTAATTGATGTCATTTTAGTTGCATATGGTTCTTTAAGAAGTCCTTGTAGGATTTCATTCTGAATACAATTACAAATGTACACAAATGTACAAAACCATTTACAGCATTGGGGGTTGAATAATTTTGAACACAACTGTATATACATATGCACTGTCTGTGCTTTTACATATATTTAACATGAACGTCCAACGAATTAATATGGCAAATTTCTCCTTCACAAGAAAAAACTGTTTCAGTTATTAAAGAGATCTGTGCAAATCTGTGTTCTTAAAAAATAAAGATGATAGCTATAACACAGGTGAAAAAGCAGCATTAGAACATGATTACAATTCTATTTGTGTTCAATACTCTTGTTGTCTTCCTTTTAAAAGAGCAAAATGTTTTGTATGCATAAGTAACAGATTACATTTTTAAAGAAATCTGTGCATTTTGTGTTCTTAAAAAATAAAAATGATAGTCTATTCAAAAATCCTTTTCTTCTGTTTTATATATAGCCTAGTGTCAATCTAAAAAGAAATATTGTGGTACAATTACATGTAATACTAAACATTTATGTTAAAATGCTACAGTGGTTGCCAACCCCTGCTTTATACAGTAGGTGGAGGCTGACATGCGGATGCCATTTGCCAAGTTCATTTGCCTTTTGAAGTTACTATCAGAGATGATAGGTTCTCAAGTTCAAACCCCATTCCGTCTCAACACAACGTCTCGTTCCCTCCATCAGGGTACAGAGGTAACAGTCATAACCGAGAAGTTTCTGCCATGACGCACACAGATGGGCAGACTCAGATGCGGGGGTAACAAGTTCTTTATTGAAACCAGTGAGGTGAGAGCAAAGCAAATAGTCCAGGCACCAATGGCAGCAGAACAGTCCTCGAGGAATAGGCCCTTTTCACAATGACGTCACTTAACTTCTGCCTTCTCGCAAAGCGGTGTATCATGACATCCGTCTTGGAACAAACAAGAAGAAGAAGAAGTACTTCTGTTTTGTTGTCGCGCTGGAACTTAACAACAGTGACAGAATACTTATTCAAGTACTTATCCTAGCACCTTCACTAACACAAAAATAAAACAAAACACTTCTTCATAATCAAACAGTTACTGTTCAACAAAGTATTTATATCCGTTAGCTTTGATCTTGATATGCCTTGAGAATCGAGGTTCGGGCGGCCAATAACTGCCTAGAGCGGAAAAGCTTACTGCACCTAGTATTCCCAGGCGGTCTCCCAACCAAGTACTGACCAGGCCCGAACTGCAGAGAGAGAAAAATAACAGACGCTAGGGCAGACGAGAAGCAAAAAAAAACAAGCTTCGAGGAGCAAAACTTTAAGGAACTCTAAATATATGTATTAAATGTAAAATTAAGTTACTATGAAATATTTAGAAAGGGAAATATAAGAATTAAATATAAAATGAAATTCAAACGGTAGAAAACTAGATGCAATAATTAGAAAATGAAATATGATAATTATAGCAATTATAAACACTGCAGAAGACACCGTGGCAATAAAATGAAGGGGGCCTTTGGGTTTCTATAGCCCCAGGGCCCAATGTGTTTTTAATCCGGCCCTGATCATGGCATATCAAGCAATCTCTAACAAAGCAAGAGTGACAAATATGTTTCAATCACATAAGATTGCTGCGTCATTCCTATCGGATCCGATATTGACTACACAGCACTGCTTTTTAATTTAAGTCTCTCCGCAAATCCAGCGTCGACTTGGGCCTTGTTCACAAAGGAATCTATGGAAATGTTTTAACCACGTGAGCTGGAACCTCTTTAAAATAAACATCAACCACGCATTACTAATGTCGGAATCCGAAGGAAGGTTATGCAGCGACTGTGTTCTTCCACAACTAGGCACTAACTGCACAATATTTTGCGATCATTAACGGCATGTTTATTGCTTGCCCGCTATATCTGGTTCCGTGCAACGTGTGTTACTTCACTACTGTCATGCGCAAACCAGTTAGCGAGGCCAAAGAAGTAGTTGTTGATATTCTTCTGTTTAGGCGGTGTTCAATGATAGGTGCATTCCAGGACCTGCCGTTCGCTGGGCCTGTTGTCAATAACAGATTCATTAACAAGGGCGTTTTTCGGTTCTGACACTTACAGGATGTTCGCTTGAATACGATTCCCTCTTATATAACAAAAGCTCAGGTTAAAATTGATGTCTTAATTCATGACTCCTTTAAGACCTCTAAAGTGATGTAAGCCTGCTAACAGCGCAGCATTTAAAAACATAAAACAAAACTCAAGGACTCTGCGATGGGAAATAGTGTTTATTATCTGTGGAAGGTTTTGTGATAACTGACAACTAATATAAATTGAGATTCAAAGAGCATAAAGGAGGACTTAAGATACGAAATCTCCTACAACAGTTTAAAGTGCTATGAGTTTTCCTGGGCTTCAGATCTTTATGTCCTTTTTCTGGCAAAACATATTGTACCTGTTCAGGGCCATTATACCGCCATTATACTTCCTCTGACATCCTCTGCCAAGTGCTGTGGCACGGCACCATAGTGAACTTTGCCTTTACTACATCATCTTGACAAACATCACATAATGATCAAAACTGTGCTTTGTTTTTAAATCTCTTCATTATTTCTGTTGCCTATTTTTTCTTTTTGCTCGACATGGCCAGTTAGTGGCTGTCATGGGACAGAAGGACTCAAATGCAGGGGTAGAGAATGAACAAAGAAGTTTATTAAAACTAAGTAAACAAAATGTAAAAGAGAAAAGAAACCAATAACACGGCTGATCAAAAAATCTCTGTGGAAGTCCGAAAAGAAAACAGGACGTGTGCTGCTTGCACCCACATCCGCTGAGTCGGCAGTGGACTGAGCCGTGAGGAAATACGGCGCTCTAACTCCAGCCACACTGACCCTAATCCAGCTGGTACTCCTGCCTAAGAAGGCTAAATCCTCATTCGTAATTCCTGGACAGAGTTCAAAAACGTTAACTGAACAGCCGCACCGGATACATAAACATGAAACAAACCCACACGGAACAAAGACAAGAAGCAGGGTTAAATAGGAGAGGGAAATAGGTTGCAGGTGTGGACAGATGAGACTTATGTACCTCTCCATGGCCTCTCTCTCAGGGTGAGAGAGCGAATAAAGGCGGCCCTTAGGCGGAGATGTGCTAGGTAGTAGATTGATCGCACAGTCATACGAGCGGTGCGGAGGGAGAGATGCAGCTCGTGATCTACTGAACACCGCTCTCAGGTCATAGGGACCCCAGCCAGACTAACCTGCTCTTCCTGCAACAAGGGAGTAGATATTAAAGGTGACAAAGCAGAAGACAAACACAAAGACTGGGCTACCACATTGTGAACCCAGTCGATTACGGGGTTATGCTTTGTGAGCCAGGTGTGCCCCAAAACTACCGGAGCGGAGGGAGAACGGACCAGAAAAAAACGGATCTCCTCCGTGTGGTTACCAGAGGTGGTTAGTGGAGTCCAGTAGTGGAGGTGATGTCGTCGAGAAGGGTCCCGCACAAAGTTCTGGCAGAGATCCTCCTCTTCAAGGGTACAACGGGAATACTCCAATCCCTCGCCAGTTCAATATCCAAAAAATCCCCCTCTGCTCCGGAGTCGATGAGAGCAGGTCGAGGCGGCAGAGTTGATCTGGTGGGAGTGGGTGACCAGAAGCTCCTATCTGCTGTCTCCGCTCGTCGACTACGTACCGGAGAGCCAGGCAGAAATCGACCCGTTTAGCCAGCTCAATCAAGCCATCGAGCGCTGGAGGGAGTTCCAGCGAGTAAATCTTGTCCTGGATGCGCTCGGCCAGCCCATGAAGAAAATGGTCCAACAGCGCCTTGTCGTTCCATTCGCTGGACAAGGCGAGTGTACGGAACTCGATGGCGTACTCAGACACCGACCGGAACCTTGGTGGAGTAGTGAGAGGGCACGAGCCGCTTCATTCCCCAGTGCTGATCGGTCGAACAACTTCCGTTACTCCAGGGAAAAAGTGCTGGAAGAGTTACAACACTCGTTCCCTTTGTCCCACACTGCTGTCCCCTCTGGCTGTCCCCTCTGGCTACTCCCGCCAGGTGCATGATGACAAATGCAACCTTAGACCGCTCGGAGGAGAAGCAGGAGGGCTGCAATGAGAATGTGAGAGAACATTGGGACAAAAAGGAGCGGCAACAGGTGGGCTCACCCGAGTAGGGAGAAGGTGGATTGAGGCGGGGTTCAGAGTAGCGTGGAAAGGTAGCTGCCTCAGCAGCTGGTTCCTCGACTGCCGGAACCGTTGGTCGAGGCATTGGGAGACAGCGGAGAGTTGCTGGGAGAGATTAGTCATCCCCTGGTGAGTTGCTGACCTCCCAGTAAGATGCCATGTTGAGCAATGGCTCGGCGGATCTCTAAATCCCCTGCTGAGTCCATGTTTGGTGGGTTTGTTCTGTCACGGGACAGAAAGACTCAAATGCAGGGGTAGAGAATAAACAAAGAAGTTTATTAGGAAGAGGTGGTTGGGCAGCCCCTGGAAGCCCAGACAGTTCCATTTTAACTACCTGGAGCTCGAGTGGTCTGTGCTCAAGTGTAGTCTCAGGGCAGTTGGTTTATGTAGGAGAAAGACCAGTCCGTGGGGGAAAACCACAGGCAGAGTAATCCACATGACAAGGCTTGAATGCAATACACGACAAGGCTTGAATGCAATACACGACAAGTAGGCAACACGACAAGGCTAGGGTAGACAAGGCTAAGTAATCAACACGACAAGGCTAGGGAGTAATCAACACGACAAGGCTAGGGAGTAATCAACACGACAAGGCTAGGGAGTAATCAACACGACAAGGCTAGGGAGTAATCAACACGACAAGGCTAGGGAGTAATCAACACGACAAGGCTAGGGCACTGGGGACACAATATCTGGGAAGCGACTTAAGGGGAAAACATCTAAAACAATCTGACACAAGACAATAGAAACACCATGAATATGAAGGAAAGGAAATCAAAACCCAGACGAGGAACAGGAGGAGAGAGAGAGAAAACAACGAGCAGAAACAGGTGAAAATCAGAACACAACAAGAAACAGGAGAGGAGAAAGAGAAGACAAAGACCAGAACCAAGTGTGGAGAGAGGAAACAATAACGAGATGATTAACAGGGTAACGAGGGGGCGGGGTCACACCACAATGACAAGAAAGCACATGGTAGGCTGTCAACCAGACCATGTGCTCGAAAACAAAGACACACTAGACAGGACCCTGACAACAGGGCATGTTGTCATTGCAGTGGGTGGTGTCAGCAGTCTGAATTGTAGTGCCTGTCTTGCAGGCATCCCTGACGGATCTTCTACAATGAGGCAGATGTTTTTTGCGGTTGTCATGAGCATTGATCTGCTGAACTTTTGTGGCTACTAGTGAGAGGAGGGAACCTCAATGTCTGAATGTTCCCTGTCCGAAGACTGTATGCTTTCATTCAGAAATGTTTTATTTTCGGACTAATATTTTCGGTCGCCGAACATTCGGTGCATGCCTAAGATTTATTCTCTTTCTCGCTTGGTTTTCTTGAGTTTAAACTTTAGTTTAGCAGGCATATCTTTAGTTAAGCATCCGGGATAATGAAGTAATCTAAAATCAAAGAACAACTTTTTTCTAATGTACATTGACTTCAATGTGTATGTTGGTTGTTGACATGACATGGTATTTTTACTCTGACACAAGATAAAAATAAATATGATTAGTGTTGTCATCCTTTAAAATGCATATCTTTATCTTACATGGACCTGTTATTATAAAACTGCTTTGTTAATAGAATTATTTATTTCTTTGAGCCAAATCTCAGAATGTACCAGAGAACAGAAGGACGATGCCACCCAGGGGAACTGAGGTGGAGAGCAGGGCTGTTTAATTAGTTTGTCATGTGGGCCAGTTCATGAAAAGCATCCCAAATGAGGGGCCGGAGGGATATTTGCCATATTAGGTTAATAATAACAATCAGAAATCTGTTTTATTTTTTCCCAAATTACGTTTTTTTTTGTTTAAATTTTTCAGAATTCAGTGTTTTCCGTCCTTCACTATTCAACAGTACTATATTTGCCCACATAAAAAAATAGTTCAGTATACTACAGTATTCACTTATAAACTATATAAAAAAACCTGCAGTAGATACGTTGAACCATACAGGGAAAAATTTAAATAGAAATAAAAAATCTTTTGGTTTTAAATCTACTTAAGTAAAAAAAGTTATAATTTTTAAATATTACATTTTTTATAACGTTACTAGCAAATTTACTGTAGTTTACTAAAGTAAATAATATACTCAGTAAAAATCAAGAGGGATGGTGTGGTAAACCGGGCTTTTATTTTGACAGGTTGCTGCCAATGGTGTTTGACAGTTGCTTTTTTCAATTCTCACATGAAATAGGAATAGTTCATGTGCACGCGTTCTCTGAAAGCTCCACGAGCACACGCAAAACAATTGCAGATTACATATTTAAACACCATTTAACACCATTAAATGCACAATTAGAATTTTGGTTAATAAAAATACATTTGACAGATTCTCTGCCATTCCGCGTTATACAGCAAACATGCCTGGATTCCCCGATTCAATCATAGGGCCCTAAATATGGGAGCCAGTTTGTTGTAACTCTCGGATGATTAACCCAAACCTTGCTTCCTCGGGTATGTCGGTTCTAAAACACCTGAGAAGAGTTAGTTTAATCAACCTCCTGAAAGATACCCAGAGTTAACACGCCCTCAAAGAAACAACATGAAGACATTGTCAATGGATCACAGATTTCACGAGGCACCATGGAAACAGCTTTATTTGGTTTTCTGAAAACGGACTATGCATTGTATCAGTTTATTATATGTATTTGTATTATTTGCAACGATTGCTGATGTAGTCATATTAATGGAGACTCTTTTAATTCTAGAAACTACGACATTGACCATAATTTTGGAAGCCCACTACACTATGTGTGATAAATAATTTGCGGCAGAGGATGAAGGTCTGCTGTGACTGAGGTAGAGGTTTAAAATGTCACAATATATCATGTAGCTTTTACATCAGGGGTGGGGAACCTTGATCCTGGAGGGCCACTGTCCTGCAGAGTTTAGCTCCAACCAGCTCAAACACACACCTGTCGTGAAGTTTCTAGTAATCCTCTCAAAGTAAGAGGATTACTTTCTAAACAAAGTAAGACTCTAATGAGCTGGTTCAGGTGTGTTTGATTAGGTTGGAGATAAACACTGCAGGACAGTGGCCCTCCAGGATCAAGGTTCCCCACCCCTGCTTTACATATTCCTTTCAAATACACATACATTTTGTTTTTTTGTTTGTTTCTTTTGACTTTGTTTGCTAAAACGCCATGGCTTTCCAAATGTTAAAAGAGGTCGAAACGGCCTATCCAGAAAGGCTAATTGTAATTTGGAGAAGGAGGAGGCTGAGGATCAGAAAGACATTTTTAAGGAATACAGTCAGTATGAAAAACCTTAAGACTAAGTTTTTTAGGTAAATTTATTTAAAATTATAAAAATAATTTAAATATGTGAAAAATATGTCATGGTGATCCCATTGGGGGTCACCTAATAAAGCTTCGGAAACCTTATCAGCCTGGAAATCGCAACCTTTGAGTTTTAAATCTGGCTCTCTGACCATGAGGCCACAACTATCTTCGACCCAATGCATCAAATATTTCATAATAAGTGGACAAGAGTTATGATATGCATTCCTCTGGAGTTAAAATACTTTACTATTAACGTATTTTAACTGTTGGAAATTGTAAGATCTGTATATGTATCCAGTGATATTTGGAGATGTTTTAATAAACCTAATTCAAAGTAGACACACTATTTAATATAAATACAAAAAGCTTACATTATTTTATTTAAAGATTATTCATTTTGAAAGGTTAAATAATAAAGTTAATAAAAAAATTAGTTGTGAATGCTGAATTGCGATGGATGAGATTGAAAATGTAATTGTATTATTACTGTAAATGTATAATATATTATACGTAATCTGCGCTTCCACGCTCATCAAAAGCACAGACATCCCCTGAAGCTTAGTAGCGTTTTCTTGAAATGAACTAACCCTGGAACATAACCTGCTCCGGAGCAGGTTATCTTCAGAGAGTAAGTTGCTATGGTTACTTACATACCCTGAAAGTTACCTCTGTTTTTGGAACCCAAAGTTGGGGTTATCAGCTAACTAACCCTTAAACTTACCCGGTTATGTCACATAACCAGCTTTCTGGAATATACCCCAGGTGTGGGTGCAATCATGGTGACAAGCTGGTGCAAAGGATAATGGGGAATGTAGTCCGTGTTTATCAAAAGTCTGGTGAAAAGGAACGAGTAAACCGGGGGAAGGAGCAGTTGTTGGGGGTGTGACTGACAACTGAGGAGAGCTCGTTACGAATACTCCCCCCTCTCGCAGGCGCGTCTTCATATTTATTTATTTAAGTGAAAGGTTTAACAAACCAAAAAGGTGAACTCCGGAACAAAATAGGAAAATCCAAAAAGAGGAAAACCTCCAAGGGAAAACAGTACAATCCACAAACATCTATATAAGAAACAAAATATAATAATCCAACAGGTAATAAACTTCCACGGAACAAGGGGTACAGAACTAGTATCACAAAATTAGAACTAGACCAGACACAAAACACTGGGTAAAAGGAAAACATAAAGTGTTGATGAGGTGCAGGTCGAAAGTCATTAGCATTCAGGTGAGCGGAACAATCAATATGGCCAAAGGAGTGAAGGGGCAAGGCCTTATGGGGGATGTAGTTCGTAAGTTGTTACAGTATTACTGCCTCAAGCTTGGTTCAGTAAATTAAAACTTTTGTAAATTGAAAAGAAAAGTGTAAAAATGTTAGTAAATACATCAGGCATCATTTTACAAGTGTTTTTTTATATATATGGCATAATTTTTTTCATCCATATTTTTCTGAAAGTTTTGAACCTTGATACATTTTGTCATTGAAAACCATGTCCTAATTAAAAAAACTAAATAATGCTATGCATGGAGCATCTTGAGGAACTACAGTATATATGCAAAGGTTTTTACCCCCACTAAAAAGCATTTTTCCTCCATAGGAAAGGATGCATTAAGAACCCTTTTCATTAAGACCAAGGTCGACGATACCATGCCCGCCAGACAGAGGGTTTTTATGTTAACCACATGTTGGCATTTCACCAAATTATATTCACCAAATAGTGCTTTGGGCATGCAGTGAGGATGCTGTGTCGAATCGTTGGATGGGCCCAGCCTGCAATGGCACATCAACTGCCTAGAGTTGTTGGTGTTTGGCAAGTTCTGAAGAGGGTACCAGCCCCTTATTCAGGAAGCATGTGCTGGTCCGCTCATGCCACGACGCTTTGCCATCTGCTGCAATGACCGGGAGATACTGTACCTCCCAGGTTCCTCAGCAAGCCTGGTTCCTGCCAGGTGCAGAAGGGTGGCCTATCAGATATCCTGGGTGGGCATTCCCTAATCACACATACAGGATATAGCCATGGAAAAAAATAAGAGACCATTTCAAAAGTTTTTTTGTTTTTTTTCTGATAAGAATGTATTTTTTTTTTCTGTGAACTTCTGACAACAATTTTCCTTTTGAAGTGAACTATCAGAGATGATAGGTTCTCAAGTTCAAACCCCATTCTGTCTCGACACAACATGCATTCTTGATTTTTTTCTCATGCATTATTTCAGCTATACTTTGTGCATTCTGAAGAATACTAAATGATACAGGTTTAAAGTAGACTATTCTGTTTTGTTATCCATAGTTATCTGTAAAGGCATGAAGTTGTCATTTATAAATAAAACGTCCTAAATGCAAATAATGAAGTGCAGGCTTTTAAAGAGAAGACTCACAAACAATATGTCAGCATTTGAATGGAGTTGTTCCGGTTTTTGGACATTAGGGGTCACTATTGCTATCTTTGTCTATCCTTCGTTTTAGACATGGTTCCCTTTCTGTCGGTCTCTCGACGTTGTGTCGAGAACGACAGATGGGGTTCGCCCTTGAGAACCAATCAACTCTGACTACTATAGAAAAGGCCAATGAAATTTGGCGAATGAATTTGGCGAATGAAATTTGCATGCCGGTCTCCGCCCCCGGATGTCCGGTATAAAAGGAAGCCGGCGTGCAGCATTCACTTACCGTTTGTTCTTCAGAGCCTTCATTCAACGAATTCTTCTTCTACATTGCCGGATCTACGACGTAGAGCAGCGGATCGTCCCTTCCTGCAGCGACCTTCCCCTGGGCGTCTCGGCGGTTCCGGAGGTGGTAGAGATTTTTTCTAAAAGGTCCTTTTCAGGACTGAGCAATTTCCAGCGCGGCATGTCCCGCTGTTCTCTTGGGTGCGGCACCCTCATCGAGGAGGGGGATGGACACGATCGCTGCATTAGGTGTCTGGGCGTCCAGCACACTGAAGCAGCGTTCGTTGACACATCTGTCATTCAGAAGTTGCGGTCATGGGTGGCTGTCTTCCTACGGGAACCAGCCACCATTTCGTCTGCTACCTGGGCTGTGACATCTGTGGCTACGGCCCCGATGACCACCCACGTAGCAGCGTTAGTGATAGGGGAACTCTGCGAACGTAAACCCGCCAGCCAAGTGCTCACGGGCCGATCGCACCCCGATTCGCTCTTCTGATCGTTCCCCAACCGGCGGTGGCATACCGTTCGGTTCTTCAGGCACGCACTCGGACACGATGTGTGACGTAGATGAGATGTCGTTCGCAGCATCGGAGGGAGACTGGCATCCGACTCTGACGAATCCGAGCTCCCCCCCAGGGGGGTCGAGCTCAGGAGGAAGCAGAAGTGATGTCAGCCATGCTAATCCGGGGATACGTGGTTCCTGGGGGCGGAGCGCGGTGCAAACCGCGCCACCCCGGGTGCCATTTGTTTCCCGGAGGTGCATGAGGAGCTGTGTAAAACTAGGAGCGCTCCACTCACGGCCCGCTCCGGTCAAACCAGCTCCGGCTCCCTCACTACATACGTAACCCGAGCCGGACGGCCTCTCGCCAGTAGAGAGCTAAGGCCTCCGTCCGTGAAAGGTTACCGGTCAGGGCTGTTCCCATCTTTCTCCAAGAAAGCTCTGGAACCCCCCGACCACCACACTGGAAGGTTACAGTTTCGCGAAAGCATCGAGCTGACACGCCCAGGCCTGTTACCGTCGCTTCGCTAGAGACTGTGACGCGATACAGCGTTGTGGCGTTTTCCATAGGCAACCCCATCTGTCGTTCTCGACACAACGTCGAGAGATCGACAGAAAGGGAACGTCTCGGTTACGTATGTAACCTCTGTTCCCTGATGGAGGGAACGAGACGTTGTGTCCCTTATGCCACTAACACGTATCGTATTCTGATGCAGTCGTGAGAGGCTCTCAGGCTCTTCAGAACAAAAGGTAAGTGAAGGCTGCACGCCGGCTTCCTTTTATACCGGACATCCGGGGGCGGAGACTGGCATGCAAATTTCATTCGCCAAATTTCATTGGCCTTTTCTATAGTAGTCAGAGTTGATTGGTTCTCAAGGGCGAACCCCATCTGTCGTTCTCGACACAACGTCTCGTTCCCTCCATCAGGGAACCGAGGTTACATACGTAACCGAGACGTTTTCACCTGTGCCTCATTTGACCCTATCTTGGATAGTTGTCATACTTTTGTGGTTACGCTGAGATTTATCTTTTGACGCCTTTTTATTTACCCATTTGAGCTATTGGGAATGCCTTTTGAGTCTTTTGTTTGCATCCAGTTTTTTCCTGTGGATTTACCCTTTTTTGGACTTTGTGGACTTACCTTTTTGCTGTGTGGCATTATCTTTATTTCTTGGGATTATTTTGTCATTGTGGATTATATTTTTGCCTGGAGTATTTTTGCCTTTTATATTAAAATTAATCTCCGGTATCACTGCGTCTGCCTCATCTTCTGAGTTCTACCGACCTCTTGTGGCTCATTCAGTTAAGCAACGGTTTACCACACTGGAGACCGTCTCGGTTACGTATGTAACCTCGGTTCCCTGATGGAGGGAACGAGACATTGTGTTGAGAGACGACTGGGGTTTGATCTTGAGAACCTATCATCTCCAAGAGGAATTTCTAAACGCCAATAGGATTGGCGAATGGCCCGCCCACGCCAGTCTCCGCCCCGTGCATACGGGTATAAAAGGAAGATGGCGGCGGTCATTCACTCACCTTTGTGCTGAGGAACCTGAGAGAGAGTTTCTCGGTCACTGCAGTGATGTGGCATGAAGACACAACGTCTCGTTCCCTCCATCAGGGAACCGAGGTTACATACGTAACCGAGACGTTCCCCTTCAGTCGGTCTCTTGACGTTGTGTTGTGGGGAAGTATCTACACACGGCACTACGCCGCATTACGATCTCCAGCGGAGCGACAGTGACCGGACTAGCGAGTAAACTGAGCGCTATCGCGAGATGTAATCTTCCAGTGGATTCAGTATCAGACATACTAAGAAGCTTCTACTGACGGTCATCACGGAAGGTGGCGTTACCCCTGTAACGAGGTCCCTTCCGGGCCGCACTGGGAAAAACACTACTCGCTCATGAAGAGTGTGTTGCGGAGCCCACATCCTACCACGTGGGGAGGTACATGTGGAGGTATAAGGCATGGTCTTCCCATGGGGAGAGCGCATGCAGGAATGTCAACCCGACTCGGGGGACAGCGTACTCGGTGGAGAGCCACCGGAGGGGAGGTCACAGATTCGCCTATAGGGGAAAACGTGAAGAATCTACATACGGGACTACCCTGTAGGGGAGTCACTACGTATGGGGCATTAGTCCAAGTATAGGGGTGCCTGAATAGGGGTGACTCTACCAGTACTGGACTTGGTTCCAACAGATCGCTCCGCCCGATCTGTTACCAAATGCCATGCTTAATGATGGATGGAAGCCTATACTTCACCCTAAGGGGGGAATAGTAGGGAGGCTGATGCACGCTACTCACCTGAAGAGGGGAGAAGGCGCTTTCGCAGGCGTACGTCCAGGCCAGATGCCGGCCCCTATCCTTGCCGGACGCGGGCTGCTGACACTTGTTCCACTCAGAGGTTGCAAAACCTCATGAAGGTACTGGGCGTAGCCCAACCCGCAGCACTGCATATGTCTGGCAGAGTGGCGCCCTTGGTCAATGTCCACGAGGAGGCCACACTCCGTGATGAGTGGGCTCTCACTACAAGTAGGCATTGACCGGAGGATTGGTACGCCAAATGGCATTCGCAATCCAGCGCGCCAACTCTGTTTGGAGACAGTCCTCCCCTGGGGCTGTCTCTGGAATAGACAACAGCTGCTCAGAGCTCTAAGGGCTCTGTGTGCGGTCATGAAACAACGCGGTATGCGCGTAGGACACATCACGTAGAGGTTGGGTCTTTCTCCCGGAGGGGAGCGCCTGCAGGCTCACCATCTGACGGAAATAATGATGGGAACCTTGGGCACGTAACTGGGCCTTGGTCTCAGGATCACATGAGAGTTACCAGGGCCAATTCTAGGCACCCCGAGGACAAAGCCTGGAGGTTCCCCATCCTCTTGATGGAGCGAGCGCCGTCAGGAGCGCAGTCTTCATTGTACCCGAGGAAGAGAGGCATCTCCGAGGGGCTTGAACGCTCAAGAGGGTGTGCGAGGTGCATTTACCCTCCTCTTACCTAGAGGAACCTAGTGACCAGGTCGAGCTGACGAGAAACTTACCCTCCACATGACGTGCTGAGCGGCTAAGCGGCTACACACACACTTCAATGTGGACGAGGAGAGGTTACTCTCTAGTCTCTGTTGTAAAAATGTCAACACTAACCTGATCGGCAACTCCGTGGGTTCTCTCCTTGGGAGAAACACCAGGATGAGAAGAGACGCCACTCGTAAGCCATAAGCTGCATGGTGGGGGCTCTAGCCAGCCGGATGGTCTTATGGACCGTCGGCGGCAAGCCGCTCAAACCCTCCTCGTCCCGTCCAAGGACCAGGCATGGAGGATCCAGAGGCCTGGAAAGGGGGGCGCCCGTGCCCTTCCCCTGCGGGAGATCGTCAGGGGAATCGGTCAGGGGGGGGCTGTCATGAGACCATCAGGTCTGGGAACCAAGTCTGGTTGGGCCAGGACGGCGCAACTCGCAGGACTTGGTGCCGCTCCTCCCTGACCCTGCACAGGTCTGTGCAGGGAGGCTCACTGGGGGGGAGGTCTCCTCTTGTCCCGCGGTCAGCTGTGCGCTAGGGCGTCCCTGCCGAGGGAACCCTCGTTCAGGGAGGCCCAAGCGAGGATGGGTGGGGTTCAGGCAGTGTCCTGCCGAACCGCTCCCATCAAGCCGAACTGCGCGGACATGGAGACGCCATTCTCCACGGGGAGTTTCCTGCCGAGAGAGCGCATAGGCTGCCCGGTACAGGTTCTCCAGCATGAATGTGGTTGCAGAGACTTGTTGACTCCATAGGGGGAGGCGTCGGGCGGGTTGCGACTTTCGCCGTGAGCGTGAGCCACCCTCGATTGAGTACGCCACGGCAAAATGTGCTGTCCGACCGGACTAGCACATAAGTCCTGCACTAGGGGCAACAGCCTCCTCAGTGCCAGAGGACAGTCTACAACTCCAGGCACTATGTGCCGTCACAGTTGGGACCCGTCCAGTCCGCTACTGCGTGCCCGTTGCACACTGCCCCTCATCCCTTCAGGGAGGCGTCAGCCGTACCACGACGCGCCTCGGCCTGCCCGAGCGGAACCCTTTCTCGGAAGGGTCAAATCTGACCAGGAATGAGGGTGCACCGGCACTAAAGCATAACCGTCATCCGCCTAGCGTCGGGGTGCCACGCCGTTCCCGGAACCCGACTCTGAGGCCAGTGCTGAAGCGGTCACATGGACATCAACCCGAGCGGGATACCCCTGCCGAGGATGTCACATGCCCCAGGAGCCTCCGTAGTGTTTCGTTAGGACCGCTGGACCCTACCTGATCCGTGCCAGGTAGTGCAGCACTGACTGTGCGCGCTCGCAGTGAGCCGCTGATATCCAGACAGAGTCTAGTTCCATACCGAGAGAAGAGGTGCTCAGCGTTAGGGTGAGCAGGCTCTTATCCCAGTTGACCTGAGGCCCGAGACGGTCTAGGTGCCGAAGCACGAGGTCCCTCGCATACCCAACATCTCACGAGTGTGCCTAAGGCGACAGTCGTCGAGACAGTTGAGAATTCGCACGCCTGTACCCGGAGGGGACAAGACGGCCTCACTGAGTTTATACAAACCTGAGGAGGCAGGGCCAGACCGAAGGGTTGGATGCTGTATTGCCACGCTCTTCCCTCGAGCACGAACCGCATAACGGTCGGTGTCGAGGGAGGATGACATATGTATCCTTCAGGTCGATTGCCACGAACCAATCCTGGTGACGAATTGAAGCCAAGATGTGCACCTGCGTCAAGATCCTGAACTGCAGCCGGAGGTGCCTGTTTAGGAGATGCAGATACAAGATGGGGCGCTGCCCCGCCCCACTTTTTTCAGGCACTATGAAGTATGGGTGTAACCCCAAGGACATCTCGGTTATCGGGACGGAATCTACCATATGTTCAGCGACCTCTTCCCGAAGTGCGGGGGCATTCCCTCCTCGCACCGAGGTGAACGGAATGCCCCGAGACTTCGGTGGGCGCATGGCGAACTGGATCGAATAACCGAGATGGATCGTCCTTTCCAGCCACCGTGACGGGCTGATGCACCGTGACAACGGGGTCAGAGGGGCGATCTCCTTCACCATACCTGGGAGGGCTGGTTCGATGGCTGATAGAATGGTCACCTCGCACCATGGGGGAGGTTGACGGCTCTGTTGACTTACCTGCTTTGTGGCGCTGGTCGACCAACGTCGCGTGGCGGTTGTGTTCGGACAAGCTATCCATCCTCACCACCGTCTGCTTGAGGGTGCTGTGGAGGAAGGGAACCCAGGGAAGACAACTCTCTTAATGAGGAGGCACCACTGGGGAGGGGCGGGGCTGTCGGGAAGCAGGCTGCACTCGGGGACGTGACGACCTGTGGGTGGTCATGCCGCGGCGAGGCAATATCTGCGGTATTGCCCTAGTCTGCTTCTGCACCGCGGAGAACTAATGACGTCCTCCACGGTGTCTCCAAACAGCCCGGCTTGCAAGATAGGCGCGTCCAGAAGGCGGGCCTTCTGGACGTTACCCATCTGTGCAAGGCTTAGCCACAGATGCCTTCCTTAGGCCACCATAGTGGGCATCGACCGACCCAGTGCCCCTGCCGTGGCCTTCGTCGCACGGAGCGCGAGGTCTGTGGCAGTGTTCAACTCACTCATGCGAGTGGGGTCAGGCTTCCCTTCATCCAGGTCCTTCAGGGCTTTAGCCCGAAAGACCTGGAGGATCGCTATGGTGCGGAGGGCGGAAGCAGCCTGTCCAGCAGCGTTATAAGCCCTCGACCTGAATCGAGAGGAGAGCCTACACGCTCTGGACGGGAGTCTAGGTCGATGCCCCCAGGTGGCAGCCGTCTGCGGGCACAGGTGCACCGCTACAGCACGCTCCACCTGGGGGACGTCAACATAGCCTCGGGCCGCTCCGCCCTCCAGGGAAGTCACAGCTGTAGAGCTCATGAGTGTGGAACGCGCCAAAAGGGGCGCATTCAACCTGACAAGCGAGCGTGTTGGCAGCAACAGTCCCGAAGAACGTCGCCAGCCGTGACCGAAACACCTTGATAGACATGTCCTCGCAGACAGAACATATCATATCAACGAAACCGGCTTCAGCATGCTTGATGCCCAAACATGTGACGCGGGTTTCATGGCCGTCTGACTCGGGGATGAGTCTGCCGCACCTAAGGACACAGCTGCGAGACATGCTCAGCAGCTGGAGAAATATGCTCTTTTAGAATAGGCTCTGTGGTAACTTGCCGAAATGTCGAGTGGAAGGCCGTCACGAGAAGGGATCCGCTGCTTCCGCGTCGCACCGGCAGGAGAAGAAACACTCTCGAAGATAATAACATGCAACATAAATTGCACTAGTTCCGAAGATCAAAAGGTGAGTGAATGACCGCCGCCATCTTCCTTTTATACCCGTATGCACGGGGCGGAGACTGGCGTGGGCGGGCCATTTGCCAATCCTATTGGTGTTTAGAAATTCCTCTCGGAGATGATAGGTTCTCAAGATCAAACCCCAGTCGTCTCTCAACACAACGTCGAGAGACCGACTGAATGGGAACCGAGTTGTGACCGGGTCCTGACCCAATATTAGATACAAGTTATGGTTTAGACTGAAATCTGTAGAAAAACTGTTAAGAACCACTGGTGTAAAGAATATAAAACACTATCTAATAAGGATTATTATTCTAAAGCAACCATCTACATCAGGGCCCGTATTCATGAAAAATCTTAGCGTAAAGAGTTGCTCCTAGTGACAAAATTCTAAGAAAATTCTTAGAAATGTGGGTGTTTAACCTTAGAATTACAGAAATGATCCTAGTAAAGAAAAAAAGAAATTCATAATGGATCTTAACCCTTAAAGAGCTCTTAAGGTCCAACATTTTAGGAGTAGTGAGGAGGACTTTTAAGAGCCTTAAGAGTTTCTTTAGCAGCACAGAAAATGGACGAAACACGAAAAGTGAGAAGAAATGTGTTGCAATGCATGACAATTTCCATATTACTTTCAAAGTTTATCAGATTTTTTATTTTGTTTGTGTTCAACATTTGATTATCTTGGTTTTGGTTTTCTTGTATAGCTGCTTCGATGCTATGCAAATTGTAAAAGCGCTATACAATAAAATTACATTGAATTGAATTGAATGACAGTGATTTAATAAGACGAAACATATTAGATGTTTGTGAGCGATCCTATTAGAGACACACTCAAAACCCAAAACAGCGCAGAAATAGAAGAAATCACTACATTAACATATTTAGCAGCTATGCAGCAGAGATGATTTGGTTCTGTCACAACCTTCTATAGTGACCACACAAAGAAATACAACACTTACAGAAACGTATTGTCACTGTTCATTTTCTATCAAATACGTTGACATTAACAGCATGGTAAATAAAAAAAGAAAGAAAGAATATTTATACATATTTATATATATATAGTGCTTGTGTGTGCGTGCATGAGTATTGTAAAACAGGAAAAAGACACGTGCAATTTCAAACTTATGACCCTTTACTTAAAAGCGCTTCTTTTTCCTTCTTGGTCAACCAACCAATCACAGTCTTTAAAGGACTGTGTCATACAAAGCAACGGGGTCAGCTCCGCCTACTCACTAAGATAAAAGTTTTTGTCTTTTCCTTGCTCAAAGTTGCTCTCAGATTGGTCCTGAATCGCTTTTAAGCTAAGATTCCTACGTAGAAGTTTTTAAGCTAAATTAAGAGCTCTCTGAGAGGATTCTTAGAATCTTTAAGAATACAGGCCCTGGGGCCGTATTCACAAAGAATTTTAAGGCTAAAAGTAGGTCCTAACTGGCGAATTTAGGAGCAACACCTAAAAATAATGGGCGTGTCACTCCCAACTTTAGGACTCCTAATTTTTTTCACTAAGAGTAATTCACAAAGCATTTTAGCCCTAAAAGTAGCACCTAAGTCTGGGACAGCTTAAAAGAAGTCGAGAGGACTCCTAACTCACTAAGACCTATTCACAAAGGATCTAAAATGGCCGTGCGACGCAGTGTATTGGAGACACTTAATGACACGGAGTTAATACAAAGATACCGCCTTAACCGTGAGGGAATACTGATTGTTGTGGATCTTGTGAGGGATGCAATAACAGCGCCAACTATTCGCAACAACCCAATCAGGGCCGAATTGAAATGTTTGACAACACTTCGCTACCTGGCAACGGGAAAAATGCAATTGTGTAATGCCGACGATCTAGCGATATCCCAGCCATCGGTAAGCAGATCCATCCACCAAACCATCAATGCACTCTGTAGACCCCATATTATTCGACAGTTCATAAGTTTTCCTTTGGACATTCGCCAACTCCAAAGAAACAAAGCCAGCTTTATGGATATTGCCGGGTGTGCCCGGAGTGGTCGGTGCTATAGACGGGACCCATATTAAACTAATTGCACCACGTCAGGATGAGGACGTGTTTGTGAATAGAAAGAAAACCCACTCCATCAATACCCAGATTGTGTTCGATGCAAACTTCACAATTCTCGATGTTGTTGCAAAGTGGCCCGGATCCACTCATGACTCGAGGATATTGATGGAAAGTGGTCTGAGGCAACTGTTTGAGAGACATCATGTGCCAGCTGGATGTCACTTGGTGGGGGACAGTGGCTATCCCTGTAAGTCGTGGCTCCTTACACCTTACCTCCGTCCACAAGTGGGACCACAGTTAAATTACAATAGGTAAGTGCACATGTTGGCTATATTATTTAGATGCCATAATTCAATAGCATGACCACAATGTCAAAGCTTTTTAAAAATTATAATGGTGGCTCTTGGTGTTGTTGGTTAAATCAATAATGTTTACTGTTCCTTGGTGTATGTTTCAGAGCACACAAGAAGACACGCAGCGTGGTGGAAAAGGGGGATTGGACAGCTAAAGCGACGTTTCCACGTTTTACATAGTGAAATCCGCCTTAGTCCAGAGAAGACGAGTAAAGTGATCACTGTGTGTGCGCTTCTTCACAACCTGTGCCGGCAAAGGAACATACCACAGACAGAAGATGGTGATGAGTTTGACGATGATGATGATGATAATGATGATGAACACAGAGAATTTGTTGATGAAGTGGAACAATGTGGACTGGCATTCAGGGATCACTTTGTCTATACACACTTTAGGTAAATAATCACATATGCACAAATGAGTAAAGACACATTTTTGCTCAATTTAAGTGTGTTTATTCCCTTTGCATTTTTGCAATCTTTAGAGTGTAATATTCAGACTTTAATTGTATTAGCCTCTCTTTTGCATCAAGAACCCTTTTCTGCCTTTTTAACACACGCATTTCCATTTTCATCTTCTTTTCTTTCAGGGGTGATGGCTTTGCACCAGCAGCAGGACTGAGGGGAGAGGCAGGTGATGGGATTGTGGAAGAGGAAGCTGGAAGAGGTGCAGAGAGAAGAAGAGGTGCAGTAAGAGGAAGAGGAAGAGGTGCAAAGAGGAAGAGGTGCAGGTGGAGGAAGAGGTGCTGGAAGAGGAAGAGGTGCAAGACGCGCAGGAAGAGGAAAATGACTTGCATCTGAAGGACCTGGGTTTCCATTTGGCCTGTAAATTATAGCCTGTTAAAACCACTTATAATTTGTGAACAGTTTTTTGTGTGTGTGGGTGGTTTGCACATAATGATATTTTATGTTCTTCATTAAATATCACCAAAAATGTAAGTATTGCAATCATTTCATAAACATAGCCTACCCTCTATTTCCATTAGCAGCTGCATTGACGGATCAGTTGCACCCTCAAGGCCCATTATGCTGGTGTCTGACCCAATGACACTATACACCACCGATGCAATGTGGCTCAGTGGCTTAGGTGCTGATCCTCCTCCTTAACACATACATGGAAAGTTTCACCAACTCAAAAGCATTGCCTACATAACACTTAAAAGCACACTTTAATGTAAGCATATTGTTTATGACATTTGTTTCATAATTCATTACATTCATGACAAGCAGGACGTTTTTAAAATTACATGAAACAATAATGATATTATTTATTTAATACTATATGCCTACCTGTTGCCATGTTTGCCCGTTTAAAGGCTGCAATCTCAACCCTCGACTGTGATTGTAGCGCATACCACCGCCTCTCGCAGTCGTCCGTGGTCCGCGACACAAGCGGGAATGCTGCATTGATCTGCAAACAAATCCTCTCCCATGTCTCACGCTTAGTTTTGCTTGATATCCCAGTGCCGAATTTCCCTTTTATTATGTTTTTTTTTTCCAGCACCAACTGGGCAAGCAGCAGTAAACTGATCCTGCGTCCAGTTGGGCTTTCTTTTACGTTTTGGCGAGTTCATAATCCACCGTCATTCAACTATTACATTACTTCAATAGGAGCAACATTTCATTGCTTTAAGTAGTCTATTAAGGCTAATAGGATGTCAATTAACCAAGCAACAGTTAATGCAAGTGTCGTTTTTCATTATTAGGCAAGTGGCGGTTTTCATTAGGGTATTAAGCTACCTTGATTTATTTTAATTTAATTCCCGACTTTTCTATCTGTCTCTGCCTTTTTAGAATTACACTTCACTGGGGCCTGCACAAAATGTCATTATACAGTATATGCAATTCGATGAAATTACTATTATTATTATTTTGTGTAATGTAGGACACAGACATATTTAGATGTCGTGATTCCATGATTTGGTGCGTCTGTGTTATGTTCCGCATGATGGCCCTGTCATCTAACAACCAATCACCGTGATCATTGCGAGGAAGCTCGTGCCTGAGAATTGACGTCACGCAACGAAGACTCACTCTTAGTTTAGGAGTTGTCATTTTTCCTTAGTAAAAGTAGGTCTGAAAGGCGTTGAATAACTTTTAAGAGAAAACTCCTAGCTAAAATATTTTAGTGCGATTTAGGAGTACTCCTAGTGGTAAGATAAAATGCTTTGTGAATACGGCCCCTGATCATTAACAAGCAAAAAGAAACACACACACAAACTTTATCTGGAACAATGAGTGCTTTCCGACCGGATAACCCATCTCTTCTGTGAATACTTGACAGACAAATGTAATAAAATAAATAAATAACCTCTCTTTCTCTCAACAGGTAGTGGTCTAGCTTTTGTTGAAACTAGTAGCTTTGTATTAGCGCCTATTGTATTATTGCTCCTGTATGACATATTGTATTGCTCCCTAAACTCTCTGTAAGTCACTTTGGATAAAAGCATCTGCTAAATGACTAAATGTAAATATAAAACAATTTCAGAAATGCCATTGCAACCGGGAACATAGCCTGAGCAAAAACTAAGTTTGTGAACTGCAGCCCCCTTTACTGATTCTGGACTGTTGTTCACAAACTAAGGTTTTGCTCACGCCATTTTCACGATTGCATTCACATCGGCATTAAGACCTCTAAAGGGATGTAAGCCTGCCAACAACACAGCATTTAAAAACACAAAACAAAAACTGAAGGACGCTGCGATGTGGAGAGTTTTGTGATAACTGACAGGTAATATAAGTTGAGATTCAAAGAGCAAAAAGGAGGACTTAAGAATAGAAATCTCCTACAACCGTTTAAACTGCAACATATCACTGAGACAGGAAAAACACATCACACAGACAATGTGCAAATGCCCCTATAGTTGTATTCATTAAATACTGTACTAACCCCTGGTACAGCACACTTTGTTTTCATGGGCTTCAGGGCCCGTATCCCTAAAGATTCTGAGAATCCTCTCAGAGAGCTCCTAACTTAACCTAAAAATTCCTTGCCAGGAGTTTTAGCTTAGAAGTGATTCCAGAACATTTTCAGTGAACTCTGAGCAAGGAATGGATGGAAAATCCTATCTTAGTGAGGAGGTGTGGTTGACCCCGTTGCTAGGTATGAGTCATAATTTCAAAAGCCGTGATTGGTTGATCCTACAAGTTTGATGAAAATGAACTTTTGGTGATAATGAGCAAAGGATGTACCCTCAAATCAATAAACATAATTATACACTCTAATCTTATGCAGACTGTAATTGTAAATAATATTTCACTTTCAAGAAAAATATCTGGAAAATGAATAGTAAGCTGTAGGGGTTATAGCCTAACATTAGAATCTAAAATATGTGAAAACTTAAGCTCATTACACCCTGTTCAAATAATGATTCGTGTCTTATTTGCTCAGATTAATATCCTAGCTGGCATATTTTGTACTTTCACTCCCATATGGACCCCATTGAAAACAAGATGGCCTATCTCAAGGGGCTGTCCGTAATGAAGTAGAAATTACAACGTTACAACTCAGTGTGGTCTTAACGAGGGTAACACGGCTCAGCTTTTATCAATGTCTGTGATTGCTGGCTGGTCTATTTATGAAGGCTTGTTAACAAATATCCTACAAACACAGAAAATGGAGAAAAAAAGGAATCGCAAGCCAAACTGGACTGAGGAGCAAGGTTTGTTGCTGGCCCAGTTGGTGAACGAACATAAAGGTATGTTACGAGGAAAATTTGGCCCAACTGTCACTAGCCAAGGCAAGAGGCGCGCCTGGGACACAATATCCCAAACAATCAATGCCTCTTTTCCACTGGTGGTGCGGACAGGCGACGATTGTGAGAAAAGGTGGTATGTGCTGCAGTCCAAAGCAAAAGATGAGATTTCAGCACACAAGCGGGAATCCTCACTCACAGGTGAGCAAAATACTATAGCCTACCACATAATCTGGCAACTTGCTCCTGCTGGCAAAGTTAATTTACATGCCTAAGTACTGTGTTCATTGACTGTTTCTTTCTAGGGGGTGGACCACCTGCAAAGCGGCTGTCCCAGGTGGCCGACACTGTCTTTCAAGTCCTGGGACACTCTGAGGTCAGTGTCACCGGGGCTGCCAAACAGGCATTGACACGTCAATGATGCAGGCCCTTGAAATGCAGCAAAGGTAGGACACAGGGTTATTCATATCAACAGTGTTTATTCATTGCAGAAGCCATTTCATGTGTTATCCATGCTCATTGTATTAAATAATTTAATCAAAACAATAAATACACTAGGCCTATGTATTTCTGTAGCATGGAGACATCACAAGAACCGGGCCCATCAAGTTTGCCGACAAGATTGCCGCCTGAACCATCTGCAGCTGCTACTCAGGATAGCCCGGCGGATCAAACACCATTCCCATCCGAAGCACCTGCTCCGTCAGCATCCCTGCAGGAGAGAAGATTGCAACTCACAATTGATGTGTTTGAACAACAAAAAAAGTCCTTTCCCTTCAGGAGGAATACTACCGCCTTAAAATTGAACACCTAAAAAATAAACCATTTACAGATTGTGTTCTGTGTCTTGCATTTAACAATTGCAGGTGATGTGCAGTAAAACTGTGGTAGTTCTTAATACCATCACAAGTTCTCAAATGACATGGGGCTACAGCTTGCCTGAAATGTAAATTGTGAAGTTTGCCCTGTAAGGCAGTCCACTCTGGGCTAGGTTCCCCTGTGGAATGTGAATATCTTCTTCACCACCATCCTCATCGTTGTCTTCATCCTCATCCTCATCGCCATCCTCCAGAGGTTCTGCATTTGTCTAACCTTGCAAATATTGTGTAATATTGCACAGGCTATGATGACTTTGCTGACTTTTTCAGGCCTCAGCCGCACCTCTCCGTGGAGAACATGAAGCGCCTCTTAAGCTGGCCTACGCCACGCTCCACCACCGCTCTTGTTGTCTTGTGGGCCCTACAATAGAATACAGACCTTTAATTATTTTATGGAAATATTGCACTACTTGGATGCTCTAACATATTGCTTGCATTTCATTTCCATGATTTTTGTATTGTTTGGCTTACCTGTTATAGTTTAATTGGGGCCCTTGGCGTGGCTGGAGGTAAGGTGTAAGGAGCCATGGTTGCATGGGTAGCCACTGTCCCCTAACAAGTGGCAATTAGCTGGCACATAGCGTCTCTCAAAAAGCTGTCTGATGCCACTCTCAGAGAGTATTCTCGCATCATGTGTGGCCTGGCCATTTAGCCACAATGTCCAAAATCTTACAGGCCGCATTGAACACTATTTGCACATTGATGCTGTGGAAATTCTTCCTGTTAACAAAGACTGCCTCGTCCTCTGATGGCGCAATTATTCTCACATGTGTTCCATCAATTACACCCACAACGCCAGGGAATCCTGCAATGTCCATAAATGCCCTTTTATGTGTGTGTAAAGTGCGGGCATCCAGCGGGAATGAAACAAATTGTGTCACAATATTAGGTTGTGACAAAGCTGTCAGTGTTTGGGTGATGACTCTGCTGACGGAGGATTGGGACAGACCCAAGTCATCACTGCTGCATTGTTGCATTTTCCCTGTTGCCAAACCTCAGGGTTGTGATTACTTTCTTCTCCGGTGTAATAGCGTTGTGGCGTCGAGTTGGTGAAGTAATTGCATCTCTAAGGAGGTCCACCACAAACATGATTCCTGCACGATCCAATCTGTAGCGTCTCAATAATTCTCTGTCATCCAGTGTTTGCAGGACATCTCTCCTGCCTCCTCTGTTGGCCATTTTGTGCAGCTGCTTAGGGGAACTCCTAAGCCACTAAAAGTCCTCTTCCCTGCTCTTAGCAGATCTCGCCTTAGGAGCCCTTTTAAGCGCTAGGAATCTTGAGGAATAGCTTTTATATTAACTGGGATTTTCGTGTCACTTTTAGGGGAAATTCTAAGAAAACGTCATGACTCTGAGAATTTTCTTAGAATTTGGCCGCTAGGAGCCACTTTTTGCACAAAAATTCTTTAGGGATACGGGCCCAGATCTTTATGTCCTTTTTCTTGTAAAACATTTTGTACCTGTTCAGGGCCATTATACTCCCTCTGCCAAGTGAACTTTGCCTGCATAATCTTGATAAACAACACATGATGATCCAAATTGTGCTTTCTTTCTGTTTTGCTGCCAGCTTCTGCATATTGTAGCGTTATGCTTTTTTGATTCTTTTGATTCTTTGTTGCCTATTTTTGTTCGACATGGCCAGTTACTTACAAAATATGCCAACACTTTATAATTCAATGTTATTTTATGACACTAAATATTGGTGAAAATGTAACACATTTGAACATAAACAACATTCACAAACTAATAAAAGAACACTGTAGCAGGGCATGTTGTCATTGCAGTGGGTGGTGTCAGAAGTCTGAATTGTAGTGCCTGTCTTGCAGACATGACCGATGGATCTCCTACAGTGAGGCAGATGGTTTTTGCAGTTGTCACAGCCATTGATCTGCTGAACTTTGTGGCTACTAGTGAGAGGAGGGAATGCTCAATGTCTGAATGTTCTCTGTCTGAAGACCAGTGAATGACAAATACACACACATCTGATGTATAAGGGTTTCTTTTATCGGTAACAATGGTCCGTTGTTAACATCTAACTAAGCAGGAAGTAATAAGTAGTATTACATTAACATTGAACTTAATAATATCAACTAACAAGCAAACAAGATTAATGTAACAAATCTCAATAAAAGGGAAGGAAGGAGGCGGGAACCGGCAAACGTTCAAAATTTAATAAAGTAATATAACAGCCGGCGGCCCCTCACGGACGACCGCCGGCGAACAAAACATAAACATAAACATAAATACAAATACCAACGTAACACATGTTCGGGCCCGGTCCTCTCTCATCGACGGTCCGGTCGCTCGTTCCTTTTATATGCTCCAATCTCCTACGTGATTCGAGCCCGGTGTGCGCACAGCTGGCGCTTATTCACAATTACTCACCGGTCTCGAACCACGGTCTCGCCCCGCCTACTCCACTACAATTAACTAATAGCAAATTTATGACAAAGGTAGTTCCTTGTTAGATATTCAAGAATTACTAAATTAAAATATAATTAACTGAGAACTGCTTGCGAACAATGACTGACTATAAGGAGTAACCAATTAATTACTAATAACAACAAAACATGTCTAAAAGGGAATTTTAGAATTTTTATACTCTTCACATGTTGGTACCAAAAAAAGGGTTCTTTGTGGAATCCCAATCCATAAATATTATTGTAATGATGAGTAAGACAGGTAGAATGCAAATGCAGGTTAAATGTAAAAGTAACATCCTGGGACAACAAAGCAGAGAACGAGGCACAATGAACACATTACCACACAACAATACGACAACTGACAAGAGAAACACTAGGGCTTAAATAGACAAACTAATCAGGGGACACAATACACAGGTGCAGGCCCATCGCCACGAGGTGGCAAAAGGGGATATTGCACCCTCAGATCTGATTTGCGCCCCCTCAGTTTTATTTAAGGCAGTTTTAAAAAATGAGGCTTTGCAAAAATTATAGCTGTCTTGCATGTTTTCAAGGCGAACTGAAATGAACTAAAATAATAAATTATGCCCCCTGTTACTACCCTTTATTTAAATTCAGCAGAAAAAGAGAACGCAACATAAATAACGGACACGTGCAACCTAAATACCATGCACAAACCTTTATTCCAACCAAAATTATCCAAGAAAACATTAAGGAAACACGCATCTTACCAAACTCAATGAATCAAAATGACCTAAAAGGAATAGACCTAAAATAATCACCCACAATAATAACTTCCCAAAAAGGAAACAAAAAAC